>CM072816.1:5301814-5821770 GCA_036937905.1 Salvia rosmarinus
CTCTGCGGCCTGGTTGGCGAGGTCCGATCTAGTTGGCGAGGTCCGATCTGGTTGGCGAGGTCCGATCCGGTGGGCCGCGGTCCGATCCGGTTGGGCGAGGTCCGATCTGGATTTCCTTGACATTTGTGGGGAGGGCGGTGTGCGACCGGCGCCGCCATCTAGAGGGCGCGGGTCCGTATGATGATTGCTAAGTCGATCGGCGGCCCGTCCTATCTGGCGTCGTCGACGCCGCCAGCGGTAGTTAGGCGCTCGAATAGCGTGCTGCGCGTAACGCGACATCCAATCACGTGTGGCACGTGTTGAATTTGAACGGCAATTGCGGCGCCGCTTGTCTTATAAATAGGCGAAAAAGGCGATTGCTCACTTTCTTCTTCTTGACGCTAACAATTACGAGAGAATTTGTGAGATTTTACGAGCGATTTTACAACAAGTAGCCGTTTACTCGCCTAAAAAGTAAGTATGTCTTCTTCTCTGTTTACGATGCGCCGCCTGCTGTTTGGGTCCGCCCGATCATCTCCCAGGAGTTTCGGTTCGAACCGCTCATCCTCCCTCCCTGATAGTGAAATCGAGGTTAGGGATTATTCCTGCTATACCTTGTCGGGTAGGTGTAGGAAGATTGGCGCTAGGGTTCCAGCAATATCATCTGCGTGGGATGGGGTTAATGTGAGGGACGTCGGATCGTCTGTGATTTTTGACGATGTAATAAGAGTAGGAGGGGAATGTCACATTCCGGCCGACGCCTGGTGGTGTGTTCCGCACCCATCTGATAGAGCGTTAGCCCCTCCGGAGGGATTCATAACTATGTATATAGGCGCCTTTAGGGCGGTCTTAGGTTCCGTTAGCCCCATCTTTTGAGCCTCCGGGGTATTTCGAATCCCATCTCGCCAATTTACCCCGAACTCCATTAGGTCGGTAGTTGAGATGGGGTTAGCTTTATTATCATGTAGTCGAGGAGTTCTCCTTTGAGCTCTTGATGCGATTCTTTAGCGTCAAGTACTCGAGAGGTTGTACTATCTTCGCCTCGGCGGCCGTTTAGGGTGAGTCGACCACCGAAGGTGTCGGGTGGCAAAAGAAGTTTTTCTTTTGAGGGCGATGGGCATCCGATCTACGGATGGGGGATGGGTAAGGTGGCGGATATAAAGCTTAAGCCCCTCGGTGGGTAGAGGAACACTCAACACGCTCGGTGAAGTTTCTATAGAATTCACCGAGGACAACCTTAATGATGCCGGGTGAGTGTGCACGGTCGCAGTTCGGGACGGGGTCCGAGTCAGGTGAGGGCACCTCTCTTTCCTTCTTATAGGTTCGACCTCTGTTTGACTAACGCGATTTTCTTCTCAGAATGCGGTGAAGCTTAAGCACGAAGGAGGTGAAGCGGTAGGCCTCGTCTCGACTGCCACCGTGGCGACGAGAGCCTTCTAAAAGAGGCGAAGGTGTGCAGGCCCACCGCAGCCGTGGTGGTGGAACACCTCGGCGATCTGCTGAAGGGTCCGCACCGATCTCGGCTCGGGCCTCGGTGGAGGCTCGTGCCCATGATCGCGACGAGGTACCGATCTCCTGCGATCTTACGCCGCTGCAGTCGTTTTTTTTTTTTTTTTTTGCGCTACTAATCGTTTGATTTGCGGGACTGCCCTTGATCGCGGCGAGATCGCGCCGCATGGCCGACGTTGTTGCGTTCGGCGACGAGAAGTCAAGAGAAAGCGGGTCATATGAGTCCTCGGTGGCCGCGCGAGGAGGAGGTGGAGGTTGCTGGCGGCTGGCCGAGGCCGCCATGAGGAAGGCGGCCGTCTTGTGCGGGAGGCCGCGCCGGGCTGGAGTCTTTCGGGAGGAGGTGGCCGAGGCGGAGAAGAGGCGGCAGATCGGACGAGTGCTCACTGGCGGAGTGGGCCCATCTTGAAGGCCTTCGCCAAAGAAACTTATCGAGTCGAGTCCTTCTCCGCCTTTATCTCCGACACGGCGCCGTGATGAGGCGCGGTGATATCTACCCACCCGAGGGTTGGCGGCCACGATGCGGTTTTGACAAAGCGAAGCATGGTGGTGAGATTGATCGGGGGCGGTCGACTTGGGTATGCCGGTGCTTGCCGATCACCGCCTTCCCGTGGTGGAGGCCTTAGCCTCCTCGACGTCGCTCACGACGGCCGAGGCCGTGTCCGATGCGGGTGGATGAAGATCTAGAGCTTGAGGAGCTTCGGCGAGTGCGGGCCGGCGAAGAGAGGAGGAGGAGGCGAGCCGAGCTCGGCTCGAGTCGACCAGCAGAAATTAAAGAATTGGAGCGGCCGGAGGAAGGCAGGGAGGCGGGGGCAAGAGTCCTAGAGGGCCGAGGTTAGTGGGCCAATTGTAATAGGTTGAACCGCCGGGTCGATAGACCACGAGCCACTTGTAATAAAATTCTTCGTATGCACGATAAAGAATGTTTATCACTTTACGAGACTTGTGTTGTCTTTTATTTATAGCATTCCGCATCTCAATACTTGGGACTCGACCATGAATTGCTGGCCAAGCTGAAAGAGGTCCGAGGTGCCCTGGCCGAGAAGGACGAGGAGGTGCAATTTTGGAGGAGTCGGTCTGCCGAGCTGACCCAAGTTTTGGCCGCCATGGATGCGAGCTCGGTGTCTTCTTCCGAACTGAAGAAGAAGTTGACCGAGGCTGATCGGGAGGTGGCCCGCCTCCTGGCCGAGAACGAGGCGCTGAAGTTGAAGGTCGCGCAGAGCGGAGTCCAGGGGGCGGACATATCTGCCGACGCAATCCACGGACGTTTGATGCAGTGCGAGGAACAACAGGCGACCGCGGAGGCTCGCTCGGTTGTCGAGGAGCATTATGTGTTGTGAATATTCGTAAGCTATTGAACCCGCCTCCCGGAGGGGTACTATGGCAACGCTATTGTTTACCCTGCAGCAGTCACCACTGCTGAGAAATTGTTGAAGAACCCATTGCATTATGCAGTGGAGCTCGTGAAGGAGGCGAATGTTTACCGCCAAAAGCCATGGATATACTGGTTGTTGAGCTTCAGAAGATGCTGCTTTGTCGAAGAAGCTCGGTTCTCTGTTTTGAACTACCGGTGACACCTGCGAGCGTTACACCTACTGGTAGGTGTGCTTTGTGAAGCTCGTAGATGCACAAGGCTCACTTGTCGATCCTCTGTTGTAACATTAAATTTTGTTTGAAATGATTTAAACATTATTTAAGAAATGTAAGTTTTAAGCTTAATGGGTAATGTCATATGCTTTGCATGTGGCGTCAACAATGGGTGTCTGTATGCTTTGCATGTGGCGTCCAACTTAATGGGTAGTCCGTGTCGTACCCTACTTAGTGGGATTTTCATCTTCGTGGGCGTCCATGTGAAGGTTTAGATGTGGTATATCCGAATGGATGTTCACATAAATGTAAGGCGTAGCAAGTGAAATACTCATTAGTTAAACGGATGTTTTATTAAACAAGTAAGCGACATATACATCGGTCAATATCCAAAGCAACGGAGGAATATGTGAGATCAGTTGTGGATTTGATGGTGATGAGAGGGCGGCCGAATCTCACGGGGGCGCAGACTTATTTGGTGTCTTATGCGAAGGGTTTCGAAGAAGTGGATGTTGGTTGGGGAAAGCCGGCATATGGCGGGGTGGCGAGAGGCGGTGTGGATGCGTTTCCGCGAGCAGTGAGTTATTTTTTGCCATTTAAGAATAACAAGGGTGAGGATGGGATAATGGTTCCTATATGTTTACCGCCAAAAGCCATGGATATACTGGTTGTTGAGCTTCAGAAGATGCTGCTTTGTCGAAGAAGCTCGGTTCTCTGTTTTGAACTACCGGTGACACCTGCGAGCGTTACACCTACTGGTAGGTGTGCTTTGTGAAGCTCGTAGATGCACAAGGCTCACTTGTCGATCCTCTGTTGTAACATTAAATTTTGTTTGAAATGATTTAAACATTATTTAAGAAATGTAAGTTTTTAAGCTTATTATAATTCCATATCTTCACTATTACTCTTCCGTTCGTTCACAAGCTATTGAGTTATTTAACTAAATCACATTGAGAAGGGACATATCATATTATGAACAAGGGAATAAAAAAAGTTCATGAATTTAATTCAATTGATTAACCAATCTTATAAATTTGGAGAAGGAAATAAAAAATAAATTATATATAGGTCTTATTTGTTTGGTAGGGATATAAAGTTAATTTGGAATTTGATTTCTAGGAAAATGATTTTTAAAAAATAAATCTTAATAGATCTTTTATACTCTGTTTGAAAAACACCAAAAAAAGTTGTAACAATACTAATAATAAAGGTAAAGTATATTCAAATGTAAAATTTAAAATCAGATTACTCTTGAAATTCTTGTCAGGCAAACGTGCTAATAGTGATTGGCCTAATTACAGGAAGGTAGGTAGGAGGAAAAAGTCAGTCGAATTATTATTTTATTGGAGGGCCTTTTTATCGTTGTCCGTCACAACTCATCTCCTCGTCAGTCATTTCTCGTTACTCATTAGTTTATTTATTTTATGAAATTAAAGAAGATATGTTATTTTATTTTTTAAGGAAGTATAACATTAATCAACTTGTTAAAAGTTGCATGAAACTTCTAGAGAAAGTAAGAAACTAATGTTAATTTTATATATAGAGAGAGTTGCATGAAACTTCTAGAGAAAGTAAGAACCTAATTTTATATATATAGAGAGAGAGAGATCTGTACTGGCTTAGAGAATTTCAATTGTCAAGTCATTTCTCATAAAAAATATCATATTTAACTTTATTCCAATTGATATCGTATTAATATGCTCAGTGATCTAATTTATATATTGTCAATTTGTCATAGCTAAGGTTCAGAAGAAAAAAATAGCTAACATAATATCCAGATTTATAGAAAATTCAACTGACCAAAACCGTTAGCACCTAGCTACACAACAGTACATGTCTTTCTTTTCCGAAACGAAATCAGTAACACATTATCAAATTTCATTTCTCTGCAGAAAATAAAACAACCCCCCCCCAACAACAAAAAAAAAGAAAATCCCAAAGGACTGTACCTTCCATTTCCATGAACATATGCCATATTTCACCGATCGCAAGGATTAACTGCTCTCTTATTCGCAGATCGGTCGACCGGTCCTCTAGTAATTCGTTGAACAGTCGATTTGTTTGATTGGTAAATCGAGTGGGCGGATCGGCTGATCGATAGGTTTCTTTGTTGGAGTGGAAAGTGATTTTGGCGAAGAATGGAGCAAAGCAAGAGGGCAGTGGAGTCGTACTGGAGGTCCAAAATGATCGACGTCGCGACTTCCGACGAGGATAAGGTCACTCCAGTTTACAAATTGGAGGAAATATGCGATTTATTGAGGTCTTCACACATCTCCATTGTTAAAGAAGTCTCCCAGTTCATCCTCAGACGGCTCGATCACAAATCGCCGATTGTTAAGCAGAAGGTTGTTCGATTATGCTATTCGTTGTTTTTCTCTTTCTTTAGCTGTACGCTTATTTTTTAATCATTTTGTGTCGTTAAGTGCGTCACTTGTTTTTTTTTTTTGATTAAGATGGTTGCTTTCGCGGTTATTTTGATGGTGAGCATAGATCGATATGCTGATTTTTATATGAGTATGGTTATGTGACGGAGATTTTTTGCCCCCAAGTTATCTGATAGTCTCTCTGTCTCTTGAGTTGCATAATCATCTCCACGTGTTCTGTGATGTTCTTTTCGAAACTTTTCGATCATTTGAATCACTTGGGTAAGGATGCAACCGACACTTCTGCAGAATATATGTTGAATAAGTGTTTCATATAAATAATTATCTTGAGTTATGGCTGGATTCTAAGCACAACTGAGAACTGTTGTATATATGTCAGCTCCTCTGGTGAGGAACCTCTAGCAGATTTAAGTACTCCCATCCTTGTCGTGCCAACAGAATCTGAATTTATTACTTGTTTCTCAGGCATTAAGGGTCATCAAATATGCTGTGGCAAAATCAGGTGCAGAGTTCAAAAGGGAGATGCAAAAAAATTCTGTTTCAGTACGGCAGTTAATCCACTACAGGGGCCAGCCAGATCCTCTGAAGGGTGATGCGTTGAACAAGGCTGTCCGAGAAACAGCACAAGAAACATTATCTACTTTATTTTCATCAGATGATAGCACAGCTGCGGCTACAGAAAGTAGTCTTCGCAGTCGGATACAAGGATTTGGAAATACCAACTATGAAATGCCATCAGATGATAGAAAGTCGTTCATCAGTGAGGTTGTTGACATCGGGAGTGCTACAATTAGACAGGGACTTAGTAGTTTGAAACAATCCCCATCCATGAGGAAAAGTAATGACGCTGGAAGCCCAAATCTTCAGCGATCTTTGACTAGAGAAAATGATTATTCTGATAAGTATGAAGGAAATGGGTATCATGCCGAATATAACAGCTCTTCTCGCTTCTCAAAAAATGCTGGTAGTGGAAGCTGGGATGAAAAGATTTCTACGAGCCAGTCAGAAACTGGTAATGGAGACCCTACTTTGACTTATAGTCAAAAAACACCTGAAGAGAAGCTGTTGGAAACCATAGTGACATCAACTGGTGTGCGGCTACAACCTACTCGAGATGCACTTCATGTTTTCCTGGTGGAAGCCTCAAAATTAGATGCTTTGTCATTAGCGCATGCCATTGAAATGAAACTGAGGTCTCCTATATGGCAGGTGTGTGTGCCATCATTTGTGGTTCATATTATGACAAGAATTTGATGATCATCCATGTTGTAGATGCTTCCTCAAATTTTGCTGTACTAGTTCTAATATTTTATAATGATATATTATTCTCATATATTCATGTCTAATATTTTTGCTTACTGGGTTTCCCTAATATGCCCATTTGTTTAGGTACGCATAAAAGCCATATGTGTCCTCGAGGCACTATTGAGGAAGAAGAATGACAGTCATTTTTCAGTTATTGCTTCATATTTTGGTGACAACAAAGATGCTGTGGTGCAATGCTCTGAATCTCCCCAAGCATCTTTGAGGGAGAAAGCAACTAAGGTGAGAATTATAGTCCCATTTAGGTGCCTTCTAGCTCTCATCTTAGTGAAACTTAAGTGAATGGAGTTTCACCGAAGATTTCTTTTGCACCCTTTGTTATGAATTTTCTTTGAATTCTTTAATTTCATGAAATATCAGTGTGGTTAGAAACATGGAACAAAGATCACATAAAGTTATTGGTGTTCTGCAAACTGTTAAAGTGAAGTTGCGAGGATACAAGTTAATGATGAGATGGCAACACCACTCTTACTTTCTAGTGTTCTCTTAAACCTAATATTGACCATGTTCCTGTATCTAGGCGCTGGATGAAGTAACTGTTGACTTGCCCTTAGGTTAACGTAACACTAACCTGCACATAAGAATTACTCTGCTATTGCCCAAAAGAATTACAACCTGCATGTTACAGCAGAATTAGTAATTTTTGTTTCTCTTCATTTCAGAGTAAAAAATGAGTAATTTGTGGTGATTTCAGGTATTGAATCTTCTGGGTGGTGAACAAAATGGCAGTGGAACCAACCATGTCAAGCAAACGACTAAGATTCCTCAGTCTTCAGTGATATCAGATATGATAGACACTGATGATCTTCTTGGCATGGAAGATCCAGAAAAAGCAGCAAGTGTGCCAAAAATAACAAATGCACAACCTTCTGTTGCTCCGCTGATCAATGACTTACTTGGTGACAATTCCGACATTTGTGAGAGCACCAACAACCTGAACATTGATGATGACCCTTTTGCAGATGTCTCCTTTCATATGAGTCAAGATAAGGACCGTGTTGCTGATCTGTTTTCTGGGATGGCTCTTGATAAGTCAGGAGCCACAGAGGCCCATGTAGCAGCTCATAAAAATGAATCTGAACCATTCAACTTTTTAAATTTTAGCTCTGAGGTCGTCATGGAGCAAGGAAATTCTAGTGAATATGCTACCAACTTGATGGACGGTTTGCCTGTGAAGGGAAATGATCCATTTGTTAAGAAAAATGCAAGTAGTAAGGAGATGAGTGGCAAAATTTTGGGTTCAGTATCCAGTGCAGATAATAGAAGTCCTAGTGTTGCTTTAGATAATGAATTTCCTTTTCAAGCTGCTGAGATAAATGTAAATCCCACATTCCCTCTGGGTGCTGTGCCATATAATATCCCTTCTGGGTTTGTGTTCAATCCTGCATTTGCTTCTCAGCCGATGAACTATAGCGCCAATGGGAGTCACCTTGCTCAACAGCAGTTTCTTGCTGCAATGTCCAACTTCCATCAACTAAATCTACAATCCAGTAGTACTATAAATTCTCCTGGACCTATAGGAGCGAATGCTTCACCATTTCCGGATATTTTTAATCCTGGCGTAGCTACCCAACCTCCAACTTCATTGATGAATGGATCAAAAAGAGAGGATACAAAAGCATTTGATTTTATCTCGGTAAGTTTTTGTTGGTTGCCATCTTTTCTGTATATCAATATTGTTACACTACTTTCCATTGGGATGCTTCAGTACTCAGAACTCCTTCAGTTCGTCTTATCATTACATCTTGGTCTTTTGGAAATATGTTTTGTATGTTAATGGCCTTTCTGGGCCTACTAGCTCTAGAATGAAGAATATTCTCTCTTCCAGCAGTATTTGAGTATCGGCTAGTACAGACTATTAAGAGCTTTGAAGAGTATAATACAAATAAACACATAGAAACATCAAATAAAATGTAATTCAGTTGGTCTAATATCTAGGATTTGTCTGGAATCTCATAGGACTTTACTTTTTCTTTCTTGTTTTCTAAATGAACGAAACTCTGCTCCTCACCTTAATGTATAGCATAGCATTTGATTTAAATTTTTGAACTGATTTGGCTTAAAGACTGAGCCTGCTGTAAAAAAAGTATTAATATCTCCTTCTCTTATGGTAAAACAGTGTGTGACTGCATTCTTGTATATATCTAGCTAAAATATTACTAGTCTTAGCTTCTTAGGGCATAGACGAGCCACATTGCATATTGCTTCAAGTAGGCTGTTCTGGAAGTTATCTGTTTTGCACGATGCTGATTTTTATGTGAAAGTATGTCGTAAAGTTGTGTTGTTTTTTGTAGGATCATTTGGCCTCAGCTCGTGAAACCAAGAGCAAGACTTGATTTATTTGATCTGTGTGGATTTCATGCTTCATGACATTGGTTCTTAGTGAAGCAGTCCCTCTCAGAAGATGCTGCCTAAATCTTGAATTGAAAAAAGTATATGTAACTGTTGAGTAATGTTGTATCGGCATAATTAGAAATACGAGGGGATTTAAAGCGGAAGGCAGCTGAGCAGACCAATTTTGTGTGAAATCTACATCTGTTTGATCCTAAGAAGGGTTTGGAATTGTGCAGTCATCTAAAGATTGTTGATTGTTGTTGTCTATTTCTTTTATTATTATTTTTCTTTAAAAAAATTGTAGTAGCCCATTGAGCCTGAATGCCTGATAGACTTTTTGTAGTAATATTATTTGTTTCAACTCACATTTTTTATTCACTATTTCCCCAATTTTGGATAATATAATCAACTCCATAACCAAATTTTGTTCTAGTTATGAATTGGCAGAGATGGGTTAACAGAAACAGATTCATGAATACCAAGAAGCAGCTTTGTACGGGGAAAATATAGGTCAAAATTAATTAAAACTTGTGCGTGATTTTCGTAAATATGAAGCTAAAATGTTTTCAATTTTGCACAACATTATATTCCATCCATCCCATTTAAGATGGTTCATTTTTTTGACACGATCATTTCTTTTCAGTACGATCATTTCTTTGATAAAAAATAGATAGCATCTATATTTTTTGAAAAGATAATTATTTTTAAAAAATGAAACATGTCAATTTGAATGGAACAATTCGAAAAGGAATATATGTCATCTTGAGTGAATGGGGGAATATTTTTAAAATAAAACAGATGAGCAAATAACGACAGGATCCTTATTTATTCAGATTGAGAACTTTCACACGGTGCATTTGATTACTGATGAGGCATTTTGATCGATCAGTGCATTCAAGTCTTGATCAAATGTTGCACAGCAGTCCATGATTGGTTAGGTTGTAGCTCAACATCTCCAATCTAAATCATAATACATCCACCACATAAATAAAATAAAACTTAAAAAATCAGTATTGAAATTAGACATCAATGCAAAGAAAATAGCAATAATCAAAGACATGAGAAACTTAAGCCTAAATATCTCCTACATACCTTGGCATTTTCAACGCACACAAAATCTTTGTAACATGATTCCACAGTCAGATGGGGATTCCACAGAACAACATCAGACCAACTACAAAAAGAGGACACATTAACAAATCAAAGAATGAAATAAACTGACAGACTTAAAGCATTGTCTTACTTGGTATTCCTAATAGTGATCGAATCACCCAAGCCGTTATCCAGGTGCAGTTCGTCAGGAGCATCGAGATATATGCAGTCCACAAACCCCGGAAATGTGACAACATCCCTAATTGATGAAATAAAATACGAGATTCAAAACATTTGCAAGAAACCTCACCATTTTAATCTTCTTACAAATGAGATACGGACCTTTCCTCTTTACCCTCCACTGGAATTTTTGGATTAGGGTATTTGTTCAATGTTTTGCAACCTTTTAAGCATTTAACAGAGGCCTCTGCCGCTGAAGCCTGCATTAATATGTGAAGAAATGCAACCTTAATATCAACATTTATAGATATCATGATTTTTAGTTTGTATTCTTGAATTCTGCACTTACTCTAAAGTATGTATGCAAGGCAGTAGTAAATGAAAATGGGGTTTGATCAGTATTTGTCAGTTTTATCTCCGTTGAGAGAGTGTCTCTGTCTAAAGTCACCTGAAAAATCACCAGAAAAATTATCAGTGACAATATATATACAATACGTGATAAAGAAAATAAATGAATTACCTTATATAGAGCATGAAAACCATAATCCCACATACTACGGCTGTACGGACTGTCTTTTAGCTCCAGAGTTACAGAAGGAGTATCTTGTTGCGTATTTTCAACACTAACAATAGACCACTCCATGTTCCTTGCGAATCCATGCTGTCAATCACGTATACATGCTTAATTTAGCCTATATATTATTAATTTTTATTATTATTATTTAAAGAACTAGACTACATATGGTGTAGTATTTTTTTGCCTGCTGCAATGGGCCAGGTCCAAACTGTGGGAAACAGTGTGGTATTCCTCCACTATTTCCATGGAAACAACAAGGGAGTCAGCAAATATACATTCTTGAACTAAACTTGTCAAAGATGAAGAAACCAATTATGAATTGCTGAGAACCAGTTACATACCTAATTGGCTTCTCACCGGTGAAAATGGCGTCGGGCCGAAGATAAAGAAGATCTTCGCCGTCTACTTTCCAGGATGTAACACACCCTCCATATAGATATACCTCTGCCTCACTGCTAAAATAATACATCAACTAATTACACGCACATATTCCGCTTTTCATTTTAAGTCATAATTCAGCTGGTTTTTGCATTAGTACGTACGTAGCACCATCTGCATTAACTTATTAATTCAATATTTTCCTTCAATATATCTGAAAAGGTTGAAAGAACCAAATGAAGTGATTAATGATTGTACCTTCCGTCGATACAAGTTAAAACGATCTTTGGTAGATTTCCTAAGCCATGAGTAACTTTCACATTATTAAGATTTACGCTTGACGACTCCATATTGAAATTCTGCATCAGACATCAAGATATATAAGCATATGCATATGTTCTAGAGAAATGATAGAAACTGATCTCTATACCTAATAAAAATATACCAGCAAAAACAAGAAAAGGAGCACTTAATAACTGAAAAAATAGCTTGACTAGCACCACTATATATATAGTGCATGGAATTGTTGAATGCGTAGATTATAAGCGAAAAAAAAAAAAAAAAGTGGTGCATCCTTATTCCAAAGTCGGATATTCAATGGATCGTTATCAGTATTCTCTTTTTCGATTTCCCGGCCTTTTCACGCTTACTTTGTGCCAAATAATTCACCATCTACGTTAAGGTGTCGGAGTTAAAAATAACATCAATACTTTTTTATGTGTAGCAAATAGACATACTCAATATATTTCGACGATCTCATTTCGACTTCAATACATACCTCTACGGTCATATGACTTCATTCCTTGAGTGATATGTGAAGATTGCATGTTAATCAGAATGATAAAAATTCACACTACGTCCTCTTTCCAATTATCGTATAAATTTGAGTGTTTATCATGCTACAATTGGAGAAGTGCTATAACACATGTCAAAAATCAAAATCATATCATGTTCATGAATTTTTAGGCACCCTTAAAAGTTAGAGATAATTAACAATAATAGATTGAACGGTTTTACTAACTATATATATATATATATATATATATATATAGGGATGAATCACGTGAGAATGCAAATATTGGTGAGAAATAAGAATGCAGCATTTAACGTATAAAGTTGTTGCACTAAATATATAAATTTGTTGCATCAAATTTAACATATAAAATATAGCACTTAATATAAAGTTGTAGCACGGAATTTGGTGCAACAAATTTATACATTTAGTACAACAACTTTATACGTTAAATGATACATTCTTATTTCTCACTAATATTTGCATTCTCACGTGAACCATATATATATTATTTTAGTAACTATAAACCAATTTGGTTCGTAGTTCTTGATTGGTGAATGGTCAAGATTGATTATGCTTTTTTACACATAAGATAATGTTTTCTCCATTATTATGCTTTTTCACATATAAAACTATGCAATATCTATTTCTTATATTTTTTTATGCATAAACTAATATTTTATTACAATTATATTGATTTCTAGTTACTAGAATAAGATTGATTTTATTTGATCACATCTCTCTCTCTCTCTCTCTCTCTCTCTCTCTCTCTCTCTCTCTCTCTCTCTCTCTATATATATATATATATATATATATATATATATATAGGAGATGGATTAGGTAGGAAATGATAATTTGGTAGGAAATATGAATGAATCCACTTTGATTTGCTATATCAATGGTTGAGATTTTATTTTCGGTATAGTTTAGTGTTTTGTGTGCTACACGTATTATTGAAAGACTATGTTATCAAGAATGAAAGATATGCTAAACTAATATATTTAGATATGTTACTGAATGAATGAAATATGTGCTAAACTAACATGTGCTATATAAGAATTACGATCATACACAAATATGAAAGATATGCTACTATTCTATTTTCCATTAAGTAGCTTTCTCACCATAACCAACCCCTACATTGTTATTGTTTTATCTTTATTCTTAAATTATCATATTTTACCTATAGTTGAATTGAATTAACTCTTGAATTAGTCATTCTTGTCTTGAATTCAAGACTAAACTTGATTTCACTTTTAAATTTAGATATAAAATAGTCAATTCTAGCTGCATTCATCCGTCTCCTAAATTTAGGTACAAATGGGGTAATTATGAGTCTCACCTTAACTCTTGAATTTAGGTATAAACTGGACAATTCATAAACAATAATTCTTAAAATAGTCGTGAATTTTATAAATCCACAAGAATAAGAAAATACTTCAACACAAAAATGGTTATATTCTATCTCTTTCCTAATAGATACTTTTTATCTTTGCAATATCAAAATAAATATTTTGATATATTAAATCAATAATAATTATAGATTTTGATAAGCATAAGTTTAAAATTATAAAAAAATAGGTATGATAATATTGATTGATTAGTCGTAAGCGCACCTATATTGATAGCGGAGCAGCTCCCCTACCCACTACGGATAAGTGCTACCGTGTTCACCGATAATGTGATAATGCCACATGGATCTATTTGACTTCAATTAAAATTACTATTAATACAATCTTCATTATATAGAAATTTTTTATAATTATTCTCATTATCATAAATTAAAAAATTAACTTAACAATTACTCTTTCTGTTCCACCCAAAATAATTCATTTCTTTTCGATATGATTATTTAGAAGAAGAGTATAACGTGGTTAAAGGTAGGGGTGAGCATTCGGATTTCAATTCGGATTTTTGTCTAATCCGAACTGATCTGAAAAATCGAATTTTGAGAGAGAAAAAATCCGATCCGAACCGAAAATCCGAAATCCGAAAATTCGAATTTTTTATTAAAAAATCCTAACCGAACAGAAAAAATCTGAAATTATAAAAAACCCGAAAATCCGAAATCATTTTTTGCTAATTCTTATATATATTAATATTAAATTTAAAAATATTTAAATAAAATATTTTTTATATATAAATTATATATAATTCGATTTTGATTTTTTCGATTTAAAATCCAATCCGATCCGAAAATTCGAATCAATTTTAAATTTTAATTTGATTCGGATCGGATATTCGATTTTCGATATTTTGCTCATCCCTAATTAAATGGATAGAAAATAGGTAGGAACCGTACTTTATGAGGAGATGATTATTTTCTAAAATGAAACATATCAAATTGAATCGACAAGTTGAAAAAGAATACATAATATCTTGAATGAGACGGACATAATACAATAGATTTTACCTAACAAAATACATCCATGAACACATCTGAAATGACGGAAGCATCAATTAATCATACCTGAAATTCACGTCCACCCTTAATCCAGGTACATCAACTTACCTTTTTTTTTTTTTTTTAATTTAAGAACTTTAATAAACAACACTTACGTCTAAAATGAATTACTAATATAATTATGAGCATTAGTTTCCAATTTTTTTTGCTTTAATTGGTTACTTTTGAGTGGTTCTGTAAATCATCATTTAACACTGAATTTAGTTGGTAATTACAAATTATTTGATATGAATACTTGAATTGCATTAAAATTATGTGTTGTCTAATCAATGCTTTTATAGTTTCCTGAAATGGCGGCCATGAACTTTGAAGAGGGACTAATTGATGTTTGAGTTCGTCTCTAAAATAAATTTGTTTTTTGAGTTCTCGGATGTGTTTATGAATGTATTTTATGTGGTAAAATTTATTATAATTGTTCAATATTTTTAATAGATCTGACATTGAACCGATCAATTAATTGTTTTGAAAAAATCGAATGACCCGTAAGTATTGATTTCTTATATATATCAGTGTTTACATTAAAACATATAAATATTTAGAATAAATAATAATATGAAAATTTGAATAAAATTATAAAAAATTAATATTGTATCAACCAAAAGTAAATAAAATAAAATAAATCATCAATATTTGTTAATTAGTATATTTACAAGAAAATAAATAAATACTCCATCTGTTTATAAAAAACTTTCATTGCTTTTGATGACACATGTTTTAATAAATTATAATGGGTGTAAAGTGAGTGTATATAATGAATATATTAATGGATAGTGAGAGTAAAAATGTGGGTCATGTGTATGTTTGTTTTTTAAATAATTTATAGATTGATGGTAGTTGATGTTTTCAAAAATGAAAAATGTAAGCTTTTGGTGGACGTCCCAAAAATGAATTAAATGCAAGCTTTTGATGGACGAAAAGGGTAACAAAGAACAATTTTAAATCTCGATTATTTTTTACCACCATTTTCTTTTACATTAATAACCATTTACATGAATTTTAATTCAATAATAATATTAATTTAATAACAATAATAATTATATAAATATTAATTATAGATTAAATAATTATTATTATTTAATATCTATATTAATATTATTAGTTTCAAATTGATATGGTTGGTATTTTTGTTAGTCTACTAACTAATAGTTATAGATTCGAATATTATTTACACAGTTTTGTTTTTTTATAATAATTATTATTATTTGATTTATTAAAATCGATTCGGTTCATCGGATTACCGATTTAATCAGATTTTGACCAATTTTTATCGCTTCACACATATATATTTTTAAAATTTGGAAATAATTTAAATCAGACCATTGAACTAATTGATTTGTGATTAAATTGGTCGAACCGGCCAATTTGGTCCGATTTTTAAAACACTGTAATTTTTAAAAAAATTTATTTATGGTAGTGAGAATGATCATAATAAATTTCTATATAATAAAGATTGTATTAAAAATAATTTTAATTGAAGTCAAATATGGGCATTGCCACATTTGGGGTGGGCACATTAGCACGTGTCGGTAGGGGAACGGCTCAGTATATCAAGTTTTGGGCCAAGCTCATATTAAAAGTATATCAACTCATATGTTGATACTTGATAGTTTTGGGCCAAGCCCATTGATTAGCCAACTCCGCCGCCACTACAGTAATCTCTTAATTTTTCCTAATTAAATTGCTATTTCCAGTTAGGGGTGAGAATTTGGGACCGGGACTCGGGAAATTCCCGTCCCGACCCGAGTTCCGACGGGATTCGGACCCCGAGTCCCGAATTTACGGGTTCGGGACGGGACCGGACCGAGAAATTTTGATTTTCTAGATCGGGAAGTCCCGAGTCCTGTTGAATCAAGTCCCGATTTTAAATATATCTAATTTTAATTTCGGACTTTCGGATATTTTCGGTAATTTCGGACTTCGGGACATTTTCTGCAATTTGGATATTTTCTGCAATTTCGGACTTTCGGGTAATTTCGGGATATTTTCGGGTAATTTCGTGACTTCCTGACTTTCGGACATTTTCTAAAATTTCAATTCTGACCGGACAGGGACCGGACAAAAATTGTAAATTTTGGGACCAGAGTCCCGAAGTCCCGATCGGGACCGGACCCAAAATTGCAAAATTTCGGGACTTCGGGACTCGGGACGGGTACCCGGTCCCGACACGATTCTCACCCCTATTTCTAGCCATTTTATCCTCTGAAATGAAGTCAAAATATTTCCTATGTAATACTACTTCCATCCCGCTTTAAGTGGTTCATATTTATTTTTGCATTGTCTCATTTTAAGAGGCTCATATCTAAAAATAAAATATTTTTACAAACAAAAATACTTCGACTTCCGTGAACCATACGACTTTACATACAAAATATATTTTTGTTTAATCAACATACCCAAAAGCAATAATCAACTTAGAATGGGACCAGGGAATATGTTATTTCAAGCACTTTACCTTGACTGTGCCCTAGTATAGATTTCTATGTCAACGTTATTATAGCTCGTAAAATTCCAAATCTAATTATTTGATGTAAACTTAGTTGGATAGCATTATATAGTACTCCTTCCGTCCCTTCCAAGATGTTCCATTTTTTTTAGGCACGGTTATTTAGGAGAAATGGTATAAAATGATTAAGGTGATAAAAAATAGGTAGATCTCATAGCTTTTGAAGAGATAATTATTTCTTAAAAATGAAACATGTCATCTTGAATGGGACAGCCTAAAAAGGAATACATGTCATCTTGGGTGGGAATGAGGGAGTAGTAGTTCGTAGGGCCTATTTTTCTAATAATCGAAAATATTAAAAAATGATAAATTTGCAATATAATTTTTTTTTAATTGTGATTTCTATGCAGAATAGGGTGTGGAATTAAATATGAAATTCTGTCCAACTTTAAGTGGTTCATATCCAAAAATAAAATATTTGTATACATAAAAGTACATTAACTTATGTGGGTCACACTACTTTACATATAAAATACATTTCTCTTTAATCAACGTGCCCAAAAGCAATGAATCACATAGAATGAGACAAAGGAAGTATGTTATTTCAAGCACTTTACCTTGACTGTGCCAAGTAGAGATTTCTATGTCAACGTTATTAATCGAAAATATTAAAAATGATAAAATAGCAATATAAAATCTTTTTATTGTGATTTCTATGTGGAATAGGGTGTGTGGAATTAAATCTGAAATTCTCATAAAGGAGAAAATAGAGCTATATATATAACACACTTAAACCTCAACATCTGTCCCTCATTAGGGGGTGGAGACTTCAATAACTCGATTATAATTTGAAATCTTGGGAGCAGACAAAAATAGTTGTCTTCTTTATTTCGTTTTTCATAAAAAAATTAAATTTCCCATACATGAATAAGAATATGCGATATTCCCTTGTTATAGGGGACTGGGAATGATGCTGAGGCGTGTCTGGAAGTGGGAAAAAGATCAAATTAAAAACACAGTAATTCTTTTGAAATCTTTCCCAGCGACAAAAGCATATGGGCCTATGTAATAGTAATTAATTTTAGTTGGAATCTGTTAAGAACTAAATGAATAAGTACGACCATAACTTTATCCATAACCTGAGCATTTTCGAAAGAGACACTATGCTGCAAAATATTGTGCTATTGAAGACGGATTTTATGATTGAAGAAAAAGGTAATGTAAAATAATTTCATTTAACGACATATTAACAACGGATCTACGATGGAACATCTATCCTTCGTTGGAATGTCGTTAATTCTTAGTTAAATAGTAAAAATTTAATATTTTTTTTTCTGGGTAAAACAATCTATTGTTAAATATTTTTATATTTTTAAAATTTTAATTTTATTATTTTGCATTCGTTGTTGAAACTAAATATAATTCATGTTTTTAATATTTTGAGTGTCTGTTGTTAAAGTATTTTTTTAATATTTCATTTTAACAACGGACATTTCATCGTTAATTAATCGTTAATTCTCGATATATTTGAAATCCCTTAATCAATTCCGCCCTGCCCATTATGCCATTGTCGTCACCGCCGCGTCCCAGGCCGCCCGCCCCGCCTTCTCTCTTCTCTGTCTGTCTGCCTATCTTCTTATGTCTCACTGATCGCCACCACCGTTAGGATTCGTTTCGACAACATCTAATGCGCAATGAATAATACAATCAAGAATGATCTTAGATCTATAATTAAAGCATGCGATGAGCCCTAGAATACGAGATCAAGACTTACGTGTTTATAACGCCTGTAGTAGTAAAGCTTCCAAGGAATCCTACGAGAGCTTTCCACAACTATGGTATCCACGTGTATGCCAATCAACCGCAGAACAATTCCCGATATTGAAATCCAACGAGAGAAGCCAAGAATCTCCAATTGAATTTCACGGTAGTTTTCTGTGTTTCTCAATAATGGTCTGATCCCTTAATCACAATGATTAGATATCCATTATATATATTATCCATAACCTAGTTGAATGGGCTTTAGGTTCAATTAATTAATATCCAATACTTAATTAATTAAGCCATCACTAATATTAGTCCATTAACTTACAATCTCCCACTGACTAGTATTAGATAACATACCGCACTATGCATATACCTTTGAACTCAATAACAATACACTGATAGTGTGACCCAATAGGCCCCCATTACCGACGATGATCTAATCAAAGTCCGCACAAAACTCTCGATCTGCGTTGTGCAAATAACTCGATATATGACGGACGCTTACGTGGAAAACAAGAAACAAACCTTTACATGAAGTTTATGTAATATCCTTTCATTCACGACACACTCGATTGAGCTCAGATTTTGCTATGTGTCTATCCCAATAGCTCAACCATTTTTCTCATCTTTATTATAAGACCCATATGATCATATTCAATTACTTTAATTGAATATATCTCAGATCGCCAATGACTTATGGTCGAATAATATAGAGAAATGAGTGCTCACCGAAAATCTAATCGAGGAATGAATCCCATTCTTGGCTCAACTACTATTTTCATTTGTCTCATGATGCACCCAATCCAAGCCGTGTCTCGCCACTTGCAAGCGTTGCTTGGTCAAAGTACATCACTCAACAAACAAAATGTAATGACATCAAGTCTAAGGACTATTACATACCCACACACTAAGAAATCGTAGACATCAAACAAACGATTTAATAGTTGGGTATACCAATACTCTCCAAAGTATTCATGTGTCCATCACGGATATCAAATATCTCGTAGTTGCGAGAACCACTACATTCTCTAAGAATGTGATGCGCACCACATGCTAACCTATAACATATCATCAATATCCCATTCTTGATGATCATTGGTTAGGCTATTTTAGAATTATACTATATCATTGATGTCTCACAAAGAAAATGACAAAGATAATTCAAGGAACAAATAAGAGAATAACGACAAACATCAAAATAATTATTCCATTAAATGTACAAAACTCATAGATAAAACATTATCTTCGATTGTGATCAAAAGTAAGTATGTCTCAACAAAGGAGTTTCTAAAACATACAAACTTTAAACTCCCACCGAATCAAAGCCAACATCCCACATGTCAACACACAAGCTCTCACAACAAATTGGTAAAAGGGTCACTAAGATATCATCAAGGGTACTCTTTCTAATTTTACATTGTTCATTTCTATTATTTCTCTAATCGATGATATCGCTCAAACATGTTTGTTTCTTTGAAACTAGCATCGTGTACCTAGTCACCGATAGCTTTGGATGTCCACCATAGCCCCAACAATCTATTAGGTCTATCCCGATAGATCTTGATCCCAAAGATATAGGAGGCTCACCAAGATCCTTCACCATAAAGGATTTAGACAACCGGTCTTTTACTTGATTGCATCATGGATCGGTCGCCCCCATAATCGAATATCATCGACATATATGACCGGTATACAACGCTTCCATTCTCGCTTACTATAAACGCAAGGATCCTCTTTGCTTTCGACAAAGTCAAACAATTTGATAGCTCACAAAACAAATATTCTAACTCCTCGATGCTTGCTTAAGTCCATAAATGGACTCTTTAGCCTACATACCGCATTCGGCCTCTCTTTGATACAAAACCTTCAGTCGAGTCATGTAGACATCACCTTCTAGTTCTCCATTGAGAAACGCGGACATCCATTTGCCAAATATCAAAATTGTAGTATGCAGCTATTGCAAGTAAGATCCTAATGGACTTGATTTTGGCAACCGACGAAAAGGTCTCATCATAGTCAACTATAACCCTTTGCCACCAACCTTACCATCCGCATTTCTCTTCCTTTGAAGATCCATTTACGCCTATGGGTAAAACCCATCCGTAAGTCATCAACTAGTTCCCGCACTAAATTGAAAACATCGAGTCCATTTCGGATATTAAGGCTTCGTTATCTCTTTGAATCGGTGCTTCGACACCGCTTCATTATAGTCTTAGTTCATCATCATCCGATTCGATTTCATCATCTTGGTTCTCAACCATTAGATTAAATTTTTTCGGTGCACGACGAGTCCTCTGTGGCCTATTGAGTTGGGTTGTTTTGCAGTTCAAGTCGCTCATTCGAACGTGAGTAGGAGGCTCTCCGTGTCGACTTCATCAACATTTTGGAGATTCTCAAGAACTTCCTCATGAATTTCTTGAGGTGGAGGTGGCACAACTATTGTGTCATCTTGTATTTGATGAGTCTCATTGTCGTGAGGTGCCCTCTAAGAGTCATTTCCTCCCAATAGATCGTCAAATACTCCCATCGAATTCTTGTTCACACCATTGAACAATCTTTCGTCCTCCGTGTTGTTTTGTGGTTCTCGAATTTCTTCAAGATCTACCTCGTTGTGACCTTGTTCCTTGAAACATAGGAGTCTTCAAGAAACGTCACATTCCTAGAAATGATCACCTTGTGATCTCCGTGAGTAGAATTCATATCCTCTAGTTTCCTTAGATATCCCACAAGATAACACTTCTCACTTTTAGATTCCAACTTATCGGCCTGCACCTTTAACAAAAGCAGACAACCCCAGTCCGCATATGTTTAAGACTTGCCATTTTACCACACCATAGTTCATATGGCGTTTTCGATCGATTTAGATGGAACCCTATTCGAATATAAACGGCGAGTTAGTAAGGCGTATGGCCCCAAAGGAATAAATGGAGACTCATGAAACTCATCATGGATCGAACCATATCTAATAAAGTTTGATTTCTTCTCTCGGATACACCATTCAGCTGTGGTGTTCCCGGAGGTGTCCAGTCTGATCGGATTCCATGTGATTACAAGTAATCAAGAAATTCTCGGCTTAAGTATTCCCCCTCGATCCGATCAAGACTCTTAATACTTTTACCAAGTTGTTTCTCGACTTCTAACTTAAACTCTTTAAATTTATCAAGAGCCTCGGATTTGTGTTTCATTAGATACACATATCCATATCTTGAAAAATCATAAGTGAAAGTTATGAAGTACGAATATCCACCTTTTGCTTGAGTTTGAAACGGTCCACACACATCTAAGTGGATCAACTCTAGCAATTCTTTGGCATGTAACCCTTTCCCAGAAAGTGGTTTCTTAGTCATCTTTCCTTTGAGACAAGATTCACAAGTACTATATGATTCAAAATCAAATGGTGTGAGATAATCCAATTTTCTCGCCTTGCTATCCTTTTCTCGTTGATATGACCAAGTCTACAATGCCAAAGATAAGTAGCATTATTCAGACATTTAGCTTAGGTCGTTTGTTTTGCACATTGTAAATATTTTGTTCACATTCAAGCATATATAAACCATTCGAAGAGAAGCATTTCCATAAAGAACTCCATTGCTTAAAAAGTACAACGACTATTTCCAAAATGGAAGGAAAACCCTTCAATGTCTAACATAGGAATGGAAATAATATTCTTCAAATAGCAAGAACAAAATAACATTGATGTAAATTTAGTCTATGTCCCAAGGAAGATCTAATCTATAAGTCCTACGCTCAAAGAAGAACTTGTGCTCCATTTTCCACGCGCATATCGACCTCCCCAGGATTCACCTTTCGGCTGTCACTAAGTCCCTGCACATTATTACAAATGTGTGAGGCACAGCCGGTATCTAATACCCAAGAATGTGAATTATTTATAGACATATTTATCTCAATGACAAACATACCGAGTCACTACCCAATGCACCTCGTGCTTAAACTTTAGGCGTTCTTCTTCCGGCCCCTTCTCACGACGTA
Source organism: Salvia rosmarinus (assembly GCA_036937905.1). NCBI lineage: Eukaryota > Viridiplantae > Streptophyta > Magnoliopsida > Lamiales > Lamiaceae > Salvia > Salvia rosmarinus. Next base: position 5,324,612 of record CM072816.1, read on the forward strand.
ATGCACTCATCCTTTGCAAATGTCGGCTTCTTCTTTTGAACCCCTCCACTCTTCTTAGGCTTGAAGACATCTGATGCCTTCTTCTTTTCTTTCTTTTGCTTTTTCTTCCCTTTGGAAGATTGAGCAGAAGAGTTCACCATGAGCACGATTTACCATCGTAAGTAGATGATTCAAAAGTCTTCAACATGTTGTGAAGATCGACAATCCCACCTTAGTATTGTTCATATTGAAATTCACTATGAAGTTCGCAAACGAACCGTAGCGATTGTAAAACTAGGTTGGTTGAGACATTGGTCGGCAATGTCGCACTAATTGAAGCCACCTCTCAATTAACCCAATCATCTTCAAAACATGTTCGAGACCTTGCTCCTATCATGAAGTGTACACTGAATAGATCTCTGAGTATCTCATACTCCAAAGTTTGTGCCTGTAAGGCAAACAGACTTTTCAAGTGTTGAATCATTTCATAAGGAAGATGCTTTCATGTCGCCTCTGCAGCCCAAACTCATGGAAGTCAACATGATGCCCTGAGCCGACATAGCATCCTCAACGTGCTTCTTATGAGCAGCCTTGTCAAACGAGGCATACTCAGGAGAAAGCTCATCAGGGATGGTACTGATTGGTTTGTCCAAGACATACTCAATCTTTTCAGTCCTTAATACCAAACGCAGGCAACGCAACCAATCCGGATAGTTTGACCCAGTCAAACAATTTGTTTCCACCAAACATTTAAACAACATAGATGACATCGTAACTGAAACAAAAAATAAAGAAATAAAACAAAATTAGAACAAAGTAAACACGGATCACAATCGTATCACTAATCAAACAAGGGTTTATCAGATTGATTAGCTCCCACTAATTTTAACATATATTGCACCCCAAATGCAAAATACGGATTTATAACAAATATATAAATCTTAGTAGTCCAAGATCCAAGTCAATATTATTACAGCCTCCGCTTTGGTGATGATCAAATAATATCACTCGGTGGCCTCCAGCCGATTGCAACATCGATTTGTAGCGATTCAAGTCTTATATTATCATAGCCTCGCTTTGGTCGATGACTACAATAATAATACTTGGTCGGCCAAACCGATCACAACAAATAAATTTACAATTTTGGTTTATTAATCCAATTAATATGATCCACTAATTATTTTGATCGCTTTGGTCGCTTCAAAATAATTACAAATCAACCCATCACACGATGCCAACCATGCATCTATGAACGAGTCTTTGCATTGTCGATTTGGGAGTAAACACTTTGGTGTAAAACTCTTGACGAAAGAGGCTAGGATCCTCATACAATTATGATGGACGATGCTTTGTTTCAAAACAAGACTTGTATTTTAGTGGGATAAAACATGTGATACTAATTGATATTTAATAACCAATATTAAATTCAAAACAATTCTTGGGTCGCCACCAGCATAGAAACGCGACCATATATATTGGCCGCCACCCAAACATAGTAACACTGACTACAAGTATTGGACGCCACCCAATTATAAAAGCGGTCTCTAACTACTATAGTTAAAATAAGCATAAAATCAAATAACATGCTTATCACGTAAAAGCAACAATAGGGCTCAACGAATAAATTCATTAATCTAATTAATAATTTAATACTCTAATTAAAAAGATTTATGCATTTATATTAATTTCAAATAATATAAATATTCATTTAGCATTATTATTTCTAAAATAATAATCTAATAAGATTTATTAATCTAATTAATAAATCAATTCTCTAATTAATGAACATAAGCAAATTATATTAATTCTAAATTAATATAAAATCAAACTTTATACTATTATTTCAAAAATAATAATAAAATTAAAATTTATTAATCTAATTAATAAATTAATGTCCATAATAGTGATTAGAATTATTAATTCTAAATTAATAAAACAAATCCATGTACATCGACAAATTATATTAATTCTAAATTAATATAAAATTAAACCTTATATTATTATTTCAAAATAATAATAAAGTTCAAAATTTATTAATCTAATTAATAAATTAATTTCTAAAATTATGATTAAATTTATTAATTCTAAACTAATAAATTAAATCCATGTACATTAGTAGATTGTATTAATTCTAAATTAATACAAAACAAAATTAATGTTATTATTTCAAAATAATAATATTAAATTAAATTTATTAATCTAATTAATAAATTAGTTGTGTAATCGAAATTAAATTTTATTAATTCAAAATTAATAAAATAAAACGTTTTTTATTATTAACCGCAATGCCTTGATGGGTCACAAATTAAAACCTTAAAAGGCCCAAAAACGCCCATTATCGCGCCCACCGGCTTACACGACCCACCACCAGAAGCTCACCACGCCGCCAGCAGCCAAGCCCACGGCCCGATTTAAAAACATTAGGGTTTCAGCGCGATGCGCCGCCCGCCCCGCCGCCGCTTTTTCCCGATTTCACCGACGACTCCACGTCGTTTTGGCGCAGTGTTCATTGCCGCCAAGACCGCAACGACGCGACCCGTCAGAAGACCAAGCCCGCGACCCTAAGCCTAGCTCACGACGGAAAATGCGTTAGAGTTTTAGCGACGCGACATCTGCGTCGCCGCCTCTTCGCCTCCAAAGATCGCCGGCGACGCGACCCGATCGCGAGGAAGACCACCACATGACGCACGCCGCAACACATGAAAACCAGCGCCGCCGTTTTTCCTTCTCCTCCTCCCGTGGCGAACGTGAGAAGAAGCTTTGCACATTGCGCAATGGCGAGCGACGCCAGATTAAGACGTAATTAGCGCCGGCGAAGGAATCGGCGCCGCAAAAGCGGTGATGAAGGAGGGTTTCAAAATTCCTAAACACAATTATCAATTTCAATTTTCAAAATCGATTTTCCAAAATCGATTAATTTTTTTTTTTATTTCGATTTTCCAAAATCAAAATATCAAAATCCACAATTAAATCGAACATGAATTAATTATAAATCGAGCCCTGCTCGATACCACCGTTAGGATTCGCTCGACAACATCTAATGCGCAATGAATAATACAATCAAGAATGGATCTTAGATCTATAATTAAAGCACGCGATGAGCCCAGAACACGAGATCGAAGACTTACGTGTTTATAACGCCTGTAGTAGTAAAGCTTCCAAGGAATCCTACGAGAGCGCTTCCACAACTATGGTATCCACGTATGCCAATCACCGCAGAACAATTCCTCGATATTGAAATCCAACGGAAGAGAAGCAAGAATCTCCAATTGAATTTCACGGTAGTTTTCGTGTTTCTCAATAATGGTCCGATCCCTTAATCACAATGATTAGATATCCATTATATATATTATCCATAACCTAGTTGAATGGGCTTTAGGGTTCAATTAATTAATATCAAATACTTAATTAATTAAGCCCATCACTAATATTAGTCCATTAACTTACACCACCATCATCGGACCCCCGCCCTACCCAATGCAGCCCTTCCCGTATCGCCGTCGTGTAGTTTCTGGTAAAGCCATGGCTCTCTCTCTCTGTGTTTCGAGCTCGCTGTCGCAGCCACCGACGGACCACACACTTCAACACCGCAGTGAGTTCTTTTTACGAATTTCAGTTTCGTTTATGTAGAATTTTATTGAATTTTGATGAATTTGTATAATTTTTTTTTGGATTTGATTTGTGAAGAAATTGAGATAAATTTTCATGATACTACTAATGAATTTAGGAATTGTTAGGTTAACATTGGTGATTATCATTTATTTATATTACGTTGGCTGTTGAATTGAGGTGATAAATTCACCGATGTACGTCGACGTAATGGTATAAGATGAAATTAGGTTTAGCATTAATCTTAAGAAGGTAAGATTTGCTAATGCTTTATTACCAATAAAAACGTAAACGTTTTTATATAATGATTAATCAACCCTAAACTGTAATACGCACTAAATGCTGAAGAACTAATTTACAATAATAATTCAATACATTGGCACTCTCATAATTCTAGTCAAATTATTTTTAAAAATTGAGAATATATTCAAAGAATATTCATATCTACCCACGATAAACAAAATTCATTCCTAAATAAATAAACGAAAAGTGATCATAATATTGTAAGGGAATAATGTCCTTATCTGGTTTAGGTGGAATTAGTGGTCATCACGATGACTCTTATGATGAATTAACATCCAGCAACTCGTCTCGATGATGTAAGCCATATCAGGTGGACCACGATGGTCGAGTTATCGCCTATATGACCGACAAGTAAGTTATAAACTTAGTTTAAGTTTAAGGAGTCGAATATAATTATAAAAGAAACGTAAATAATTATACTTTTTCAAAATATAATAGAGACAGTTTAGACCTTTTGGTAAGAAGGGTTCTAAGATCGCACAAGAATCCGTATAAGATACAAAACACAAAATCAGAAGACAAACGAAATTAAATCTCAACCATCGATACAAAGAAATCGTAGCCTAGATGATTCTCATTTCCTACCAAATTATCATTTTCTATCTAAACCATCTCCTATATATATATATATATATATATATATATATAGATGAATCACGAAGAATGCAAATTTTAGTGAGAAATAAAAATGCAACATTTAACGATAAAGTTGTTAAGACTAAATGTATAAATTTGTTGCATCAAATTTAACATATAAAGTATAAGATTTAATATAAAGTTGTTGCACAGAATTTGATACAACAAATTTATACATTTAGTGCAACAACTTTATACGTTAAATGCTGCATTTTTATTTCTCACCAATATTTACATTCTCACGTGAACCATCCCATATATATATTTCAATTTCATATTTGCTATTTTTATCGTATGAAATGGAATTAAAATGAAATTAAGCATTATAATGTGGAATAGAATTAGAAAGTAAATTTTAAAATTGTTGACAGTTTAACAACGAAAACACACACGTCGTTAATTAACAATAAAAACCATCATCAAATAACAACAAAATGAATTCCATCGTTAATTAATGATAGAATATTCGTAGTTAAAACGTCGGCATATTGAAATCAAATAAATCGTCTTTGGTGTCAAATAGCTGTACTTCTATCGTAAATCCGTTAGAAAATTAACAAACGAAATAGTATGTCATTAAAATAATACTCCCTCCGTCCCATCTAAAGTGTCCGATTTATTTTGGATACGGGTATTTAGGAGAAATGTATAAAGTAGCTAAAGTGTTAAAAAGTGGGTAGGACCCACACCTTTTAAAGGGATAATTATTTTTAAAAATGGAATGAGAAATTTGTAATGATGGGACAACCCTAAAAAAAAAATGAGACATTCTAAATAGACAGAGGAGTATGTAATACTACATATGCCTGACGGAACGATTTTTCCATCATTAATGCACGGTTTGACAAGGACTTCAATTTTCTATCCAGGCATCAATATATATATATATATATATATATATATATATATATATATATATATATATATATATATGATTGAGTTATATAAAAAACACATTCAAAAATAAGAAATGGTAACACATTTGAACCATCGATTTTGAAGATGTGTGGTTGTGATTAAATCAAATTAGGTTATAATGGTAATTACATAATATTACTAAATAAACCGCTCCTTAATTATAGGAATGTGATAACTTAATCTCGAACCATTGATTAATAGCAAATGGATGATCAAGATGAATTCTTATTTCTTATTTTAAGGGGTTTGTATTATAACTCATCCCTATATATATATATATATATATATATATATATATAGTGTTAGATCCAATAGAACTCATCTTTTTGAGACTTGAGAACCACGATAAGACGTTGAAGATGATGCACAAAATAAGATAAAGTTAGTGATAACTAAAACTTTCTAAAATTGTTGCACAACAAAATAATTTTAGAAAGTTTTCATATACACAACTTTATACCGATCATGCATCATCTTCAAAGTCTTATGCATGGTTCGCAGAGTTCGCAAAAGATGTGCTTTTCATTCGATCCACTTCTATATATATATATATATATATATATATATATATATATATATATATATATATATAATTGATTAAATGAGAACTTTAATTTTTTAGAACTAATGTGGTTCATCCATTTTTATAATCTAACGGTCAAGATTAATTATAAATAGTTTATTATCTTCATATTTTAATGATAACCGTTTAGTCCTAAAATCATGAGATTTTATATATTCATTTTCAGAATATTATCATATGCACAATCACTATAATTATATGCACAACAACATGAATTACATGAACATAACAATTAATTGGAATGTGATGGCATGCACAAAAACTACGATTACATGAACAACGACATGAATTACACAAACAACGAAAAATAGAATATGAAATGTCCAAATAGCGAAAATTTAGGGATTTGACTATTTTTATCATTAAATAATTATGAGTCATCCGATCTTATTCAATTTAACGACGGTTATTGGTTCTTAGTTCTTATCTAACAGATAGTTCTCTCTATAATCAACCCTTATATATATAAATATGTGTGTGAGGGTTAACGTGAGAACCAAAATAATGAATTCGGTGTGAAAGTTGATGAATCAACTGAGAAAGTTAATGAATCTATTGGGAAAGTTACTGAATCCAAAAAAATAGAATTTTCGCCTTATGGGATTCGAACTCGATGAAAATTTCAATTTTTAATTCAAGAACTTTCCTAACGAATGTATCAACTTTTATAGTGAATTCATTTTGTTCATAACTAATTTTCATGGTTCTTAGTTCTTACATTAAAATTATTTTTATTTGAACCCCCTCTCTCTCTCTCTCTCTCTCTCTCTCTATATATATATATATATATATATATATATATATATATATATATAGGAGTGGATCAAATGAAACAACCACATCTTTTTGCGAACTCACAACCATGCATAAACGTTGAAGATGATGCAAGATTAAGATAAAGTTGTGCATAACCAAAACTTTCTAAAATTATTTTGTTGGGTAACAATTTTAGAATGTTTTCGTTATGCACAACTTTATAGGTTTTATTCATCAAGTTTATACGCTTGTGCATAGTTCTCAAGTTCTCAAAAAGATGATAGCTCACCTGATCCAACCCCTATATATATATATATAGAAGAATTCAAATAAAACCTATTTTTTCAGAAACCTAAAATCAATGTATTTTAAATATAAAGTTAATGCACTTTATGTATAAAGTTACTTCACTACAAAATATTGATGAATAATATTGGCTTTTATCATAATTCAAGGGTGTATTAGTTTTATACATAAAATGCATTAACTTTACATGTAAAATACACTAGTTTTTAGGTTTTTACGAAAAATAAGTTTTTATTATAACTCAACCCTATATATATACACGTCCGCTTTTCCAAGACTTCACTTCAGAATTTGAAAGCATTAAACTGTTTCAATTCTATTTGATTAATTAATTACATCAATATGTTAAGAGTACGCAACATCTATCAATTAGCATTAATAGTTAAAATTATATTCGTTTAAGAAAAACATGTTGCTTTGTCGGCAAATAACTGTTCATGGAGGTGTGATCCAACCGGACGGATACCCATCAAACTTTACCAAAAATCTCGAGCATTTCTTTCGATAGTGAAACTAGCAATTTTGATTATCGAAGAAAGCGGACAGTTTCAATCAAGACATGCATGGAATCGAGAAAAATATAAAAGTAATGATATAGATAAAGGTTAATTGTAAAAAAAAAAAAAAAATCGTCATCTGGGACATAGTTGTAATTTCAACCCAAATGTTTAAACCTAAGGGATTAAGACACTAATTCTTCATTTGGAGTCTTGGACATCCTTCTTTCGCAAAATTAATGTATTCCGACATCCTTCTTTCACAAACTTAATGGCTGGCAGTCATGACAGCCTTGAAGGGACAAGCAAGGTGGCGGTTGAATCAACAATCAAGAGCGGTCAATTGAGGCGATTTTTTTATTTTATTTTTCATAGAAATTGTTGTTCACTTGCACATTAAAAGCTATTCTATTATTCTCATCCAAAATAATTTGTATCTCATCTAAGATAATATGTTTCTTTTTTAGAAAATAATTATCTCTTCAAATATTATGGGACCTACTTACTTTTTATCATTTTATTAATTTTATATCATTGTCCCAAATAATCGTATCGAAAAAATAGATCGTCTTGGGTGGGACGAATGGAGTATTTGATTGAGCTCATAAATTCGTCAAAATAGTTTATAAATTGTAAAAATACTATAATAATATATAAGTTTTCCAACTTAGTTTATTTTATAAAATTTTATAAGTAACAATCAATTTACAAAATAATTCTATTGTGATTTATTATTTTTAGTTTGTATCTTTTCTGATCGATCTTAATTTCGTAAGGGAAATAAATGCACGCAAGAACACCAAGGATTTACGTGGTTCGATCTATGAATAAGATCTACGCCCACGGAGAGAGAGAGTTTGTGTATTTGAGAGTGTAAGCGATTACAAAGAGCGGATGATCAAGGATCGATCCGAGAGTAGATGATCGAGATGATCCGAGTCCCTTCTTCTCTAATCTAGCCTCTATTTATACATATTCATGAAGTTGAGTTCGACTCGATTCCAAGTTGAGTTCGACTCGACTGATTCCAAGTTGAGTTCGACTGACTGATGCCAAGTCGAGTTCGACTGATTTTGATTCCGTGTTGAGTTCGACTCGACTCGATTCCAAGTTGAGTTCGACTCGACTCGATTCCAAGTCTTCTCTCATAGGATTCTTTTATATATGCATCCGAATCTTCTACGCCCAATTGCGATTAGAGTTGTAATCGATCGAGTAGTCTTCTTGGGCGAACTCACACGGGCCGAGCTTAATGTCGGGGCCCATTTATATTGGGCCCGATGCTTGGGCCCAGTAGTTGGGCAGATCCTATCATATCCCCCAAAAAGACGTAGGTGAGGTCGTGATGGAGGGGAGGTGGTCGACGCGACGCCGTCGGAATTGTAGTCCGCGGCGGTGGAGCACGAGGTAGTCGCCGTTGAATGTCGCTGCTTACCGCCGAGACGTTCGCCGGTCGATGTCGCTTGCTTCGCCCCGCCGAGGCGCTCGTCAAGTCGTATGTCGCCGCTTTATCTGTAGAGGCCCGCCGAGGTCATGTCTTCTTGTTTGTATATCTTGCCGTTTTGCGAAGTCTTGGTGCTCGACTTCACCGACGAGGCGTTATGCCAAGTCTTACGCCGCTGGTCTTTACCTCGTGCAGTCGCATTTTACTGGCTTCACCTTGCCGGGCGTTATGCCAAGTCGCATGTTGCTTGGCTTCACCTTGTCGGCGCGTTATGCCAAGTCGCATATTGCTCGCTTCACTGCCAGCGTTCGCCGGTCGAATGTCGCCGCTCCACCGTCGGTCGAATACGCCGCCGCCGCCAAGTCGAATATGTAACTTCGGCGTGCTTCACCGACGAGCATTATGCCGAGGTCTTTGAGTGGCGTCACCGACGAGGCGCTATGCCTGTTCTTTGGGGCTTTCACCGTCGGGCGCATGCCGAGGTCTGGACCGGCTTCACCGACGGCGCTATGCGAAGTCTTTGACCGGCTTCACCGACGGGCGTTATGCCGAGGTCTTCGACCGACTTCACCGACGGCGTTAAGTCGAGGTCTTCGACTAGCTTCACCGACGAGGCGTTATGCCGAGGTCTTCGACCGACTTCACCCACCGGGCGCTAAGTCGAGGTCTTCGACCGCTTCACCGACGGGCGTTAAGCGAGGTCTTCCGACCGGCTTCACCCGCCGGCGCGGCAGTGAGGTCTTCCGACGGCTTCACCGACGGGCGTTATGCCGAGGTCTTCGATCGACGCCACCGGCGGGCGTTAAGTCGAGGTCTTCGATCGCTTCACCGACGAGGCGCGTCGAGGTCTTCATCGCTTCACCGACGAGGCGTTATGCCGAGGTCTTCGATCGACTTCACCGACGAGGCGCTAAGTCGAGGTCTTCGATCGCTTCACCGACGGGCGCGTCGAGGTCTTCGACCGCTTCACCGGCGCAGCGTTAAGTCGAGGTCTTCGACCGCTTCACCGACGGGCGCGCGCCGAGGTCTTCCGACCGCTTCACTCGACGAGGCGCCACCTGCCGGGCGCAGTGCGGTTGTACGCCGCCGCTTCACCTTTCCGGCGCGTGCCAAAGTTGTACGCCGCCGCTTCACCCCCAAGTCGAATATGTAATTTAGTGTCGAGGTCGGTGCCGGGCGAAGGCTCGAGATCGCGACGGGCAGCGAGGCCGAGTTTCGACGACGGCCAAGGCCAAGGTCGGTTAAGGCGAGGTCGACCCGCTGGCGGAGGCGAGGCGACGACGGCCGTGGTCACCGCCGGAGGACCGGGCGGAGACGAAGGTCGGCCTACGGAGGGCCGAGGTGAAGGCGAGGTCGAGGTCGGCCCGCAGAGGGCCGAGGTGAAGACGGTCATGTATCGGAGGCCGAGAAGACGGCGGTCGAGGCGGTGGTCGGTCGCTGGGCCGAGGCGGCGTAGCTCGCCTCGTGATAAACGGGGTAATTCATCCTCGTAGAGTATCCGCTTCGAACTAAACGGTATCCGCTCGCACGGCGGTAGTTCGCCCTCGTAGAGAGTATCCGCCTTCGATATAAACGAAGGTATCCGCTCGCACGAAGGTAGTTCGTCCTCGTAGAGAGTATCCGTCTTCGATATAAACGAAGGTATCCGCTCGCACGGAAGGTAGTTCGCCCTCGTAGAGAGTATCCGTCTTGAAATAAACGGGTATCCGCTCATACGAAGGTAGTTCGTCCTCGTAGAGTATCCGCCTTCGATATAAACGAAGGTATCCGCTCGCACGGTGGTTAGTTCGCCGTCGAGAGTATCCGTCTTCGATATAAACGAAGTATCGCTCGCACGAAGGTAGTTCGCCCTCGTAGAGAGTATCCGTCTTCAAATAAATGAAGTATCCGCTCGCACGAAGGTAGTTCGTCCGTAGAGAGTATCCGTCTTCAAATAAACGAAGGTATCCGCTCGCACGAAGGTAGTTCGCCCTCGTGAGAGTATCCGCCTTCGATATAAACGAAGGTATCCGCTCGCACGGGGTAGTTCGTCCTCGTAGAGAGTATCCATCTTCAAATAAACGAAGGTATCCGCTCGCACGAAGGTAGTTCGTCCTCGTAGAGTATCCGTCTTGAAATAAACGGGTATCCGCTCGCACGAAGGTATGGGTTCTGCTTTTGCCGAGGTCATCGGGAGGGTGGTCCCTTATTTCGCCTACATAGAGAGTACCGCCTTCAAATAAACGAAGGTAACTGATCTCGTATGTGGAATGGTTCCCTTTTTGCCGAGGTCATCGGGAGGGTGGTCCCTTACGCCGCTCTACATAGAGTACCGCCTTCAAATAAACGAAGGTAATCGATCTCGTATGTAGGAATGGTTCCTGCTTTCCGAGGTCATCGGGAGGGTGGTCCCTTACTTTGTCTACATAGAGAGTACCGCCTTCAAATAAACGGGCGTAATCGATCTCGTATGTAGGAATGGTTCTGCTTTTGCCGAGGTCATCGGGAGGGTGGTCCCTCACGCTTAGTTCTCCTCCCAGAGGGTTCTCCTCCTTAGGGTAGGGTTCTCCTCCGTGAGGTTCTCCTCCTTGAGGTATGGTTCTCCTCCATGTAGGTTATCCTCCTTAGAGGTATAGTTCGCCCAGAAGAGGTATAGTTCATCCTCCGTAGAGGTATAGTTTATTGGGGAGATGCATTATGCATAAGTGACAAATGAAATATGCAAGACTCAACTCAAGCACGTAAATAAAAGATTTTATTCATGAAAACGACGTAACAAAAGTACCTCAACTCAAGCACGAGGCCGCCTACTTGAATTGTCGAGATTCGCACGCTGGTTATAATACCGAGCTACTTTGTACCGAGCTTCTAATATAAAGCGAGGTCTCCTTCTCTCGATTTCTACCGATTATCGCCTCGGTTTCCTCGATCATCCTCTTCTTCTTCTACGTCGGAGGGTTCACCTTGTCGCCAAGCTTTCTCTTCCGTCTTGCCCGTGCCTTTGGCGAACCGATCCGCTATGCGCCATAGCTCCGACGCAGCTTGCGGGCTCGTGCCAACGATCTCCTCAGTATAGGCCCTGTGTAAGATGTCGTTTGGAAAACCGAGATAATGAGGAGGTCGTTCACGTCTGCGACCTTCGTGCTTTCTTTATCAACCTCGGTCATAAAGTCGCCGATGGACTCGTTCGGTCTTGCCTCGAGGTGAGAGATGTGCGAAGTTGTTTTGACTCGCCTTTTGGAAGAACCTTCATGGAAAGCCTTCATCGATCGCAAGAGAACCAATGCTCCTGTGAGGTAGACTATCGAACCACCCGCGCGTTGTCGACTAGTAATTAGGGAAGAGCTTGCATATGAATTGTGCCGAGGCGTTGGTTGATCATATTGTCTCGAACTCGAGAGAAAGTTCTCAAGGGTCCTCATCCGTCATAGGGGTGATGCTCGGCACCGATATTTGTCTCGGAGCGGGGTGTCGAGTATTTCGCTTGAGAACGGGGATTATCCTCCGCACTCGTCGAAACCGCCCTCCGGAGGCGAGGCGGAGTTCGCCGACCAACCCATTTTGGTAGCGGTGGCTGACCTCGCGGCGGTCGCGACGCCCTTTCCCACGCTGTCGCCTCCCGCGGTCGGTTTGGGCCCCGACTTGCGGAGGTGTGAGCGCCCATGATTTGAATGCTGGGATCCACCTCGTCGCGGTGCCTCATGTTTAGACGAGGCTTGGCGCCTTTCTTTGGGATGTGGCGACCTTGTGCTCGCCGAGGTATTGAGGAAGCTCTCTCGTTTTCTCAAGAAACCTTTGGCGCCGCCAAGGTTTATCCGGCGAGCCGGAGGTTCTCCTCGTTGTTCTGTGATCTCCTTCGCCCGTATCCTCGCTTCATGCGATGGGATTCCTTGTTCGCCGAGGCTTTGGATATGCCGCTTCGGGTCGCCCAGACCGGACTTTTTCCAAGTCGAGCTCGGCGTGTCGACCGCCGCTGTTGCCGTTGTTGCTGGTGACTCGGATGCGTGACTTCGGTATACATCATCGTGATTGATTCCCAGAAACGATGGTTGATCGAAAACACAAAATTTCGCTACCCACGCATCGCCGCCAAGATCGATCTTAATTTCGTAAGGAAATAAACGCACGCAAGAACACCAAGATTTACGTGGTTCGATCTATGAATAAGATCTACGTCCGGGGAGAGAGAGTTTGTGTATTTGAGAGTGTGAAGCGATTACAAAGAGTGTGGATGATCAAGGATCGATCCGAGAGTAGATGATCGAGATGATCCGAGTCCCTCTCTCTAATCTAGCCTCTATTTATACATATTCACGAAGTTGAGTTCGACTGATTCCAAGTCGAGTTCGACCGACTCGATTCCAAGTCGAGTTCGACTCGACTGATGCCAAGTCGAGTTCGACTCGATTACGATTCCGTGTGAGTTCGACTCGACTCGATTCCAAGTCAGTTCGACTCGACTCGATTCCAATTCTTCTCTCATAAGGATTCTTTATATATGCATCCGAATCTTCACGCTCCAATCGCGATTAGAGTTGTAATTGATCGAGAGTCTTCGGGCCGAACTCACATGGGCCGAGCTTAATGTCGCCCATTTATATCGGGCCCGATGCCGCCCAAGTAGTCACCGTATCCTATCATTTTCAATTATAGCTCTCTTAGATTTTCTCTCTCTAACTTATAATCTCAATCATTCATACATTTTGACAATATTATAAATTTCTGAGACATTATATCTTATAAACCTTTGAGATATCTCAAAAGTTATTGGAGCTTATAAGCTATTTAAAATAAGTTTAGCTAAACACCCTCTAAAAGGTCGGTTCTAAACTAATACTGGCTAAATAATTAGAAGGCTACAATTGAGACTGTTAAAAAGGGGATATAGATATTATTTGACAATGTAGGATAAGTTTAGACTTTTTTCCGGTAAGACAAAATTGTTTCGCTATAGTACATGCGGTTCCACAATATTTGTCTATAAGATGCAACGGTTTAATTAAATACGAGTAGTTGTACTACTAGTCGTATTTTCGAACTAAATACTTAATACAGGGACTAAGAAAGATTTTTGAAAGACGTGTGAATGTAGTATTATTATCTTCGAATTGATGTGTTTAAAATCGTCTTCTGCATGGTCCTTTTATAGGACAAGGTGTCATTAGTGAAATGGCCAAGGCCCAACCGTCATCCGAATCAAAGGCCACCATGATCGATAAGACTGACCCGAACCGACGCGATGGTTTGACCATGCACACGCCCAACCGCGCCGCCACATGGCCGAGTCATATGTATCGCCCAAACCGCTTACAGGTGTCATGTTGGTAAAACTTTTAATTGATATATTTAGTTGATATATACTAAAAGTATATTCCAAATCTAAACTCCTACAATTTTTATCAACAGAGACTGAAAACGAGGTTTTGATTCGCAGTAGGTGGAATGGGGGATTGTGACCATCATAGATGAGACCAATGCCGGTGTACGTACAACGAATGCTTTGCACGCTTCATTCAAACGGTCATAGTTCAAAATTTCGGACATGGCGTGGGTTTGCTAATAATGCTTCATTTTCTTGCTTCAAACTCATATTAAGACTCAATTGTGCATTTTTTCTATGTGGCTATCTGGAATTGGAACTTGACTCATTAGAAATTGGAACATCAAAATTATTAATTACCTACAATTAAAAGATTTGTCGAATCTCTATTTACGTCTAGAGACAGTGATTTTTCCGACAATTAACGGTAAAAATCATTATAATACTAATTTCAGACATGTGGATATGGTTTTAGGATTGATATTAGGGTAGATCGAGCAAACGAATAGAGTCAATAGACTAGTTGTTCACGAATGGTTATATTATAGAGGAAATCGAAATCCTCTGCCCAAACATTAAGAAAATACTTGTACCACATATCCGGCCACCTAAACTTAAATAGCAAAAGGACAAATAACGGGTTATCTTTTTCAGAAAATCGACTATTCGGAAGTTGTGGTCGGCTTATTGAAATAAATAAATAATAATTCCAGGTTGTGAGAGACATTTAGGAAATGAAGGAAATGTGGAATAATTTGTGGCACATATAGGAGAGACACCTCAGTAGCAACTAACAATGACAGAATTATATATACATACATCTAGTTTTCAACGTGCGCATTTTTTATGTTTCAATATTTAGATTTTAATTATTGTTCAGCATCGGATTCTCATAAAATATCATCGTCTTCCCTATCATTCTTCTCCAATATTTCCCCCTTTAATAAAAAAAAGTTTCAATCTTAAGCAAATGAAAAATAACGGTCGTGCTTGTAGGTACAAACTCTTTAAGCGATATGATGCTATAAAGATTGAGATCCAGACTAATCAACTTAGGTGATGGCTGGTACGTAGAATGAAATTAGATATGAATAGAATGAACTTTGAAATAAAATGATGATAGGAATGGAATGAAATAATATGATTCATATGACTGATATTATAAGGAATAAACGCATAAGAATGAAATTAAATAAATAGAATAACCATTACTCTTATAATTTATGTTATTATTATTAGTTTTTATTATTATCTTATTATTATTTTATTTTTTTATTATTTTTTTTTATTGTTATTATTTTCTTGTTTTGTTACTATATTTACTATTAGTCATTATTATTATTATATTGTTATTACTATTATTTATTTATATTAGTAGTATTATTATTACTATTATTTTAAGATTATTATTTATTGTTATTAATTATTAATTATGATCATTATTATTATTTATTTTATAAAAAATAAGAATAATTTTGTTAGATAAAAAATAATGTTCAACTATTCATAGGAATAAGTAATACCATGGGAGAAATGGAATGACTAATTTTATATTCATGAGAATAAGAATTCTTTCAGAAATTGTGATTTCTATTGTAAAATTATTACTGAGTCATAGAATTAAAAATGGATTTCATTCTCATTTCATCATACGTACCAGCCACCACCTTACAACTAGTCTCTTTGTGAAGAAACAAGTTGTGTATGCCATTTAAAGAATATGTGCATGAGTCAAATTTCGTTCAACATCGTGTACTCCTTTTGTGTTTTACTAGTATTTTACGTGTTATTTAATTCTAAAATATTTACTGTTGACATTTTTATTTTATTTTATGTAATATAAATATCTAAGAGGTAAGGAAATAGTCATAAATTTTCTTTATACTCTCAAAATAAACTACTTGTAGTATTTGACGAAGTTGGTCCAATTTGGATGGCTTCATTACTGATTAGTGAGTTCTTTTTACTGAAAATGTTAAGAATTAAAATCCATCAATTTGTTTAGTGTGATTTACCGTTCATATGGAGTTTTGGCACTATTACCCAAGATTGATCGATGTTTACTCGGGATCCAGTTGCTACTCATAGCTACATGTCTTTCCTCCATAATAATAATAATAATAATAATAATAATAATAATAATAATAATAATAATAATAATACTGAGAGTATCTTTCAAAGATAAAAGTCAATCAATCGGATCCAAGGTTCTGACTAAATTATTTTATTGTTGTTGCGTATAACAATACAACCTATGCATATTTTTGAAATGGAAGACTTAGTTGTTAAATCTACAATTACGGAGGGTTTTAGTTGTAAATGGTTAACTCTTGAATATGTGCTTTGATCTCAACCATCGAAACTGTACGGATGAGATTGTTTGGTTAGTTTGTGAAAGTCTGTTGTACAATTAGCTTAGTTCAGTTTTTTTTTGGTATCACGAACCATGACCGCTACCTTGTGCTACAAGATTGTGAAACCCTACGCTCCTACGCATACCGCAAACCACACGCGACAGTGAAACCACACTTGAAAAATCGTGCGATGCGCCAAACCCATGTAGACGTTTGGTGACAGAGAGAGTACAGGTTTGAGAAAGAAGATAGCATTGCATTCTTCATTTCTGGATGTAAAATCACTCAGTCTCATTTTGAATGAATCATCTCGGTTTTCTTTCCCGTGGATGTAGAACTTACGATCGACCACGTAAATTCGCCGTGTCTTTTCTTTCTCGTTCTACTTTTTGGATTTAGTATTCTACGTGATCGAATCGCTAGCCAAGATCGTCGGATCTATGTCGCCGTTGCTCGAATTCCTTTACAATGCCCACAAGACAGTATCTAAAGAAAGAATCTGGCATTTGTTGCGATGCTCAAAAGGTGAAAGAAAAAGAAAACAAGCAACACTCATATAGTACTTTTAGTGAAGCAGTTTACACGACCCATATGAGTGAAATAATGATGGATGCGCACTTTTAAGATATTGTGTAGTGGTCCAATAATTTAATTCGGGAAAGGCATAAGAATCCAAATATTATCATTAATAAATTATGTACAACATATTATTTGGATAATATGATCCAAAAAACATGTACAACATCTTATTTGGATAATATTATCCAAAAAACATATGGTTGATAGCGGCGAAACGTAAAGGAGTTTTGAATGTTGTAAGAGTTTATAAAGAATATTTTTAATCGAGTAAGTTTATAGAACGCATACTTCAACTCAATTTAGCCTTCCTAATGGACGGTAATGGTTGCATTTTCACAGTTATTCATCTTTACCAAATTTTAATAGAACGGAATTAGATAATTAAATTAGTATTTGTGACTTTATTGTGGATTTAAGAAATGTTTATGATACCTTCAATTCAAACTCCTTAAAGTTATCATATTATAATTTTTTTAATATTCTCTATTGATGTCCACACATTAATTAGTTACAATTTTTTTTATTTTTTTTTTGGTAATTTAATACAGAAATTTTAAAGACTGCGTCACGATGGACTCGAACCCGAGACATTTGACCTCGGGCATTAACCACTCTACCACTAGGCCAACACAACACACAATTAGTTACAATTTTGGTTTTCTCTAATGTAGTTAGGAAGGATTATATGATAATGTTGACATAAGATTTGAGAAGTTAAAATATTATTTATATATTTATTTTGATGATTTAAAATATTATTTTTGATATATTATATATTAAAGTTAAATTATATCATTTCTAATTTTATATTTGAAATTCAATTTTTAATCTTTTATTAATTCTACTAATTATTATAAACATTTACGTTGTAGTTCTCGATTTTTTATTAGGGCGAAAAATCCAAGTATCATATGTTTGATTATTTAGATATTATATAAATTCAAATGAGTCGGGTAGTAATTAGCGAGTATTACTATACAAATTTGAGATAGATGTGAGTAATAAAGCTAGTAATCATGACGGTTTTGGGACGAATATGGATAGGACAGGGTATTCGGTTCGATTCGGTTAACCGAACCGAATTTTCGGTTACCCGAAACCGAATATACACTATGGATACATACCGATAACCGAACCGATCGGTTATTCGGTTAACCAAATAACCGATCGGTTTAACCAATCGGTTATTTGGTTAACCGAATAACCATTTTTTAAAATATAAATTTTTAATTTTTTTAAATATTAATTATAAAATGAAATCGGTTATTCGGTTAACCGATATTCATTGTGAAGACGGGAGGAACCGAGAGGAAGAAAGAAGCTTAAGTGATTATTACTATTTTTTTAAATATTAATTATAAAAGAAATAAATATATATATATATATATATATATATATTATTTTCGCTATCGGCATACCGATAACCGATTTTTTAAAAAATTCCATACCGAATACCGAACCGTATCGGTTAACCGATATTCATTGGTTCGATTCGGTTATACAAATACCCAAATATCCAATACCAAATACCCACCCCTAAATATGGAAAGATAAACTTTAAACAGGTTTTGCTTTGGAAAATGCTTAATGAATGGTCACTCGAAATTCAGATCATCTATTGCATTTTAGTTTAACATCTCTCATTGTATTTGTAGATGATCGAACGTGACAATAGTAAGATTTAGTGTTTAGGGGTTAATTATGTAAATATACATCCTTACATTTGACAATTCTTAAACCCTTATGATAGGATACGCCCAACCACTGTGCCCAAGATCGTGCCCAATACAAGTAACCCCGACATCAAGCTCGGCCCGACAAGTTCGCCCATGAAGACTCCTAAAATCGGGAACGCAGAAAGCTCACCATATCTAAAAGAATCCTAATTCAAGAGGATAGGATCTCGAATCCTAGCTAGAGAAGACTTTGATTCAAGATCTAGGTCAATACATTGTGTATAAATAGAGGCTAGATTAGATTTAAATAGATTCATTCACACTTTTGTAATCGCTTCACACATTCAATACACGAATACTCTCTCTCCCCGTGGACGAGATCTTATTCATAGATCGAACCACGTAAATCTTGGTGTTCTTGCGATTTATTTCCTTTACTAATTAAGATCGATCATCGCGCCGTCGTGGAACCGAAATTTGTGTTTTCGATCAACCACTATTTACTGTGGAAATAATCATGACCAGTGCACACCGGTTATGCATCCAGACCGTCGCGCAACAACAACAACGACGGCGAAAGGAACGCCGAGCTCACGGAAGAGCCCAATCGAGAAGAAACCCCAAGGACATATCCAAAGTCTCGACGAGCACGGACACCCCGCCTGCAGGAGGCGGTTACCATAGCGAAGAAAATCGCAGCAATAATCCGGGGAACATCCGCTCATAGTAAACCTCGACGACGCCGCCGAGGATTTCGAGAAAATAAGGAGAGCTTTCTCCAAGACCTCAAGCATGTGGTCGCCACGCCCGAAGAACGGAACGTCAAGCCTCATCTAGATACGAGGCATCACAACGAGAGGTCGGGCCCAAACCGATCGCGCAAGCGAACGAGCAACGCGAGAGGACGTCGTGATCGCCGCTGCCGCCGATCGCTGTAACGAATCCATCCAGCGAACTCCGCCCGATCTCCGCGGACGAGCAGCGCAGAAAAGGCATCGTGGCCGCCGTGAAGTCGGTCCGAGTCACCTAAACGAAGTTCGATCGTCGAACTCCGTCCCCAATCTCCGAGGACGGCTTCGATGGATACGGAAGATAGTCACCCCGCTCTCAAATAGATACTCAACACTTCTCCCTGATAAATACGGGTACCAAGCATCGCCCTACGACGGGTGAGGATCCACGTAACTTCCTCTCGCAGCCCAATACAACATGATCAACCAACGCCTCACCGCTTCATATGTGTAAACTCTTCCCGAGTTACTGTCGACAACGCCTCGTGTGGTTCGGATACCTACTCTACGGAAGCATCGGCCCTATCGCGACCGATGGCGCCTTCCATCGGGGTTCTTCCAAAAGGCGGAATCAAAACATCGCCGGCACACCTCCTCACCATAAGGCAAAGCCGTAACGAGTCCATCGCTGACTTCATGACGAGGTTTAACAAGGAGTGTTTGAAGGTCAAGACGTGAACGACTGTTAGTCATCTCGGCCTTCCAAACGGCATCTTCTTTGGGGCCTTATACCGAGAGATCGCTGGCACGAACCCGCATCGCGACAGAGCTATGGCGATAGCCAACCGGTTCGCCAAAACGGACGAGGCGATAAGAGAAAGCGCCAAGCGAACAAAGCGCAGACCTCGAAAAGGAAGAGAGACGAAGAAGGAAGATCGAACCAAGGCCGTGCAAGCGCCTGAAAGATTACATCGCCCGATAAGGTCCAGTGCTCGGTCCGCGACGCCTGAGCGACCTCAATACACCCTGCTGACGGCCGAGGGTAGAAATCTATGCACTCCATATGAACTCGCTCGAGAAGCCTCGACCGATGACAGGAGGAAGAGGTGCCACCCATGGATAACATCGCTCATTCCACGAGGATTACGGCACGACATCAAGAGTGCAAAGAGCTCATGGGTGAAATAGAGATGCCGGTTCGTGACGGATCCTCAAGAAATACCGAGGATGTGGTCGCCAAGTCGACCGTAGTCAAAAGAAGAAAAGCAGAGAAGAGGAAATTGCGCCCCTACAAAAAAACGAAGCGCAACACCGACGAGGAAGGCGAGACGACGAGCCCCAATATGACGGGTGATCTCCACTATTACGGGCTCTGGAGTCACGAAGTCCTCCTCAAGGCCGATGCCCAAGTCCTAAACCGCGAACCTACCAATAAGAGATTCGTAAAGACGAGACGATCACCTTCTCCGAGGACGACCCCATCTACGACAAGACCCCCACCGTGATCGCCAGCGATCCGTGCAAGGGTCGCAAATAAGTTGGTAAAACGCTTACATTGACAACATGGCGTCTGTGAGCATCCTTTTCAAGGAATGCTTTGACAAGCTAGGAGTAGAAGAAGCGCACCTCGCACAGCATCACCGCCACTCAAGCTCGCCCGAAGAGACGCGCCGGAGGGATAATCGAGCTACCCGTCACGGTGGGAAAGCACCAACGACCTCGACCAAGGTGGTGCGTCAGAAGTGAAGGCCCACTCGCCGTATAACATCATACTAGGGCGAGATTGGTTGAACGCCGTAGGGCGGTATGCTCAACGTACCACCGACGATAAAGATACCCACCACGAGGGAACAGCCGTGATCCGAGGTGATCGTAAGCAAGCCAAGGAATGTATGTTGTTTTACGAGGTGCCGGACCTCGGTCCAAAGACCCACAGCATAGCAATTAAAGAAACCCGAGGAGTTGAGTCGAAGACATCGCCACTCCCCGACAACGGTGGAAGAGGTCGATTGTACAAAGATGAGCCATTAAAGGTCGCCCTGTGCCTGGTTTCACCACGGCACCAAGTGAAGGATCGATCATCCAACTCCTAAGGAATTCCGGACGTGTTTGCTTGGTCTCCCCGACATGACCGAGTCTCGCCGAGTATCATCACCACCGGCTCAACATCGACCAACATAAAGCCGCTCGATGTATAAAGAATTTTTGCAAATTAATGGAACCAAGTCATTCATGACGAGGTGAATCACCGCTAAAAGCACGATATCGCTCGAGGTCAAATATCCGACCGGATAGCCAACCCGGTGATGGTGAAGAAAGGAGGAGGGATGGCGAATGTATTGATTACACCGACCTCAATAAACATTGCCCAAAGGATTGCTATCCCTTCCCAACATCGACAAGAAGGTCGACGCTACCGGTCGGGTACGAAGTCTTCACTTCTTGGACTTATACAGTGGTATCACCAAGTCCCGATGGACGACGAAGACGCTGCCAAGACAGCCTTCATTACCGACTTGAGTCTTTGCATATAAAAGATGTCATTCGCCTTAAAATGCAGGACTACCTATCAAAGGATGGTGGACAAAATATTTCAACCCTACATAGGTCAAAATGTGGAGGTATAATGAGATGACATCGTTGTCAAAAGCAAGGAAGAAGTCGATGTGTTGCCGACCTCGGATCGCCCTCGGCCTTCTTCGAAAATCAACCTAAAACCGAATCCCCGGTGCACGCTTGCGGTCCGTCCGAAAGTTTTGTGGTGTTGGGTTCACAAGAAGGGCTAAAGCAAACCCGCCCAAGGTCCAAACCATTTTAGAAATGAAGATGCCAAAGACCATCCATGACGTACACAAGCTAACAGTCGCATAGTCAAGACCGAGCGACTTTCTTTCAAAAGTCATGATAAGCAGCCACCCTTCTTCAAGATACTCAAAAGGCCCCAAATTCACATGGGACGAGGTACACAGTCCGCCTTTGAAGACCTCAAGAGCTACCTGCTGCTACCCACTCTATCCGTCCCGAAAGAGGAGAGGTCCTTTCTCTACCTCGCCGCCTCGACGAGTCTATAAGTGCGCTGCACGAGAAGAAGGACGTCAACTCCCAGATATTTTATCACCGAGCACTAAAAGGCCTTAAACGAGGTATCACCGGAGAAGCTTGCCTTAGCATTGGTAATGCCGCGGCGAGACTACGCCCATACTTCCATGCACATCCCATACAAGTCCTCACCGACTACCCACTTCGCAAGTATCGACGAAACCCAAGCCTCGTGAAGAATCGCGAAATGGGCAATTGAACCGGGCGAGCACGATATATCCTTCGCCCGCCAGCCATCATGGTCAAGCCCTAGCGGATTTCTTGCCGAGGCAAACTTCGCCGAGAAACCGAAGCCCACCGAGTCCGTGTCGACAATGCCGAAACCGAACCAATGGATGAAATACCAAAGGAGGCCGGCAACTCTACGCTGACGGGCTTCGGGAAAACGGTAGCGGAGCAGAATCTTACTCCTAGGCCCGGACGGCCAAGAGATCACCCACTCACTTCGGTTCACATTCAAAATACGAACAACGGTGGAGTATGAAGCACCGATCGCAGACTTCGCCTCGCTCAAAGTCTCGAGATACGAGCCGCAGAAGTTCACAAATGACTCTCAAGTCGCCGTGAGCCAAATGTTGGGAAAATACGAGGCAAAAGCGATGTAATGAAGAAGTATCTTGAAAAGCATAAAGTCTCGAACGGACTTTCTCACACTTCCGATAGTTCGCATCCCAAGGGAGCAAAATAGCCGAGCCGACATCTTATAAATCGGCCTCGCCATCAACGAGCCCGCCAAGAGAGGAAGTCCGAAGCGTAAGCATAGACGATGCCGATAACGGGCCGAGGTCAACGTAGTCTCGGATGAAGAACCCACTGATGACTCTCATTCGAGAGTACCGGAGAAGGCAAGTCGCCCACGACAAAGTCGGAAGCTAGGAGGATCCCAACAAATCGCGATATACAATCGAAAGCGGGGGTCCTATACGTAAAGTCATATCTCCAAATCTCTTAGGTGCTTGGGTCCGAACCGAGCTAATTACGTTTCACGAGAATACACGAAGGATCGTATGGAAGCCACATCGACCCCGAGCCTTGTCAAAGAAAGTCATGCGATGGGATACTATCACAACAATGCTCCAAGACTCAATGGACCTCGTAAAAAGTGTCCAAGTGTCAAATCCATGGAACGCACTGGCTACCATGCATCGACCTCACCTCCATACAGAGCCCTCGCCGCTTATGCAATGGGGATCGACATTGGGCCCTTTGTAAAGCACCGTGACGACCCAATTTTAATTGTTGCGATCGACTACTTCACGAAGTGGGTGGAAGTCGAGCCCTCGCGAAAATCACAAGCAAGAACGCCTCAACTTCGTGCGGAAGAACATAGTGTGTCGCCGGCATCCTCATATCATCCTTTCGGATAACGGAACACACCACCGATAAGACATTCAAAGATTGGTGTCAAGAGCTTCGATCCAACAAAGTTCACCTCGGTGGCCCATCCTCAAGCAAATGGTCGACCGGGTTACCAATGTAACCATCGTAAAGGTCTAAAACTCGCCTCGACCGAGCTAAGGGCCTCGGGTGGAAAATTTACCACGTGTCTTATGGTCGCATCGAACAACACCAAGGACCTCGAACGGAGAAACGCCTACGCTTTGGTGTATGGAACCAAGCAAAGGATCCCGCGAAATTGGAGTACCGAGTCCCGCACTATCGACTTCTCCGAAGCAAATGGGGAAAATCTACGAGCGATCTAGACCTACTGAAGAAAAGAGACCTCGCCACATCAAGGAAGTTCGGTGACAAGCAACAAGTAGCTCAGATTACAACCGCCGTGTCAAAACCCGACAATTCCAAGTGGGCGACCTCGACTCGAATAATGAAGTCAAGAAAGCCGCAGATCGGCAAGTCGGAAGCCACATGGGAAGGACTCACCGGTCGACAAAGTCCTCGGCAAAGGGGCCTATAAGCTCGCTTCAATTGTCCGGTGAGCAATTACCCAACGATGACACATCATTCATCCAAGAGATATTATGCATAAGTGCCAAGGTCGGGTCTTGTTCGGTCGTGTCTTTAAAGTCCTGCTTAGAGTCCGAGTCTTATTTGGTGGTCGCGTCGCCTTTTATCAATAAATATTATTTTGCAAGTTCTACTTGTCACTAATGCATAATTAATCTTCACATTATCCTCACGAGGACTAATTCCCTCGACGGAGGTCGACACCTTCGCTTCATACGAAGGTAAATTTAAACGCACGCATGCCTACATACGAGATCGATTTCCTTCGCTTATATCAAAGACAAGACTTATGTAGATGATAAGGGACCACCCTCCCAATGACCTCGCAAAAAACAGAACCATTCCTACATACGAGATCGACACTCCGCTTATTTCAAGACGGTTCTCTATGTGAGACTAATAAGGACCACCCTCCGATGACCTCGGCAAAAACAGAACCATTCCTACATACGAGATCGACACCTCCGCTTATTTCAAGACGGTTCTCTATGTAGACGAATAATGGGACCACCCTCCCGATGACCTCGGCAAAAACAGAACCATTCCTACATACGAGATCGACACCTTCGCTTATTTCAAGACGGTTCTCTATGTAGACGAATAAGGGACCACCCTCCCGATAACCCCAAGAAAACAGAACCCTACCTTCGACGGAACGGATTCCTTCGCTTATTTCAAACGAACTCTCTACGAGACAAACTACCTTCGATATTACTCTTGTTCAATACAAAGTCAATACGAAGCAAAGAAATCATTCTTATTAACCAAAAGATGTACAGTTACATATTACGAGGACGGAGCGGATCGGAAAGTCGAGCCAATCCTCAGAAAAATCGGGATTCAAAGCATCATCTATACTAATCCTACCTCTACCTCGCCCCTCGGCTCACACTACGGGTCCCGCCAAGACGACCTCGGTCACTGAAAATGCCGCCTGCGAGCTCGACCTCGCCACTCGATGACGCCTGGTTTCGACCCCTTGAGGATCCACGCTGCTCAAGGGCAATAGCACGCCTCTTGAGCGCACCACCCGGATCGCCATAGTTTGATCGCTTATTCGGTCCCAGAGATGGGTTAGCCTCGCATCCCGCCGGCAGCTTCTTCGCCGTGGTTGTCGAGCGATGACGGTTTGAATATGCTCCCGAGCCTTTTAATTCAGCGTCGCTCCGTGAATTGCCGTGAGGTCCGACCATATTCGCTACCGCACCTCGCAGACAACGGGCGGCAGCCTCGACAACCTGGCTTCAACTTCCGGATCGCCATCCCACCATTTCGGTGGATAACCTCCTCGTACTGCATGCTCCTCGCCTATCACCTGCCTTCTCCTCATGACCTCGAACGCCCCTCCATTCCAAAAGCGAGCCTCGAGCTCGCCACAGCCTCCCGAGGCTTTATGTTTGACATCGACTCGCCATACATGACCAAGCCGCCTTTATATGGAGTGAGTTCGACCTCTTTCAACTCAAGAGCCCGCGACAGTCTTCGATTCGGTTCAACCAAGGAGAAGATCAAGCATTTCCTGAGATAACCGAATAAAAGATAAGTGTTCTCATATAAACTTGTAATTCTATTAATATGCCCTTAGGCGTAAAACAAGTGTACATTTACATTCAAAAAATAAAAATAGTGGATCAACCGACCCTCCGTAAGCTTTGTCCATGTCCACTTCACCGCCCAAGCCTGGATAGCCTCGGCCTCCTCCTCTGCTCTTGCTGCTCGGGTTCGGCCTTCGAACTTTGAGCCTCGATGCCCTTCAAGCTCACCGCCTCCCGACCCCTTTGCATGATCAGCCATAAAGCGTCGGTCGTGGGTCCCGATCCACGGACAGCGCGAACAGACTCGCGGACGTAAGAACCGAGGAAGAGACAAGGCTCGCAGCACGGAAGCTCCTTCAGCCGCGGACAAGCACATCAAAATAGGCCCGCCTCGGACATCATCCTCGCCTCCTCGCACCCATACTTGGCTTTATCCAGTCCGGTAGTCCTCGCGACCTCTTCAATTGCATCCGAGACGGAGCGCTTATTAAGGACCTCGCCGATCGAAAACCATCCCGAGAAGTCACGACATGAATGCCTCTCCGCAAAGGCACGGCGTTTTCCTCGCGAGCTCGCCATGTCCGGCTCGACGGCGAACTTGTTCCATCTCAACCTTCATCAGGCAACCTCGGCCTCGCCGCCTCGCCCTTGCCGCCTCGCTACCTCGGCTGCCTCCGCCGACCGCCCTGCCGCCTCTGCCGCCTCCTGCCTCCGCGACCGCCCTTGCCGCCTCAATGGCCGTCGATCCGCCGCCTCGCTTGACGAGGTCCCTGATCTTAGCCTCGGCCTCGAAAGTTCTTGAACGAGGAGGGTCTTCTCCTCCACCTCCCGAGCATACCGAGCCACCCCATCAAACTGCAGAATCGGCGCTTTTCAAGTAATCCGATATAAGATCGGATACTTTAGACACCTCACCGCCACGCCCCGAATTTCTATACAATATATACATCGGTCAAGAACACAATTTTTATACTACTACACAAAGTATAAAGACAAGTACAAAACCTGGAAAGAGACGAGGCGCTAACTTGGAACCAATGATCTCGACTCAGCCTCGCGGCAACCGAGGACTCGTGGATTACATGCTTCACCTCTTCAAGCGCTTGAGTGGTCATGCGGTGAAGGGATCTCAAGCCTCCGCTCATTTCGGCATGTCCTCGACATCCTTCAAAGTCGAGACCGCTCGTCACAGAGATCGGCCCTTCCTTTCTTCTTTTCTTTTATAAGGTTCACTACCAGAAATACAATAGGTCAAGATCAACACATATAATCATGGAATAAAGAGAAAGAGAAGAAGGGCCTCACCCTTCACCGACTCCACCCCCCGAGGCAGGATCATAAGTGGCTAAGCCCCGCCGCAAGGTCGGCCTCGGAGAAGACCTCGTCAACAAGGCCATTTTGTCCAACGCCTCCAGTCACCGTAGTCCGTGATTAACGATCACATCGGCGATCTTATCGATCGCTGCATTTAACTCATCGAGCCCTCGAACCGATGTAAGAAAAACTTCTTCCGCCTCGAGATCTTAGATTTTGTCTTCACTTTGAAATTTCTACGGGTGACATGATAATACCACCCAAGTGGCCTTCAATTGCAAAATCGGAGAACCAAATTTCAAGGTCTAAGGAAAATTATGCTATAGGCATAGACCCCAGTTCGTCAAATGCCGAAATGAATTCGGTGTGAGTTGGGCAAGAGATATGCCAAACATCTCGAACTCGACGATACGTAAGGAAAGTGAAGACGCAGACCAGCCTTGAGGCCGCCTTCACACACGGTAATAAACCCTCCTGAGGGGCACAAGCCCTATTCTCCTGACGGGGCAACGAGATCAACATCAAGAAATAAAATATTGATGACAAATATTCCTTATATCGAAATGTTCAAAGTCAAGAAAAGAAGACACTTTGCCACAATCCCCAATAGTGGG
This sequence comes from Salvia rosmarinus, assembly GCA_036937905.1. NCBI lineage: Eukaryota > Viridiplantae > Streptophyta > Magnoliopsida > Lamiales > Lamiaceae > Salvia > Salvia rosmarinus. The sequence continues at coordinate 5,352,809 of CM072816.1, forward strand.
GAATCGCAGTACATACGTATGAGGAACCTTAACGCGGTGAAAACATGCATATTCACTAACGAATCGACGGGAACATACACAATTTGACGCCAGCGACTCGCTATAAGAAGAAGAGCCATTACTTACTTTCGTTTATCGATGAAGAAGCAAGAAGCTTCGTGATCGCCAACGGCGAAGAATAACCGCTCTTCGCAGAAGCAAGGAGTTTTGAAAATTGGAGAAATGTGGAAGGCAAAGTGATAGGAGATATTGCGATCAAGGAAGACATTCCCCAATATGCACTTTATCGGAATCCAACCGCGCCACATTTAATGCGCATTAAGTGCGATCCCGCGCCCAAGACTCAAAGAACGGCAAAATCCGCTCGCCTCGGTGAACGCCCGTCGGCGGCGGTCGCCAAGACTCGCATAACGCCGCCGACGGCCACCAAAGACTCGGCATAACGCCTCGTCAGCGGTTAGTCGAAGACTTCGGCTTAACGCCGACAGTGAAGCTGGTCGAAGACCTCGGCTTAACGCCTCGTCGGGTGAAGCGAGTCAGAGACCTCGCTTAACGCCTCGCCAAGTGAAGTCATTCAGAAGACTTCGGCTTAACGCCTCGACAGGTGAAGCCAGTCAGAAGACCTCGGCTTAACGCCTACAAGACCTCGGCTTAACACCTCGACAGGTGAAGCCAGTCAGAAGACCTCGGCATAACGCCTCGTCACGGAAGCCGTGACACCGCCGGAGATACAAACAACAAACATGACCTCGGCAGACACTCTCATGAAAGCACAACATACGATATACGACGTCGAGTATCGACACGCACAAAGTCGACAAAGAAAAGAATGTCAAAGATCGTCAAACCCCGCTCGTCATAAACAACCCCAATCCAAAGATGACCTCGCTTCGCGTCTTTTTGGGGGGTTGTGATAGGATACGCCCAACTACTGTGCCCAAGCATCGTGCCCAATACAAGTAACCCCGACATCAAGCTCGGCCGGACAAGTTCGCCCATGAAGACTCCTAAAATCGGTGGGAACGCAGAAAGCTCACCATATCTAAAAGAATCATAATTCAAGAGGGATAGGATCTCGAATCCTAGCTAGAGAAGACTTCGATTCAAGATCTAGGTCAATACATTGTGTATAAATAGAGACTAGATTAGAAGAAATAGATTCATTCACACTTTTGTAATCGCTTACACATTCAATACACGAATACTCTCTCTCCCCGTGACGTAGATCTTATTCATAGATCGAACCACGTAAATCCTTGGTGTTCAAGCGCATTTATTTCCCTTACGAAATTAAGATCGATCACCTTATGAATATGATTGTCACATGTCCTATATCTATCTATGCAAATGCAATAGAGGATGTCATACAAATGAGCAATACAAAATCTCATTTGCTTTGAAACTTAATATCTTTTTTTCGAATTGAAATCATTTGATGATCAGATTTAACTCATTTACAATCTTGATTTACATATCGCAAGTATAAAAGACGAGTATTCTCCTAAGTGCTCGTTGGGCAAATCATTTGATGGAATTTTTGGACATCGGAATAGATGACTTCTTCAATGTTCATTTAAGAAGTACAAATTTGGGGCTTTTAAATAACTATTTCTGCAACTTCTCGGGGTTCAAAAGCAATATGGCAAAGCTCTTTACATCCCAAGGACGAAATATTTATTAATTAATAACTCTAATCATTATCATACTTGATTTTCTAAATATGGTTTACCTGTCTTATGTAGTTTGCAGGCTATTGCACAGAAACGTGGGGTTTACCCAATGCGCACCTAATGTAACAGCTGCGAGTTCCCCATGATATATATAAAAAAAAACTAATTAGAGGTTAATTAGATTTTTAAGTAGAGTTTAGTAATTACTGTTACGGTTCAATTACATTTCGAAAAGTTTAATTAGGATTTATTAATTTCTCATTAGTAAAATAAGTTAATCACAATTAAAATTGAATTATGGCGTATGTAGCATGCATTTGATCGCATAAGAGTGTCTCAAGAAACATAACCTTTTGTATGCGTGTGTTGGCTTAGTGGTAGAGTGATTAATGCCTGCCCAAGCCTCTGCTCGAGTTCACGCGACGCTGACCTTAAAATTTCTTGACAAAAAAAAACATAACCTTTTATTAGAAGAAAAAAAAGGGGGTGGGCGGGGGCACACAATTAAAATATTAGCAACAAACCACGGTATAGCTGATTGATTTCAGTAAAAAAAGAAAAGTAAATCTAGATCGCACCTCGGATTGGTGTAAAGATGCTTTAATATTATCATATTGCAGTACATCACCCCTTAATTCACCAATCAATTTCAACTATCAAATAAATAAATGTTGTGTTAAGCTATTAAAACTAAATACTAGTATTTTATATCCCGATTTCTCGCCTGATCTTTCAATGAATTTTAAAAAATGGCATGAGAGCGGATTATTGTAATGGTATCTTTTTAGGGAATCCAAAATGATGTTTGGTATAAATAATAAATTGTAATTATATTATATATAGAGGATAGATCATATAGTACCCAGTTCTGACACAAGATGTAATACTCAATCTCATCAATTCATCTCATAAATCCCATGGTTGAGATTTTTCGACTTTTTAAGCTTAATTTCGCTGATTTTCGCTCATTAAGGGTAGATTAGTAATTTGATTTGTTATGTGATTGCGAAAACAAACAACGATTTAGTTGAATCGAATAATGCATTCAAATGAACAAAAATGCATGCGATTAAACACAATAATGCATGCGATTGAAGTTCAGGCGTCAATCAAGCTGCGTGTTTAGCGTGCGCCACCGGCGCCAACAGGCGCTGTCGTCACACACATACCCAACAAATGGCCCCGCATTTTTTACGTTTGTTCAATGCATCGACATGTTTTGATCAATGCATGGACGTGCTTTGTTCAACGATGTTTGTGTTTTGATGCAATGTTAGCTTTATGTTTTATTCAATGCATTGTCATATTTTGTTCAACGCAGCTTTCATGTTTTGTTCAATGCATTTTTATGGTTTCGACGTAAAATCTCTCATTCATCCTTCTATGTCAATTCCGCTGCCTCTTTCACCGACACGAGAATTCGCCGTGAACCACCGTCATAGCCATCATATTTCTATTCTTCAATCATCTATCAAATTTATCTTCTATTTTTTCTAAATCCATCAATTTTTTTTCAAATTTTTTTCTTCTTTTTCTTTCTTTCAAAATCTATTGTTTGTTGTTGTTTGTTTATATTGTTGATGTTATTTGGTGTCGCCGCTGTAATCGCCGGCGTCCGTCTCCGCTGCTGCCGCCGCTGCCTCCTGCACCGCTGCCACCAGGAGGAGGAGAGAAGATTGATTTGATTTCTTCCCATTTCGCCTCTCGAAAATTAAAAGAAAAGGAAAAGAAAAGGAGCTGCCACGTGTCACCAGCACAGTGCACGCGTGTTCAAAATGCGTGGTTACAGATTGAAGAAGACATACTATCCTAATTCCAAGACTACTTTAACCCAACCCATTATATATATATTAAAAGTAAATTTTATAAATGTTATGTATCAATTTATGAGATTAAATTGCACACATTTGAAAAAATCAAGTTCAAAAACCTCAAAAAAGTATATTGGATGTTTTTTAAGCATACAATAAAAAATTAATTTTATTTTCTTTACCAAAATGATGAACTTAATGTTTGATATTTAAAATAGTTGAATAACAAATCCCAAAATAAAAATGCTGAACAATATACTGTAGTTATAAGGCTAAATGGTTAAAAAATATAATTCCTTTTTTTTGTTCGTTTAAAATTTGACCTATCTTTAGTTCCATCTATTTTGTCACCATTTAGTCAACATATGTTAATTATAATTTTGCAAAATCAACAGCAACTCTTTCAGATTTATTTGAAATACTCATTATGGAGCTAATTCTTATTATATCAAGCCTCTAATAATATATAACTGTTTAAATATGATAATAGTTGGTGAATATAATATAGTATTAATAATTAATTGATGAAATATAATATTAACAGTAGGAATATAGTATCTAATTGATGTGAAATAAAATATTCTCTTCGTCCACTAAAATCTTGTATTTAGAGGGTGTTTGGCTGAGCTTATAAGCTCTTTAAAACAACTTATAAGATGTTTACAGATTTCAATTAATTTTTCCCATATATTTAAATGAGTATGTTAAAAGTTAATAAATTTAAAATAATAATGAGTTATTGACGCTTAAATACATGAATTTTGGATTCATTTTTATTTTTTTATGAACTTTAAAAATTATCAATAAATAAACGAACTTAACATTTTTGTGATATTTTTCTACAAATTGAATGACAGTCAAAATTGAAGCTGACATGGTAGTCGACAACTCGACGTGACATCAAATCATCAAAACGATGTCGTTTTACTTATACAATATGAATTAATTGGTGTCTAAATACATGATCTTTTGATTAATTATGGTTTTTTCCCCAAATTTTAGAATTTTCAATAAATACACGAACTTAAAATTATTATAATTTTTTTCACAAATTGAATGAAAGTCAAAATTAAAATTGATATGACAATCGTATGACGTCACGTTTTACTTATATAATATATATTTAAAAAAAAAAATTAAATCCATCTCACACCTCTCTTAAATCCAAACCTCATCCTAAGATAAGGATAATGAAAGAAATTAAGATGGGTGGGGGACGGTGTGAGGTTGGGGTTGGAGAGAAATGGTGTGAGCTAATGTGGATTTAAGGGTTTTTAATATATATTGTATAAGTAAAAACGATATCATTTTGATGATATGACATCATATCAATTGTCATGTTAATTTCATTTTGACCATCATTTAATTTGTGGGAAAAATCATAATAATATTAAGTTGATGAATTTATTGATAATTTTAAAATCTGTAGAAAAAACTAAAATAAATCTAAAATTCATATTTTTAATCATCAATAATCTAATACTAATAATTAAGAAATTAATCATAACAGTCACAACGTAAAAGTTTCACATTTTTATCTGGAGTAGTTCAAAAGGGAATTAATTATCAATGTGTATTATATATATAGAGAGAGAACCACAGATTTAAAGGTATGCACACGAAGCACGGCATGCTTCGGCTGAGTATTCAGAAAGCAGCTGTTATTTTCTGTCTTCTCTGAGCTCGTGATCACAATTTGCTCTTATTTCCGTCAAGGCAGCGGAGACGGCAGTGATTTCAGCTGTGTATAGGTTAAACCTGAGGATTTAGGGAAGATGATTATGTTTTGGTGTTCGCATTCCAATGGATCTAAATCTGCTTTCGTCCGATTTATGCGTTGTCAACGATTTATGCCTCTTGGATTTGATTGTTAGTTTATTCTTCAGGTTTGTGCGAATGCTTCAATTCATTTTCTGGGATTTCCGGATGATTGATTCTTTTATTTTTTTATCTCTCCCCTTACTTTTCTTTTCTCGTTTTGCACTATGGTTTAGTTTATGATTTTGTTACTATTCTGGAATATTTTTAAGATTGGAGTTTGGGTTTAAACAATTTATGCTCGGATGTTCGTGAACCTGTAGTATTCGGAAATTAGAGGTTTAAGATTTCTATTTTGCAGGTTAATGAATGCAAACTAATAATTATTAAGTACACATGTTTATTGTGTATGTTGAATTGAGATGTTGGCATTTTAAGCTCTAGGTTCACTGATTCATAAGGTGGAAAAATATGATTTCTTTTGTCTGTGTATCTCTCTTTGAAACTTATTCTTTAGTATAGATTCTTTAGTAGTTTATGTGTTTATGAGATTTGAGCTTGAAAAAATTGTGTAGGATCTGATTGGGCATTCTGTTTGTACTAAAGAACATACAGGTTTTGTGAAGCTCTCTTGAATTGAATAAGTTATTTCTTGTTTTCTGATTGCTTATGATTTTCCATATGTACTTGAAGATAACTTTCGTGGATATCGTTTAACATGTCATTCAAGAGCATTGTAAGGGAGCTGAAGGAGATGAGAGATGGGATTGGCAGCATATCAAGGAGGGGAGGGGTCGACGTGAAGCATTGGCGTAGCCATACAAGGTCTTTCGTAGCCCCTGATGTAACTCTTTCTGAGCCAATAGAGCAAGGCCAGTGGGCAAATTTACCACCAGAATTGCTTTTGGATATCATCAGGAGGGTCGAGGAGAGTGAGGCTGCTTGGCCTGCTAGGGTGGTTGTTGTTTCTTGTGCATCAGTCTGTAGATCTTGGAGGGACGTTACCAAGGAAATTGTTAAAACCCCCGAGGAATGTGGGAGATTGACATTCCCCATTTCATTAAAGCAGGTATTCTTATGCATTCTGTCTTGGTAGTAGACCTATTTTCCTATGGATGATTTTTATATACCTAAACTTAAGTGGTTCATTTATTGCTACTAGCCGGGGCCTCGAGATGCTCCAGTCCAATGCTTTATCAAGAGGGATAGAGCAACTTCTACCTACCGCCTGTGTTTTGGTCTGACCCCATGTAAGTTGTTTTAATGTTCTATGCAGCATTTCAAAATTATAATTGTTAGCACAGGGATGCAAATGGGGAATATCTGCTTGTTTTAAACTTTGCCATGTACACTGTGAAGAGTTTTCTTTCTAGTAATCTACTTGGTATATAAATAGTCAGGGTACGCCATTGTTTGATTGCTTTTGCCTGTATTGACCATTATGTGCACACTTTCGCTAATACTCGCTCTGGATATGCATTGGTAATAGGATGGATGCTTTCTTACAGTTTCTTGGTTTTTTTCTTTTTAATTTTCTTTGGTTGTTGTTTATGTGAATAGCTCATATCCCCTTTTGTGTCTTCTTCATATGAAATTATATCCCACCAGTTATTACTTATTTGTGATTCTATGAGTTCTTATATTCTCTTCAGTTCAAAGATGTTGGAAACTTACTGACTCTATTACTAGATTCAAGAGATGTATTCTTTTTTTTGTGTGTGTGTGTATGTTTTTGTAAAATGCATGTACATGCTTTGGGTTCTTCTTATCTGCAATATGGAATAAAAGGCTTCTTAAGTGCCTCGGTTGTAATCTTAAGCAAGGGTATTCAGTATTCTAAATGTAGTATGCACCTACCAAATTACGAAAATGATTGAATGAAGTATGTTTTCTCCCTACATATTATTGTTCCTTCTGACCTTTTACTGCCAAAGTGATTGCCTCTAATATAATCTATACATTCCAACTTAAGGTTGTTACTGCTTGTAAGTAGACTTTGATGAGGGTGGGATCACATTCCCAATAGACTCTGAATTGGAAAATCATTAGAGTTATGGGAAATAAATCCAACATAAAAGTTGTACAGTTCAGTTGAATGTGAATGATATTATTACCTAATATGGTTGGACTAAGGATTTTCATACTCTGCGTTCAATTAGGACCAATCTTGGTTAAGAAGGAAGGACAATAAAGGCCATTTATCACTGGGTTCTTGAAACATTTTTTCTTTATTTACAAATAATAATTTGGTTCCTTCTTTGTGGATGAGTTTAATCGCTGCAGCAAGTCAATTAGACAGTAAATTGTTAGCCACTGGAATGCCTTGTGCTGATTCTTAAATCTAATGGCAGCGGAAGACGAAAGTGATAAATTGTTGCTGACTGCCAGAAGGATAAGAAGGGCGACAAGCACAGATTTCTTAATTTCTTTGGTCGCTGATGATTTTTCTCGAGCCAGCTATACTTATGTTGGAAAACTTAGGTAGGCAAGCCATCTCATACACCATTTTCATCAAAATCTGTTACTATCTTCAAATCTAACGAAATTGCATTTCTGTGATCAGATCTAATTTCCTGGGTACGAAGTTTACCATATATGACAGCCAATCTCCAAATGATGCTGCAATTCAGCATAGGAGTCGACACAGTCGAAGATTCAACGCCAAGCAAGTTTCTCCAAAGTTACCTGCTTATAACTACAGTGTGGCCACCATTTCCTACGAACTCAACGTTCTCCGTACAAGAGGCCCTAGAAGAATGCATTGCACAATGCTCTCGATTCCACTCTCTTCTATTCAGGAGGGGGTGCCCCAACCCCGACATCATTTCCTCAGTATAGTGATGACAAGTCTCCTGCCCTACGGATTTCAAAGGAGAAGGAACCGGCTATATCTCTCAGCTCCTCGAACCTCACAAGCTCACCGGTACCAACACCACATTGTGGAGAGGCGCTCGTTCTAAAAAACAAGGGCCCAAGGTGGCACGAACACTTGCAATGCTGGTGCCTGAATTTCAAAGGGCGTGTAACAGTAGCATCTGTTAAAAACTTCCAGCTCGTGGCTGCTATCGACCCTTTGCTAAATATCCCTGCTGCAGAACAGGAGAAGGTAATTTTGCAGTTTGGGAAGATTGGGAAGGACATTTTTACCATGGATTATCGCTACCCGCTTTCTGCATTTCAAGCTTTTGCGATATGCTTGAGCAGCTTCGACACCAAACCGGCCTGTGAATGACAAGTCTTGAATGGACTAAACACATCCAGACCATGATCTAGCTTCCACAGGGATCGTACCATGTTTATCACTCCATAACTGAACATGCTTCGGAGTTGAGAATCTTTACTGTGCAGGTCAGCTTATATTTTAGAAGCTCAGTTGGAAAGACTTGTTCTGGATCAATGAATCTTCATTTGGGATATGAATTTGTTATGAATGTTGTGAGAACTGGCGTCCATGTATATACCAAGTCACAGTGAGATCAAAGATTTGATGATTTACCTCAAGTGTAGGTGGCCATGTATATTCTAAATATGGGTAAATGTTTTGCAACCTAAAAATACAGTTGAAATTGCAGCTGCAACTTGGTATATTCGTACGACTATTAGGTGAGGCAAATAATTTAGATTTGGACGACCTACTTAATAGATTACATACCGATGGCATGGCCGGAAGTGAAGACATTTGGCGTTCCATCCAACAAGGGTGCCACCGGTGGTGTCATAGGACTAGAAGAGATGCATTTATTTTAATTAAACAATTGTACTTTGAAATAATTTATGTTTATGGTAAAAAATTGGTGCTATTCGTTCTTAGTGAATTACAATGAACTATTCAGTAGAAAGAAGGAAATTTATTGGGAATCTATGTCGGAATTTAATGGGTGGTCATGTGGAAATTCTTGAGTGGAAAATAATACAAAATAAAATGTCAGGATCCTTTCTTCTAATATTTTATGTGTATCATCGATGTCTTACTATTATATTTGTTATTTTAATGATATTTATTATAAAATATAAACTATTATCACATATTAAACCCTGATAAACAGTTATTACTAAATATTAAAGTTTCAAAGATATACCATAATATGGTATAATCAACCCTAATAAGTACGAATTAAAAAAATTGAAATTAAATGCTAAAGAAATAACTATATACTCGAATTAGATATGACCGAGCCTAATTAATATTAATTTTTTATTTTAATAACATTTACAATAAGAAAAATATCACTTTAAACCCGTTTTATCAAAAGTGTTCTGAACTAAATTTAAACCACCGACTATCAGTATTGCATCAAAATATCTTGTATTCATTTTTCGGTCCCAAGAATCTTGACGTGATTCACCGGATGCTACATGGAATTACGTGGCATCCGACAAGCCACATGATTTAAGAATCGAAAATTGATGCAGTTGATTTTGATACAATACTAATAATTGTTGGTTTAGATAAATATTTCTGATAATTTTGGATATTTTTTGTAAGGTGGGTATAGTTTGCAATTCTATGTGATATTTACCCTTTTATTTTATTATATAGAGCAAATTACATGCTGGATAATTAACAATGATTACTAAAAATAATGTTTAACCCTAATTAAAAACCACTGGATAGAATTAAATTACAGATTAGAATTGAAGTAAACGAACTAAAAAATCAAAAGAAAATTAAGAGTGAAGAAAAACAATCGCTAGAAGGAGGGGTTGAACCTCCGACCTTGTGGTTAACAGCCACACGCTCTAACCAACTGAGCTATTCCAGCCACTTGTTATAAGCATTAAATGTATGTAATATTATCGATGCATGATGGGAAAATTGTAGGGTGTATTTGAATATGTAATCTCAATGCAAAACAATCATAAATTAAAAGATTTCAAGTCTGCGACTGTTTAGTCTAACAGTCATTATAGTTATTTGGAATCCATTAAAATTCTCAAAATTATTTATGCATTAAACGAAAAATATGAGATTGCAAGTTTGCAACAAGGAATAGTAGCTACTAATAAATAGTAAGGGGTATAATTAGGGAGAGCAAAACCAAATTGAATCGAACTGAATCGAACCGAACCGAAATTAACAGTTTGGTTCGATTTTTTCTGCAAAACGGTGTGGTTTGGGTTCAAATTTCAAAACCGAATTTTATTCAGTTCGGTTTCGAGTCCCAAAAAAATCGATTTTCAATCCGAACCGCCCGAATTATATTATCTTTTTATATTTTATTACATATTATATTTATAATATTTATTAATAATTCTAAACGCATTAACGCAAACCACACATCCATTCTACTCACTTTCACCCCCCAAACCACAAACCATACCCCTGTCGCCGCTCAACATGCCACCCGTCGTGCTGCTCCGCTCCAGTGATCGCGTCGTTCCGCTTGAGAGACTGTTGCCGATGCCTCCTCTGCTACTCCGTCGTCGATTCGCCGAAGCCTCCCTGGTACGTTTTATATTTTCTTGTGTATTTTTTGCTCTCTAGACTGTGTTTGTGTGTGTGTTACACATCCATTCATCATTTCTTCAATTGCAAACACCAAATTTTCAAACTTAATTGTTACCTTCAAGGTTTTGAGAGAGAGAGAGAGGTGTAGTGTGTGAGAGCATGGTTGGAGCTGGCAAGGAGAGAGCCGGGAAATTTCGAAGATTATATGTAAATTACTAAGAAAAAGTGATTGTTTAGAATAGCCTTTATTGTAAACTATTTTGCAACTTTTGTTGTAACAAAATGTTCCAATAATAACATAAATTCAATGCTTATTTTTATTCAAAATCATTTTAATTGTTTTATGTTGCTTACGTGTTTGTGTGTGTTAACTATTATGTTCTGTTTCATAGGAGGGAGAAAAGGAGAATGCATATGTGAGGAGGTTTATAATGGTGTTGATTTATGGGTGTCAACGGGCGGGCTTTACCCGGACCAAAACCAAGAATTAAGATTGGTTACGGTTCCGAACCGACCCAAGAATACTAGACTCGACCGGATCCGGACCATCAAATTATGGATCCGGATCGAGTATTACCCATTTTTAACCGGTTACCCACTGGGCCAATTCCAGCAACTACAGCTTGCCTCTGTTTGCATCTATAATGTTGGCATGGCTTCCATCAGTTTTGTAAACTGATTTCTTGTTGGTATTAATCTCTAACTGTAGCTTTGGCTGTTGAGGATTTAGTCTATTGCCTCGTCCACTGTTTTGCCCTAATTGTTATGGAGATTTTTCTTCTGATTTTGTTATACACTATATAATTTGATTACACTAGTCAATTATTATCTGTTCTTGTGGAAGTTCGCATAAATCAGACATAACTTAGGCTTCTGATTTGGACACTATCTAACCAATTGGATCATATCTTTGAGTTTTAGTAATTTGATCTATTTATGCACATTTCAAAAAAAAATTCATCCACTGATATACTTTCAAAAGCATGTATGTAAAAAATTGAACTTGAGTGAAGTTTAATTTTCTAGTGATTAGCATCGAATAGTTTATTTTAATTTTCAACCCTCAGATGAGAAATGTTTCGTCCGACAAAATGTCTATCTACTACGCATTTCTCAACAAACTCAAAAATACACACACACACACACACACACACTCTTATATATGTGCATACATGTGTAAGATTAATATCAAATCAACCACAAAAAGATCAACAGCCCCATAAAAGAATTTGAATGCAGTATGTCCAAGTGTGGGAAGGCCCGAAAAGTTGTGTAGAAACCCAACAGGACCAGGATCGATAATGTATTTTCTTGAATGAATTTGTGGAAATATTGACTGAACAAGATTATTAGGTTTTGTGAAAAATTTGTCGGTTTTAATTTACACGTTTTTTGGTAAATGGTGGTTTTAGTAAATTAATTAATATTTCGTAATTACACTCAAATGTAAAATGCTATTATAGGAAAAGTGGATATGTAATGCTCAAATTAAAATTTGTGTTAAAAAATAAAATAAAAATAAAATTGACTGGTCGGACCGAACCGGACAAAACGGGTCGGGTCTTGACCGGTTCGGGTCCAAACGGTTCTGGAACCGTAACCGAACCGTAACCATTATTTTAAAATCTAATGGGCTTTGATCTGTTCCGGATCGGTCCCAGAAAGACCGCCACATTGACATCCCTATGTTGATTGCTGATGAACATATCGGTTATGTTCTGTCTTATATGGATGGTGAAATGTATATAATATATTTATTGAATTAATTTTTCTTATTGAAAATGACTTTGTTTATTCTAATTTGTTTTGCATTTAGATGGCGGAACCAAGCCAAACTGTAGAGCCTGAAGTTGAGACGGGGGAAGAAGAACAAAGAGGAAATCAATGAAACGGGGGAAGAAGAATCAACAACTAACACAAAGAGAAAATCAATAAGGCCTAGATCGGAAGTGTGGGAACATTACAACATCTTCTTTGATGGGATTGATAGAAAAGCCAAGTTATTGGAGTTTAAGTTTATGGATTTGTTGTGTTACTTTGTTGGCTGAATTATGGAGTTTATGATGAATTTGTTATGTTACTTTGTTAGCTGAATTATGGATTTGTGATGTGATGTTGAACATGTAGGTATTTAATATTTGGAAACATAGGTATTTAATATTTCAAAATAGGTTTAAATCGGTTATATCCAAATCGAACTTAACCGAATCAAATATTTCGGTTCGATTTCGATATATATAATACGATTCGATTTATATTTTAAGAATAATTCAGTTTTTGATTTTTTTGGATTCGATTCGATCTTGGATCGAACCACCCGAATACTCACCCCAAAGTATAATATAATAGGAGCTTGAGACACGCTCCAGTCAATATAAACAATAATTAAATAAAGTGACGTGACGGATAACTAATTGTTGGGTCTAATCTCACTGACTAGAAAACCAATAAAAGAATAAAAAAATGCTTGATTCCAAAACAATGAAGTATCCATGAGTAATGTTATATATCATGAGTTGGTCTTGAGTACTGCGGCCCAACTCAATTATTTATTTTTAATTAATTTTAATTATATCCTGATTATGATTAATAAACCCTAATTTGAGATTAATAAATCCTAATTGGAATTGATGAACTCGGGGATTAATAAATCTTAATTGAGATTAATAAATTCTAATTGAAGTGGATACACCGTACATCCATATATACACAAGTTTTTGTCATATATCAATGAAGCACACTTATGATTGGTATAAAAAGACTGTAGATCCTACGCTTGGTATAGCATCAACAAGACCATTATGCATTTCTAACAGAAACGTAATCTAAATAAAGCTTAAGAAATTAATTATCTCACTGCTACTTTTATAAGGATTAATATATAATTAGAAACCCCCCATCAAATGTCAGTTAGTTACAAGAGCATATAGACCAAATCAACATAATTAACCAGAAAATGCTATACAAACCTACCTATGACCACAGTTTGGCCGTATGGATCAAAACCTGTTCTACAAGATAGTATTACATACAGCTACATGAAATACTAATCACCTAACTATATCATATTCCCTCCATCCACGAAATGTATCATACGTGTGACCGACACACATTTTAAGAAAATAGTTGATAGATGCTTTTCGAGTGGATAAAGTGAAGACTTAAGGGTAAAATAGGAGATAAAGTAGAATGATGTACTAAAATGGAAAGTGAGATACTTTTTGTGGACGTCAAAAATAGAAATTGTATGATACTTTTTGTGGACGGAGGGAGTATCTGACTAATATCTTCAATTCTCAATCTACTTCAACAGCTAAGATGTATGAACAAAGCATATGCCGATACACTACCTTATTTGAGTTCTATTTCTTCTTCTTTGCACTTGATTTGGCGAAAATTTTCCCCAAAAAACCTGATGCTTTAGGAGGGACTCTCACATTCCTTTGTGGGGTGGAGTCTATGATAGCATCCGATCGAGAGCTATCTCCGGCAGTATGGGTCTCCTCTTTAAGAATCCGCAGCAGTTCCATTGCCATCGCGACTGCCTTGTTGTTCCCATTGACAGAGATACTGACTAGGCCGGGGATAACCCCCTCCTCCATCACCAACTGACAGAACTCGACACGCTGAGAGCACAATACAAGGAGTATCCAGACTGCATGCTCTTGGTCCTCTCGATTGTCTCTCTCGAGTAGTTTGGCAATAGCAGCAATACAGCCATCCGTGTCAGCAACAGCAACTCTACCCTCTTGATTGTCACATAAGTTCTTCAAAATGGCTATGCAGTAACTCGCAAGGACATCATCTTCGAAAAGTGGGATTAGTTGGGGAATCAGTTTTGAAGGAATGATGAAAGAACCAACATCACCATTTGAAGACAGATTGCTCAAGATTTTCATGGCCGGTTCCAGTAGTTCCTCAGTCTGGCTGTCAAGGATATTAAAGATGCCAATGAGAGCACCAGAAGCAGCAATTTTCCGACTGCACTCTTGGTGGATAGACAGCTTCCCCAATATGGAGAGAGCTTGCTTAGAGACCTCTGTATCAAGAAGTGATGCTAAGAGGCTGTAGTCGTCTTCCTTTAAATATGAAACGCTGTTTCTGTAATGCCACAAACACGAATGTAGATTAGCAGCTGCAACTATCTCAATTACTTCAAGAGTGAGATGATAAAGGGAAAAATTAAGGCTTTATGTCATCAATTAATAGTTTAGAACTGAAATACTCTAACGAGCCGTTTGATTTGGTGGATGTGATATATAATAGTGATAAGATAGTAGGATTGCACTATTTGGATTATTTAGTTGTGTCAGGATGAATTAATTGTGGTATAGGATTTTTTGAAGGATTATGACTAAAATGTAGCATAATACCAAGATGGGCCTTGTGGTGTAGCAAAAACGCAAAAATTTGAGGGCAAAGAGGACCAAAAATAATTTTGGTGAGCTGTTTTTGGAATTTTGCAAAATGGATTGAAGAATGATTAATAATCAACCCAAATTCAAGAAACTAGAGTAGAATTATAATTACCCTTGCTTCTGCACCACCTCATGCAATAGCAGACACCCGGTCATCTGCGCTTCCATGTCATGAAAGTCGTGGGCGTCCTTCAAAAATCCGAGGATTACTCGGACAAACTTTCTTGACGGGATACTCGACCAAGATTGATCATTGTGTATCAGTAGCTTCTTGACATCCTCAACTGCATTGCACTGAGAATCCCAGGGAAGTGTGCTGAATTTGGACAAAAACACCCAATCAATTTCATGTGTCGGTCTCACCTCATTGCTGATCTTGGTGCTCGACTGATCCGAACCGTGGCTAGATCCGATCGACACATTGCTGTAATCCAATGGGAGATTTAGGTCATTCATGGAACTGGTCAGGCTAGCGATGGAATTGACGGAATCCCAAGACCTGAGTAGTCCCTCCTGCATTTTCGGGTCGGGAACGGACAGGCTATGCATGGCAGACCACTTGATGATTAGATCCTTCATAGTGGTATTTGATGTGAACGACAGACTAGGAAGCTTCACATGAGTCTTGGGGCAAGTGTCGTGACCTTCGTCGAACCACTTTTGGATCCACATCCTTTCGAAAGTTTGCCCCGATGCAATGACGACAGGATCATACATTAACCTCGATGATAAAGGGCATATGAATTCCTCGGGTGGCACGGGCCTACTTAAAATGTCGATGTGAGCTTCATTAGACCTATAATCCGCACGGAGCTCCACGTCATCTGTTAAAAGATACGGGTTTGAAATTGGGAAAGGATTCCCACGCCCTGATGAATTGTTGTCCTTCTGCGTTTCTGCTATAACCTTTCCGTATTTTTTAAGAAGATTCAGGAAGAATATCAAAATCTTCCTCTTGCTTGGTTCATTTTCGCCAAATTTGTCAAGCAGCCTTTTGAGAGATCTTTTCTCAATCAATAGAGCCTTTTGTGATGTGATATGGAGACGGGAGGAAACAGTGTGAATAGCAGCAAGTGCAGCTTCCTCTGTCGAATCAACTGTCGAGCCGTATCTATGAAGCAATTCACGCAAAACCCTTCCAGCCTCCTCTTCAGATGGATCCAAATAGAAAGCTGCAGTCCTCAGATCATCAATTATTCCAGAAATCTGATAGAAGATAATGGAGAAGATGAATGTATAATCTACATAAAATTGCAATAAGGAAAATGTTGTTTTCATCATAATTTAGTGAAGAGAAACTAAGGAGACATATTTGAGAAGATGTAGGCAGTCAGTTCAGAATTTGAGAGGATCTTCTATATGATTCGAGGGACGCTATGCTAGGAGAACTATTGCAGAACAAAACTTTTTTCTTCCTAACACAAGTTTTATACAGCATTTTCCTCATATTGGTGACCAACAGAGATAAATAAAAGCAATGAACAACATGCAAAGGGGTTAATACTCATCAAAAGGGTTTAGCATAGATGTCTTGATTCCTTTGCATAGATCTTTTTAGCATAGATGTCTTGATTCCTCACCTTTGCAGCCAGCATCACTGAGACCATAGATTGAATTTGGCAGAGACTCTGCTCCAATAAATTTCTCGACTTTTTACATCTGGACAATATTGCATCTCCAGTAAGTGCCTGGAGATTTTAATGAACATTGTACGTCAATATTTATATTATACAGTAATTAGATACAGAAAAATAATTTCTGTTGCATGATACAATTGCAGTGTTATACTTTATACTTCCCACCAAAATTCCATGTATACGGGCACAAGACGATAAAACCATCGGATCATTAAGTTATTGCACATAACATGATTTTTCATTTTGCAATTTCACTTCAAGAACATCATAGGAATTATACATATTCGTACTCGTGCATCTTGAAGAATATGACGGCATACACACCATAACATCTTTGAGGGAAATGCAAGAATTTCACATCAATAGGATAAATATAAGCTCCATCATACGCCTATCTGAAGCAGAGTGAGATACATACCAGATAAAGTGCACTTGACTCGCTACAGTGCTGCAGCAGAGACTTGGCTTTGACAATGCCGTTGTTTAACAGGCAAAGTGCCTCTATTCCTGAAGAGCATCGAGGGCGGGCTGCTTCTATTTCTGGAAAATTCTTTGAAACTCGAACGACCACCTTATATAGTTCGGAACACATTTGAGCGTGCACCTGCAATCATACTTATATCTCTGAGTCTTGTAAAAATAATTTGATAAAACAAGAGCAAAAACTTATAGTAGACGAACTAGAATTTGATTGCAGAAAATAACAGATAATTTTGATGAAGAAACACAAACACTTGGCATATGGACCATTTGTATTTTAACAGAAGCATAAAACTAACTCTTTTCTAAGATTTATTCGAGCTTCGAGCAGCCTCTTCCAGGACATATATTAAAAAACTATCTAGAAATACAAAAAAAGGGACTGGAGGGTAGTAATTATACCTTGATGGACTGAGTTGGTGGCAGTCCTTCAACAATTTCGGCATGATTTCGCATTGAGGAAACAACTTCCCAGATTACAAACCTTCAGCTGCCAAAAAAGGACATAATTATATTAGTTTGTTAATCCAATTTATGTCTACCAGCCAATTAACCTCTCAACATATAGTACTAATATGACTACACGGAGACTCATGTAAGTTGTAACATCGAAATTCCATTTATGAACCATAATTATGAAGTAAAAATTATTCTACAGATCATTTCACATGGAAACAATTCATCATATTTAGCAAGGTATAATTCACTAGCATGTCAAAATAGAATGCATTTTTTATGCATCACTTGTAATTCCTCAAACTTTCCCACACTATAGCTAGTTTAACAACCAAGAGATGCAGTCCTATCAACTATGTAACTGCAAACGCATATTTGTTCCAAATCTACTAGCTCTTAACCAACTGAGCTAAGCTTGTGGGAGCTTGTAAACGCATACTGATTTTGGTGTTTTATGGCTTTCTCTCTTCTCCAAATGCATAAATGGGTTTGCTCTGTTCTTAAATGCATTTTTTTTAGTTGAAAAATTCAAACTAATCCATTAATTGAGGAGGAATACATTGAGAATATTAGTTTGAGTTAGAATTTGAGTTTATGGATTGGAGATGAATTATTATTTGGTGGGACAATTACTGCAAAATGGAGTTAAAGGTTGGTGTTGAGAATTGGAGAACCTATATAGTCGAATGCGCTTGCTTCTCATTCCACTTCAATCACATAATCAAGAACTACAAGATTTCTTTGAACTCCGTAGAGATCCTATCTTAATAACTACTGACTCGCCCCACTCGAACTACAGCATCTTACAATTCTGGTTTTGAACTTACACAACCACAAGATTTCCTATTACTACAACAAACCATTATGTATAAATAAAAAAGGATCAGAAAACATATTCCTCCAACCCAATACATTTTCTATCATTGTTTTTCTTCTCCCAATCGATCAAAATGCATCAGATATATATTAAATGACACTGTAGCCTTCATCCACAAATCAAAAACTCCATTAAAATCACACAAGCGGAAAACGGAGCAATCAAATCCAAAATTTGTAAAGAGTGCACAGAGAGCACACATAAACACATGGAAATCGCTTACCCCCAATGAAGCGCATGCCACACACAAAAAGGAATCGTTTCACCACAATTTTGCTTCACACCGCAGCAGAATCTCAAAATATATTTGTGATCAAAACTCCACGGTTTGAGGCCAACTTTTCACTATTCGGAATCAGCCTAAGAAGAGCAAAACAGTACAAACTGAAACTACACGTATGTTTCTATATTCCCAAATGGAAAAAAGATGCCAACTTTATCTCAAGATTACAATCTTAAGCTCGCGGATGTATAAAAAAAAAAGGCCTAAACCCTTTTGGCCGTGGAGCTTGAACCACAATTAAAGTACCCCGCCAAACAAATTATCATGGCAATCCAATATGACCCTTTAAATCAGAACCCAATCCAAAAGCAGAACCGAACATGATGATGTGGGTCAACTTGCTTTCTCTCAATGAATGCAGATAGAGAGAGAGCGAGAGAGAGAGAGCGGGCTTTTGGAATTAAAGCATCAGTTAATTAATTATGGTCAAACCCAAAAGCAGAAACCACAATCCACAAATAAAGATTCTCTTTATTTTTTTATTTTTTATTTATCATGAAAAACTCGTAATCTCTATCTTAAGTGCGCACTAGATAAACTTTATGTTTCTGTGCAATAGCATGTAAACCACATAAGACAGGTAAATTATACTTAGAAAACCAGGTCTTACAACAGACTCAAACCTATAGAGATATTTAGTAGGATTCGAACATGTTACATCTCATACCCTTAACGACCAGAGATAATTTGGCAAATTGTGTGGAGGAGCAGTGGTAGTTGAACTCGTGGAAGCAGTCAACAATAAAGTTTTCAAGAAAAGCAAGAATATTATTTTACTAGTACCCAAAACTATTATGCTTTATTTTATTTTGTTTTGTGATTATCTTAAGGTTTCAATACAATAAGATAAAAGAGTAAGAGTCTGATAAATTATAAAATAAAAATCTGCGGATTCAAACCACATTATATGATTGTAATAGACTGAATTTAATAGGCTGGAAATTTTATTTTTCTATAAAAGAAGAGCATACGATTGTTGAGATGATAAAATAATAATTGTATTCCTAATCAAGACATCGGTCTCTGTTAATTTTCCACAAGACTTGCTATATTATTGGTCTAATTCTTAATTAAATTGCGTTAGTTGAAACATGAATTTTTAGGAAAATAAAAAAATAAAGCGAGAAAGTAGGTTGTGTGATTGGTCTACCAAAAGCAGCGCTGAACTTTTTAATGGAGGGTATGGGGACCTACTTTGATGTCGAGAGCCCCTTCACCAAAACTCATCAAATTTGATCTTCCCATTATCCTCGACCTTAATTTATTGATCCTTTGCGCATATAAATATATTGATCCACTAAATTTAACAAGTGACTGATTTTCTTTTTCATGAAAGGAATTAAAGCATATAAAACGATTTTACCTTGATTTTGACAATTTTTAAAATATTATACTCTATATGTTCATCAATTTCCTTCCAAATTTTACTTTTTGGGACGTCATCCAATTTTCTTCCTATCTATTTATGATAACTATCTTCCCAACTTTATCTTCAATAATTAGAGGTGGCAAAAGTTGCAATCTAGCCTGGTCTGGGCCCTTCGGGCTTTGGGTACTATGCAGGCTCGCCCGACCCGTCCAAAAATCTACCGGGCCGAAAAAATCAGAGCACAGCCCAACCACACTGGGCCATCAGGCTAAACCCGCTCTGTAAAAATAGACACTTTTTTTTGTCTTTTTAGTAGCTTTAATATAACACTTAAGATATTTACTATTTACGACAATTAAAAGTGTCATATTAAGGGAATAATAGTGGATTTTAAAATGGGGACACTTAAAAGTGTCCTATCAAGTGTACTAATTAAGTAAATAATAATGATTTTTAAAATGGGGATACTTAAAAGTGTCTCGGGCTTTTTAGCCCGGAAACCCCGGGCTTTTTAGCCCCAAAGCCCGGTTGACCCGACAGGCCATCTGGGCGGGTTTTTTAGGTCTGATTATTTTCGGGTCTATAATTTTCAAGCCCAACCCAACCCTAACCCCGGGTACCCCGGGCCGGCCCATCGGACCGGGCCCATTTTATCGGTTCTATCAATAATATTCTTTATTTACACCTTTTACCACCTATGACTTACCATTTTTTTTTTACCCTCAACAACCTATTTATTTACACATTTTACCACATATAGTTCTCCACTAACTAATTTAATGTTACATTTTGTTGCGACTCTTACTCAACTAATAATACATTTAACAATTTTTATTAAAACTCTTGTCGAAGATTCATAGAACTATATTTGAAGGAAGGAGGGAGTAACTTTGATACTATTCTTTATTATTTTGTAATTATAACACACTTAATTCTTTCAATGCTAATTAATGGACAAATAATATTTTGTAATTAATGTCGACAGTTTTATGCACTTCCCTATTGAGTCTGACCTAGGGGTGGGGAAAATTATCGAAAAATCGATATACCGAACTTATCATGCCGAAAAAATATCGAAAATATCGAATTTTCGGTATACCGTAATTTTCGGTACGGTATGATACCGCACCGTTAATTTTCGGTAAGGTAACGATATCAATTTTTTGAATACCGCGGTATACCGGTATATATCGTACCGCGGTATATACCGAAAATTTCGGTATATACCGTTTATCGGTACATACCGGTATGTCGGTATATACCAAAAAAATCGGTATGAATTCGATATACCGAAGTCCAGTATGGTATACCGTAAAAATCGATATGGTAACGGTATAAAATTTTATCATACCGTAATTTTCGGTATGCCGAACGGTTCGGTATGGTATCGGTATGAATTTTTGAATACCGTAATTTTCGGTACGGTACACGATATGGCGAAAAAATTTCAATATACCGTACCGACCCACCCCTAGTCTGACCCAACAAAGCCAAGGGTAAAAATCCTTAAGGCTCAATGTCCATTTATTTCTTTATATGCTAAATTTTATCGCAAATATCTTTACTAACTTGGTAGGAAGCAAATGAAAGTTAGATCTGACAACCATTGGGCACAATCTAAGATGGCTAGGTGGTCTATCTTTTAGACCTAAAGGTCCCGCCAACGCATACTTCAGATTCGAGGATGGGTGTAAGGAAGCCGAAGACCCAAGGACAAATTTGAAGTCATACGATGCGTTCCCAAAACGAAGGATTTGGACGAACTGAACACATTTATTAATTTATAGTAGAATTGAAGATGTAGTAGATGTTAGCTCTGAAGGGAAACCTCAGATATGAATGATATCAATTGTTACACGACAAAGCGGCCAACATCAGTTCTTCCATGTGGCTTCTCGGCATTCGTCTACAATGGAATCTACTAACGAAATTCAGATAGGAGAAGATCTTCAAAGATATGTCACCAGCTGGACGTAACTAATCCGCATAATATATGTGAAGATCAAAAGTGATGAGCTTACCCTTGAGTGCAAAGCAGGATAGGTCTGAAAATACAAAATTACCCTTCCCCGCTCAGATATGAGATTACTAAACTACCTCGATCTTTTGTTTTCTATAAATAGCTCAGGTTCCTATGTAAAATGGGGACTCTCAACACTTGTACTAAAACTCTGCTGAATTCATCACTCAAAGCAATACCAATACAAGTACTCACATTTTTTCAAATTGTTCATTGGTCATTCTCACATGTCCGTTGATTATTCGTCTTGTTCGTGGTTTCTCTCCTATCAAGCTTGGACATCCGAAAGTCTCGTTCAATTTTTTTTATTGTTCCTTGGCTTATTTTCTTTCAATCACTATTTTTTTTCCTTTTCTCAAGTTTATTTAATTGTTTAGTTAATTTAATTATTGAGGCGTAAAACCGACTCAATAATAATTTTATCAAGACCCTTGAAACATTGCAATATTGTCACTATATTTTCCATTCGTTAGTATTTCACTTGATATGCCAGCTTCAAAGTGATCGAAACAATTAAGAGTATAATTTGGCAAAAAAAATGAAAAATGTGATATTAGTGCAATGTTACCGAATTTGTGATAAAAATATAGAATGTGTAAAAGTTTGTGTATTATTTGACAACTATAACCCAATTTTCAACACTAAAACAATGTTTTAGCACTATACAACAAACAAACTTGCCGAAAA
This sequence comes from Salvia rosmarinus, assembly GCA_036937905.1. Taxonomy (NCBI): domain Eukaryota; kingdom Viridiplantae; phylum Streptophyta; class Magnoliopsida; order Lamiales; family Lamiaceae; genus Salvia; species Salvia rosmarinus. The sequence continues at coordinate 5,375,724 of CM072816.1, forward strand.
TATCGTCAATAAAAATTGTGATATTGTAATTAATAATGTTCTAAAATCATATGGAAATTGTGAATTCGGACAAAAATTGTGTCGCTGCAAATAAAAAGTGAAAGCTATAATTTGGATTGACTATTCTTCTTCTTTACTATATAGAGCTCTAAATATTGCATACGTCATATATTTTATACTTGGTTGAATGACTTCTCTCTCCTATTAAAAATATTGCAATCTGATCTCATACAAGTCGTTGGTATTTCAAATTACTTATAGAGTTCTCGATATGAGGACACTACAAAATTCAACATTAACGAAATAGCGATGGACTTACGATGGTAAAATCTATATTTTTAATACGTCGCAATTCTATCGTTAACTTAAATAATTTTTTTAATTTCTTTATATTATAAAATATTTCATTTTTTTCATCGTCAAATAATTATATAGTTTTAAAACTTAATTTAATTGTTTAATTTCCATGTTAAATGTAATTTTTGTTATTATTTTAGTTGTCCATTGCTAGTCCGTCGTTAAATGTAAAATGATTTTCAATTAGAAAAAAGAATTAACGATAGATTTTACGTCGTTAAGTTTTAGTATTATGAGAACTGTTGAGCCCAAATTAGAACCCTAATTTCAAAATTCTTCCCCTCTTCCACCGTCTTCTGTCGTTGCACGACCTAACCATGCCTAACGTCACACACCACCCCATTGTACCGCCGGTTAGTCCTTCTCTCCATCTCTCACTCCATATCTTTCTCTCGATCACTCTGACTCTCTTTCACTGTTGTTCGGTAGTCATTGTCCCATCGTCCGCCGCCCTGCTGCCCCAAAGCCCCATCGTCTTGTCGTTGTTGTAGCCACATATTAGGTTTTCAATTAATTTTGTTAGTTTGTTGTTTCTTGTGTCAGTTATTGATTATTTAGCATGCATTGTTGGCGGAATTTTGGGATTCGCATTGAGAGACATGAAGAAGTCTTTTACCATGAATTTTGTTGAAATTGTTTCAGAATAATATGGAATGATTTTTTATTTACTATTGGTAGTTGAGATAGGTTAGATTTGCTCGTCTAGTTAAATTTCGAACTACTTCCATGTTAGGTACTAAGGAATTGCTTGGTAACCGTTACTATTTGTGAATTTATGTTAAATTGTATTTCTTGTAGAGTTGTTGTGGTGATAAATTCACCCATGTGAACATAATATTTTTATAATAATCAATCAATTGAATTTGATTTTAAGATGACCAAAAAGAACTCTAAAAGTATAAAAAACCTAATTAGATTATTTTAAAATAATATTCTCCTTAAAACATTATAAATACAAGCATGAATATAAAAATTATTAACTTCAAAAACTAAAACCTTAAAATAATTGTGAATATTCAAGAATACTCTTATCTACCCACAATAAATAAAATTCATTCCTATATAAATATTCACGATAAACAAAGTTCATACTTGAATCAGCAAACAAAAAATAATCTAAATGTTGCAAGAGCACATGTAGAAATATTAATTTTGTGTTCTCAAAGATCTATCTTAGATATTTAATCCATATATATATATATATATATATATATATATATATATATATATATATATATATATATATATATATATATATATATGCACAACAAAACACAAATAATGCATACAAAATAACATGGAGGTTAACGCATCGCGCCAACCGCGCTGGTGAACCATTTTTATCGTGAGAGACGTGAGAACAACAAAAACAAAAATGATGAATTAACATAAAAGTTGATGAACATCCATCGCGAAAGTTATGGGAATTCAAAAATAGAATTTTCACCGATCATGGGATTCGAACCGCTAGGCGAAAATTCACATGCATTTTGAATTCATCAACTTCTCAACGGATTCATCAACTTTCATCAAATTACTAATCTACCCTTAATTAAGCATTGAAAAATTGGTTCTTAGTTTTAAGATAAGAATGGTTCTTATTTGAACAAACTATATATATATATATATATATATATATATATATATATATATATATATATATATATATATATATATTATATTTCTAATATGCTATTATATAATTAATTGCATCACAAGATATTTTTACTTGTTTACTTGTGAATATTCGTCAGAAATTGTTTGATTTGAGATTCAATTATGATGTTTTGGATTGTATCTTGGCATCTGAACTTCTCTGCTGGATGGATAACAATCTACGAAAAACATCAAAAAATTTCTCCCCACAGATGATAAAATTTCAAAAATTATTGTAGTATGGATACTACGTATTTTCTCTCTTCTCTTTAGTATTTATAAAGCTATCCCATTTATTATCTAATTAGAATCCCAACGTATCTCTTTATAGGAGATAATTATCTAGAGACTAAGAGATGTATTAATTAAATAATACATTGAACTGAGTCTAGTTGAATTGAGGCCTATAGGGGACGAAAATAACAAGTCCCATTTACAGATTTTATTGGGCTAGTCTAAAAATCAAATACAATGAACAAAGATGGACAAGAAATGAGTTATTTTCTTATGTTCAAGCCCAAACACAAATTAAATTATAAACATTAACTTATTCCACTAGAATATTATTGTTGACTTACCCCTTTATTATCGAAATTAAGTCGGACAAGTACTTGGATTAACGAATCTCCATATTTAAGATGTACTAAAATTGGTGTCTGTCATTGATCATCGGTGCTAGAATTTCTCAGGTAAAACAAGAAAACTCATATGTGATATAATTAATTATATAAAAGTATACTAAAAGGGATAACAATAGATAATATCTCAACGTTTGGACCTTTTTCACTAGTGTCCCGACATTACTATATTGTTAGTAAAATCTCAAACATTTCATAATTTTTCACTTAGTGTCCTCTGGTGAGTTTCCGATGCCCATATGCTTACGAGGCTTATCGGAGAGTCCACATCCGTGATCCACGTAGATAAGGGTAATAATAGATTATATCCCAACATTTGACATTTTCACTTAGTGTCGTTGGCATATTGTTATTAAAATCCCTAATGTTTCATAAGTTTTCATGTCCTTTGTGAGTTGTCTTATCTCATATGTTTACATGACTCGTCGAGAGTCAACATCTGCAATCCATGTAAACAATTATAGGAAACAACGTTATTTCTCGCATGTGGCTTCAAGATCTTCCATGTCAAGATCTCTCATGCCATCTCCTTCGTCTTCACCCTGCACTCCACTTGCAGCGTGAAGCACAACTTCACCACCACTCTGATATGCACTATCTCTTGCAACATCGTCTTTTCCGTCGAGAACGAGTTCAGAACCCTCACCGCCCTCTCACTCATCGTATGTGAAACCCTTAGTATCTTCTTCGAGACCACAAATAGTCTGATACCGTGCCACAACATCCATGTCCTCCCCTATGTGCACTGACAGAGCAGATCGAACACCTCAACACCATCTGCGATGACTTTTTATCAGTCGATTCGAGGAGAAGATCGTTTAGAACTTTGTTATTTTTAATTATTTACAAGGATTGTAGATGTCGACTCTCCGACGAGCCATGTAAGCATACGAGCGTCGGAAACTCATCAAAGGATATTAAGTGAAAAATTATGAAACGTTAGAGATTTTAATAAAAATATGCTAACGTTGGGACACTAAGTGAAAAGATCCAAACGTTGGGATATGATCTGTTACTATACCTTATCTATGTGGATTGTGGATGTAGACTCTCCGACGAGTCATATAAGCATATGGTGACCCGAAACTCACCAGAGGACATCAAGTGAAAAATTCTGAAAATAATTTTATCTATTATTATCCATTATTATCACATACTAAAAATATAATCAATATATATTAATTTAATATCCAAGATAAATCTTCGAGAACAAAAAATTAAACATACCTCCACACCTCATCGTCAAGATCCCATTATCCTCATCCATCAATTAGATTTTGGAACTATATATATCCGATCAATAAGAGGTTAAGATCCCATGATCCTCATCCATCAATTAGATTTTGGAACTATATATCCGATCAATGTTTTATTTCACATTATTGCTCCTTGTTGGAAATTATGAACAAATCCCAATTTTGGAGTCATGTCGTGAGCACGTGATAGATTTTTTATAACAAGAATTGCCCTGACAAATTGTCCTCAGTGTGGGGAAAGCTCTTAATTGAAGGACCAAATTTGCAAGTGGATATATAGACACGGCAAACAAAAAGAGTCTCCCTAAAGTTACATAACAAATTTATGATGAATCTAGCTATGTGAATGTGCGAGATTTATAGAAAGCAATAAAGAACACCCAGGCTTTTTACGTGGTTCGATCGTTAATGAGATCTCGTCCACGGAGGAATGATTCCTCAATACTTTTACTAGAGCTTTTAAATGCAGTATTGGTTACAAGCCTTTGTATTGATGAATTGCTAACCCTTCTAACATCGCCTTTTCCTTCTATTTATAGAGCTTGACTTTGCCCTGAAGTAGCCGCCCACCTCTCCATTGGTCGTGGTGTGACTCTTCCTCTGGCGTGCTCTCCATTGGCGGGCCGGGACCGTTCGTCTTCGTGCGCCACGTGGAGGTGGCGCCGACCTTGTTGGGCGTCCTCTCCATTGGCGAAGGCGGCGGTTCTGGAGGCTGGGGCTTGTGCGATGATTAAGGCTTGACTTGGGCTCGGCCGCGTGGGCACGCTATCAATGTTAGGCCCGGCTCGCTTGGGCTGTTAGTGGGCCCATTCGGTTGGGCTATATCCCATCATAGCCCTCCGAATAGCGAGGGACGGTAGGCGAGTGGAGTGAAAACGTAACTTGGCCAGGTGAGGTGTGGCTTGGTGAAGTTGTTTCTTGGATGTGAGGGTCTTCGGTGCCGATCCGAGTTGGGTTGTTTATTGTCAGTCGCTCGGAGAAGATGTGGCACCGATGGAAGTCAAGTCCGACGGATAACGCGCCTGCGTTGGTTATGCCGAGTGCGATGCGTAGTGGTATTACTCTGTGGTGGCTCGGTGTTCGACACGGCGACCGCCTTTCGAGGATGCCGTGGTGTGTCTCGGGCCGCAGACTCTGCGGCTGGTTGGCCGAGGTCCGATCTGGTTGGCCGAGGTCCGATCTGGTTGGACGAGGTCCGATCGGTGTCGGCAGGCGCGGAGGTCCGATGTGGATTTCGCGACATTTGTGGGGAGGGGGGTGCGACACGGTAGGCCGCCATCTAGAGGGCGCCGGGGTCCGTATGATGATTGCTAGGTCGATGGCGGCCGTCCTATCTGGCGTCGTCGACGCGCCAGCGGTAGTTAGGCGCTCGAGCAGCGGCGCGGCGTGTAACGACATCCAATCACGTGTGGCACGTGTTGAATTTAAACGGCGGTTCGCGGCGCCTAGTCTTATAAATAGGCGCAAAGAGGCAATTATTCACTTTCTTCTTCGACGCTTAACAATTTCGAGAGAATTTGTGAGAGATTTTCGAGCCGATTTTATTTGAAGTAGCCGTTTACTCGCCTAAAAAGTAAGTATGTTTTCTTCATCTTCTTCCGCTCGAAAGTTCTCTTTCGCGTCGGGTTCTGGCGTGAGTTGCGGTGTAAGGGACTATATGTGCTACAACGGGTTGGGTAGGTCTGTAGAGTCTCGAGTCCCAGTATTCGCGCCGTATCCTCTGTATGGGATGGCACGAAGGTGGGCGGGCGAGGTCGGTTGTCGTTGGAGGAACTCTTTGAGGTTGTGAGGAGTGCAGTTCGGGGCGTGGTGGTGTCTCCGCGTCCGGACGATAGGGGCGATGGCCACTCCAGGAGGGTTTATTCTTGTCTATGTAGGCGCTTGAGGCGAGTCTTAGGTACCCTCCGTCCCCATTTACCTTAGCCTTCAAGAGTATTTCCGGATCCCCATTTGCCATTGACCCGAATTCGTTAGGTCGTTGGTGGGGGTGGGGCTCTCTTGCTATGGCATTCTTGCGAGCGTCCTTCGAGGTATTGATCTGCTTTTAGCGTGAAGACCATAGGAGGGTGTACTATCTGTCACCCCGGCTAAAATTTAAGGTAACCGTCCCCTCCAAGGTGTCCCATTGGCAGAATAGGTATTTCTTTCTGCGGGCTGAGGGGCAGCCGAGGTATGAGTGGGGCATCGGCACGCTAGTGGACCCGAAAATCAAGCCCTTGGGCCATATGGAGGAGTTGTTGAGCAGCCTTGGTGAGATCTCATCCATAAATTTCTCAGAGGACGATCCGAAGGCCGGGTGAGTGTTTTGGTCGGAGCGTCGGGACCGGGTGCAGACGGGTGAGGCATCCCTTTTCTTAGTCCTTATTTGTCTTATTTTCTTGTCTAATGTATTCTTTCTCTTTTGCGCAGATGAGGTTGAGGGATGAGGTGGGCTCACCATCACGGGCGGGCGAGGCCGTGAAAAAAAGCGCAGGCGGGCTGAACTGGTAGGGGCAGAAGAAGGTGGACGACATGGGCGGTGATGAGTGGGCTGGCCGAGGTCGGCCACGGCCGAGATCGCGACCTCGGGGCCGCCAGCATGGGTACCGCCTGCTTGGTCGCATCCCTCCCCGTGCGTGTAGGCTTTTTTTTTTAGATTTGTTTGCTTCGATCGGTGGTGACTTGTGCATCTCCTTTTTGGTGGGAGCTCTATGATGGGGCCTGCGGTCTTGTTCTTGGGGAGGCAGGTCATGCTTGAGACTTGCCGAGAGCTCGGCCGGCAAGAGGCTACTGAACGGATCTTGCCATGAGGCGGCGCCGAGACCATGCTGTGGCATGCTTGCTGGCCGAAGCCGAGCCTTGGCCTTGAGGCCGGAGGGTGGCTCTGGCCGCTCGAAGAAGAGCACTTGGCCGGAGGCCGCCTGGAGGTCGAGGAGGTGAAGGAGGAGCTGGCCGGGCGAAGAAGGAACTCGCCGACGAGGAGGTCTGGTGGCCGACCGGGGACCGTTCTTGAGGGCCTCACCGGTAGGCTCATCGAGTCGGAGAGCTTCTCGGGTTTTATTGCCGATCTCGCCGCCGTCTTTGAAGCCGAAGGTGGTGTCGGATCACTGGGAAGTGGCGGCCGCCATGCCCGATTTGACAAGGTCGAGCATGGGTGGACCGAGGCTCGACCCAAGAGAGATGGACAAAGCTTACGCCGGGTGATCTGGTGGCTCGCTTTCCCATCTTTGGAGGCTCGGCATCCACCGCCTGCCCTCTTGGCTCTTGAGGTCGTCGCCCGGTGTAGGGTGGACGAGGATCGTGAGCTTCGGAGCTCCTTGCCGAGGTCCCGTGAGGCCGAGGAGGGAGGAGGAGGAGCCGAGCTCGTCGGCTCAGTCGACCCGCGCCGCAGAGCGGGGGCCCGTAGGAACGGCAGGGAGGCGGGGGGCCGAGTCCGGAGAGAGGCCGAGGTTAGTGGGCCGATTGTAATAGGTTGAATCGGGGGTCGATAGGACCACGAGCCTTGTAATAAATCCTTTCGTATCTGATAAAGAATGTTTATCACTTTACGAGACTTGTGTTGTCTTTTTATTTATAGCATTCTCGCATCTCAATACTTGGGACTCGACCATGAATTGTCTGCTGGTGAAGGGGTCAGGTGCCCGCCGAGAAGGACGAGGAGGTGCGATTTTGGAGGAGTCGGTCTGCCGGGCGACCCAGTTTTAGCCGCCATGGATGCGAGCTCGGTGTCTTCTTCCTAATCGAAGAAGAAGTTGACCGAGGCTGATCGGGAGGTGGCCCGCCTCGCCGAGAACGAGGCGCTGAAGTTGAAGGTCGCGCAGGCGGAGTCGAGGCGGACATATCTGCCGACGCTATCCACGGACGTTTGATGCGGTCGCGAGCAGCTTGAATTGATGCGGAGGCTCGCTTGGTTGTCGGAGTGAGCATGCAGAGTACGAGAGAGCGATCCGCGGCACTGGTGGGACTACCATATCCGAAGCCGACGACCGAGTCCGAGCTTGCCGGGCGGAGGCATGGTCTTGAGGATGAGGAAGGCCCAACAAAGAAGTTGTTCAAAGTCGACTCAAGTGGTGAAGTTTATGGAGATGTGCGACATCGTCCGAAACGTCGCATGCCCGGCGAGTGGCGAGGCAACGGGCTCTGCCGACCCGATCATAGAAGAACCGGCGGAGGAGGCGGATACTCCGATCATGCCGTAGTCTTTGAGGTTGATGGGTCGGCAGGGCGGATTATCGAGGATCCTCGGGAGGCGGGCGGCGACCGAGGACCTCAGTCGTGAGGGAGAGCTTGAGGCGGGGCGGTCGCACACGGCCCGTGTCCGGTCGGGGGGGGGGTGTGACCTCGGTGCGTCCCCCGCCCGGATGCCCGTGCTGCGCCCGCCACTTCGAGTGTCCACGGCGGGTGAAGGTGACCACAGGTCGATGCTTCCCGTCAGGCTGCCTCCGAGCCAGCGCCGAGCGCCGAGGAGCGGTTGGTGATTCGGCCTCGTCGGTGGGTCGAAGGCACCGAGTTCGTTCGAGGCATACATCGTCGGCCCGGGATTTTGTAGAGAATTGGTGCTGCTTGGCCGGTCTGGCGGCGGGCCGGAAGCCGAATGAGGCTATGTATAGTATAGGACCTTGTATGTAGATATACATGTATTTAGACTCGTTTGAAGTGTATATTTTCCTCCTCGAGAGGTACAAACATAACTTAGGACTTCGTTTTGGTCGTAAATATTTTTATCTCAGATACATAGGTGTGTATTTTCCCAAATAAAGGGTATAAGCGAGCTCAAGCCCGTTGTCTTGTATATGTCTTGGTACTTTGTTTGTAGTCGTTAATGCATTTAGACTTTGTGCCGGAGTGCATATCTTCCCAAATAAAGGGGTATGAGTTGGCGAGATCGGTGCGGATGTCGCGTGCATGTTGACGTCCAACTTAATGGGTAATCTGTATGCTTTGCATGTGATCGTCCAACTTAATGGGTAATCTGTATGCTTTGCATGTAGGCGTCCAACTTAATGGGTGTCTGTATGCTTTGCGTGTGGGACGTCGAACTTAATGGGTAATCAGACGCCACCCTACTTGGTGGGATTTTCATCTTCGTAGGGCGTCCCTCGTGAAGGTTTAGATGTGGTATATCCGAATGGATGTTCACATAGATGTAAGACGAACGGCAGTGAAATACTCATTAGAAAACAAACGTTTTATTAAACAAGTAAACAAAGATCGCATATCGATCAAAACAATAGGAGGGCTAACATGTCGCCGATCTAAAATCAAAGCTATGTAAAATACCTCCTTAGATGAGTTATGTGCCGTGTTCGGGAATAAGTGCCCGGACAGTGAAATGACTTGTAGCCCCTTTGCCGAGGTCCTCGTGAACGCGGTAGGGTCCTTCCCATGTCGGATCAAGCTTGTTAAGGCGCTCGGCTCGGCTTGCTTCATTATTCCGTAGGGCGAGTCGCCTACTTGGAGCGGGAGGCCTTTACTCTTTTGTTGTAGTAGCGTGCGACCGGCTCTTGTGCTTGGCCGTTTATGAAGGCGAGCTCGCCTCCTCGAGGCGTCGAGGTTGGCCCGCAGTCTTCCTCGTTCGGCACAGTCGAGTGGAGAGTCACGAGGGCTTGGCGCGATCTCGGCCGTGTATGACGGCCTCGGTACCGTAGACCGGGTGAAAGGGGTTTCCGTCTGCGGCGTCCGTGGTGTGGTCTGTGGGACTAGAGGACTTGAGGAGATTTTCAGCCGATCGCTTTAGCTCGGTCCGGCCTTTTCTTCAATCCTTGCACGATCGTGCGGTTCGTCACCGGTCGACCATTCGCTTGCGGGTGTGCGATCGAGGTGAAGCGTTGATCGATCTGAAGCTCTTCGCACCATTCCTCAAGTTTTTGTCGTGACTAACCGGGTGCCATTGTCAGAGACCGGGATGTGCGGGATGCGGCGGCGATCATATATTTTCCACACAAGGCTTGAATCATACGCTCGTGAGGCTCGAAAGTGGCTCGGCCTCGACCCGTTTGTGAAGTAGTCATGGCTACGACTAAATATCGAAGTCGACACGGTGCTCGGTCGAATGGGCCAACGATGTCGATCCCCACCGCATGAAAGGCCACGGACTGCAGTTGCTCGGTCGATCGAGGCGCCTTCTTGTAGAAGTAGATCGGCACTTTGGGCACTTCTTGACGAGCTCGGCCGAATCTTGCGGTGGGCGGTGTATCCCGACCTCGGATCTTCTTTGAAAGTGCTCGCGACCGATGTGGCTTCCACAAGACCACCGGTGGTTCGTTGAGCACATAGTCGGCCTTACGGCCCGGGCATCTCGGGAGGGTTGAAGGTAAGACTTCCAGTGAGTGCGCCCTCGTGCATGAGATATACAGGATTTTGCCATCATCTTTTGGCTTCGAGCCGATCCGAAGGTAGTCGCCGTGTTCGGGTGGGCCTTCGGGAGACATCCACCCGGCTCTATCTCGGTGATGATGCCGACGTGGGACTCCGCTATGCTTCGAACGGACCTCCTCCACCGGTGGACTTGTTGACGACGCTAGCTTGCTTGAGGACGTCGGCCACTATTTTCCTCGGGGATTCGGTGGATCTTGAAGTACCGAACGAGGTCAACATCTCCTTCGCTTCTCGAGATATTGTTTCATTCGGTCCTCCTTGCCTCGTATTTGCCTAACACCGGTTCACGACGACACGGAATCGCCAAGATTTGGATCTCATCCACCCTTAGCTCGTAGCGATGCGGAGTCAGGAGATTAGGGCCTCATACTCCACCTCGTTGTTGGTGGTCGGGAAGGTAAACCGGTGCGTGGGTGACTTCGCCTTATCCGGGCCGATGAGAAGAATGCCGCTCCATTGCCCGTTTTGCGAGGCTCGCCCACGTCATCGCCGGCAAACCATCGGTGGGTGAGGGTCAGTTCCTCCGCAGGGTGGGATGACCGAGGTGGGCGTCGGTCGACCGAGCTCGATAAACTCGCTTCTACCAGAAATCGGCGGGGCTTGCCCTTTTATGGCGATGCGGGGAGTGCGAGATATCGTGCTCGCCAAGCTCGAGGCCCACAGCTGTTCGTCTGGATAACTCGGGTTTTGACAAGACTTGCCTCGTGGGTAGGTCGGTCGTTACTGGATGGAGTGAGCTGAAAGTAGGGTCGAGCCGTCCGCTAGCATTCACCGCTGCAATGCTACCTTTTCGAGGCGCATACCTTGTCTCCGGTCCTTTGAGTGCTCGGTGATGAAGTAGATAGGAAGGCTGCCGTCCGACCTCGTCCGCACCAAGATCAAGACTGATTGCCTCGTCCGGGGCTGCCAAGTCTGAGGAGAGGTTCGCCTCTTTTGGGGGCGGTCGAGGTGGGCGGTCGGCGAGGTACTCCTTCGGTGTGTGAGGCGGTGGTGCTCTTCCCGCCATGCAAGTCAGGGGCCCTCCTCAAGATTTTAAAGAGGGGCTGCTACTCGCGGCCGGGAGAGGAACCTCTTGAGGCGGCCAGCACCGTGAAGTTTGTGGACCTCGCGAATGGTTTTGGCACTTGCATGTCGAGCACCGTTTTTACCTTGGTGGGGTTCGCCTTCAAGCTTCTTGGAAACCCAACACCCCAAGAATTTCCCGTTTTACCATGAAAGTGCATTTTGGGGTTAAGTTTGAGGTTGGCCGACACGAGGAGTCGGGAGGATGGTCTTGAGGTCGTCGGCGCAGCTCTCCGTTTCGACTTTGACTACTATGTCGTCGGCGTGACCTCGACGATCTCCCGATGTGGTCTTTGAATGTTGCATCCACCATCCTACGGTAAGTGGCCCGCGTTCTTGAGGCCGAAGGCATCTTCGCACTGTGAGACGAAGTCGGTGATGAATCACGATCTTTGGTGCATCCTCCGGCTCATCGAGTTTGGTGGTACCCTTGTATAGATCCGTGAAGTTGAACATTTCGTGGCTCACCAAGGCCTCCACCTTCGTAGATATCGGGAGGGTAGCAATCTTTTAGGCGATGCTTGTTGAGGTTGGTATAATCGACGACACGCGCCACCCTCCGTAGACTTCGGACCACGCATCGGATTAGCCATCCGGTCGGATATTTGACCTCGAACAAGATCTTGGCCTTGAAGTTGAGTCACCTCGTCCCTAATGACCTGCCGCGCCCGCCGCGAATATCCTTTTCTTCTTCCGCGGATGGCTTGGTGGCGGGTCGATGTTAAGCGGTGAGTTATGAGCTCGGGTGACACCCGGTCATATCGGCGGGGACCAAGCAAACACGTCCCTATATTCTTTCGTGGTCGTATGACGTGCCGCGGACGTCCACGGCCACAGGTGCCGACTGGATGACCTCGAGGATCGTCATCGTATAGTTGGAGGTCCCGGTCGGTCGTCCGGGGTGTCGGCCTCAGGGGCTCGGTAATTGCTATGCAGGGCGAGGCCGCGTCTTGAGTTGAGAGCCGTAGGCATTCTTTTCTGCCGTTTGGTCCTTGGATCTGAGCACTCCCAGGGTGGGAATCTTGACGGTGGTGGTAGACCGAGCAGACGGCCTGGTGGCGTCTGACCAATCTCTCCGAGGATAATGTTGTGCGGAGAGGGCCCGGACTAGGAAGAACCGGATGGCCACGGTGGCCGACCGACCGGAAGGGTAATGACCCCTCGGCCGGGCTTCTTTGAGTGAAGCTCCGTGAGCTGGGAGGCGCGGGAAGCACCAGAATGCCTCCGACCTCAGCTTATCCAGACAGCTCTGGAAGATGATCTTGACGGAGGCCCCAATGTCGATATAGACCGGTGGGCGCTTTTGTTGCCCACCGCACCGTATGGTGATGGCGTCTGGTGCGGCATGATCTTGGGCACGGGTCCTCGCTCGAGAACGTTATGTTCTCACCATCCGAGTCGCTTGTTCTTGGCTCTTGAGGCCGGCCTCGGGCATCGTTCTTCGAGGGCGACCTCGTCGTCCGGGGCGCCCGTAACAACGTAGACACGCTCCATAGCGTTTGGACCTTCGTCCTCGTCGTCTTCGGGTTGGGTCGCCGCGGGGTCGGCCGCGGTTATTCCGCCCCATTCCTTCGCCTTCGCATTCTTGGACCAGCTCGTCCGAGGTACTTTAGAGGCCCGCCTTAACGAGCTCGTCGATCCGTGAGCCCAGTTTCTGCGGTCCTCGGTATCATGACCATACCCTTGGTGATAGTCGCAATACTGCCTCGTGGACCTCTTCTTGGATCCCCTTTCATAGGGGCGGGCTTGGGAAGAGCTCGGTGGGCTCGAATATTTTCGCCCTTGATTTGAGCGGGGAGGCGCTCTGCCCGGCGAGGTTGGGCCGAGGTCCGAGCTGACTCAGTGACCTCTCTTGATTCGGTCGGCGCCCCGCGATCTGCGCCTCGAGTTCGGTCGTCCGCTTTTTCTCGGACTTCTGCTCGTCCCAGATCTCCCGCTTCTTCCGATCCGACTCGTCTCCCTTGACAAAGTTGTCCACCAGGTTCCAAAGCTTGCTCGCCGTCTTTGGTTTCTCCCTGGTGATTTCTTTGTTCATCGCGCCGGGTCGGATCCCGTTTTTGAACGCGTTGATGTTGTAGAGATCGTTCTTCGTCGTCGATTTTGAGCGACTCTTTGATGAACCTCGAGGCGAAGTTTGACATCGTCTCGTCCATATGGCGGATTGTGAGTAGGTCGGAGGAAGGCTGGCACGCGGCATCTTGATAAGCGCCACTGGCGATCCATGAGGTCCCGGAAACAATGTATCTTTGTTACGGCGGGCGGGTGAACCAACGCCGTGCGTTGGAGATCGGCACCTCGGGAAGATTTTGCACATGTGAAATCTTCCATTCCTTGATCGCCATGTTGGTGGTGTGGCGAAAAGGAAGTCGGAGGGTCTCCGAGGCCATCGTGAGCCGCAATGTTGGGTGCCGTGCGGGGGCGGGCGTGTCTAGAATCTCCCGGAGAAAGGGAGATGATTCTCCGTGCGGTCGAACCGGGAGGTCGTTGCCGTCTCTTTCGGAGGGTGGGGATCGATAGCGGCCTATCGTCCTCCGGGGAGTTCGACTCGTCTTTCTTCCTTCGCTTAGCTCGACTCTCACGGTCGGCATGGCGAGGTGGAGAGCGGCTGCGAAATGGCGAGGGGCGCTCGCTGGTGGCGGCTCGTCCGCGGTGGCGAGCTATGCGAATGAGGTCGGCTGGCAGCGCGGTGGCGGCTCCGCGGCGTCGGGCGCGATCGCGTTCTCGGCTATCACGCCGAGTGGTGCGCCGATTTCTTTGACGGGGAGCGGCCTCGGGAGGCCGTGGTGTTCAATCAAGGGGCCTAGAGGACCGCCCTTTGGTCCTCTGGTTGAGGAAGCTTTGGAATTAGCGAGATTGGCGTGGAGGAACTCGCTCACAGCTCGGCCGAGGACCTCGTGGGACGAATGAATGTTTGCTCGTCTCGTTGAGTCGACATCTTCCCTACGTTGGGGAGGCGGTCCCGGGTGTATGGAAACATTTTCCATGTTGCCTCGGGTGTAAGCGCTAAATGGCGTCCGCGATCTCCTTTCCGCGACGGTGACCACCGGTGCGTCCTCGGCCGGTTGTTGCCGGCGTGGGCGGCGGTTGTGCGTGTCCTTACCATTTAGTTGTAGAGAAGCGAAGCTTTCTTGTTCGGCGTGTTCCCGGGCGGGCGCCAATGATGAATCTAGCTATGTGAATGTGCGAGATTTATGAAAGCGATAAAGAACACCGGGCTTTTACGTGGTTCGATCGTTAATGAGATCTCGTCCACGGAGGAATGATTCCTCAATACTTTTACTAGAGCTTTTGCAGTATTGGTTACAAGCCGCTGTATTGATGAAATTTCTAACCCTTCTAACATCGGTTTCCTTCTATTTATACGACGACTTTGCCCACGAAGCGCGAACCTCTCCATTGGTCGTGGTGTGACTCTTCTCTGGCGTGCTCTCCATTGGCGGGCCGGGACCGTTCGTCTTCGTGCGCCACGTGGAGGTGGCGCGACGACTGGTTACAGGCGTCCTCTCCATTGGCCGGCGCGGCGGTTCTGGAGGCTGGCTTGAGCGATGATTAAGGCGACTTGGCCGACCGCGTGGTACGTTGTCGATGTTAGCAGCATTCACTTTGGGCTGATTATGGGCGTTCGGTTGGGCTATATCCCATCAATTTACATAAATTTTCACTCTCAAACGCGTCTTTTTATTTGAAGTAAATCGCAATCAATAATGCATGATTGGAATATGGATGTGATTAATATACAAATCAATTCGGTGTGCTGTAGTTAGATTTGATGTCTATGAGTTTCTATGTATTTGTTTTTTGTCGATTAATACAAATTTTAAAAAATTGCGTCACGTAATGTGACTTTTACTTTATCTTGGGGTGTTTCTATGTATTTGTATACAACTGTAATGTGACTTTACTTTATCTTGGGGCGTTTCATTTCTCAGCGAGGGCAATTTATGTACTTTTACTTTTGAAAATGTAATAATCCTAATTCTAATTATTTAAACTGTAATTGAATCAGTGTTGTGCATAACATGGAAACCTGTATGTATCTTTGCATAAAGATTTATCGTGATCGTGTAGACTTATTATATTGTATCGTTATTATGTCAATACAAAATACATAATAATTACCAGAGTCAATAATGTCAATTTCTCTCACTAAATAAAGGCTAAATTCACAAGGACCGTTACGTCCGTTGTCACATACATATGTTGTATTACATAATATATGAGATTACCCAAAGACTGAAGAATACGGCAGTCAACGCCTACGAAAATTTCAAAACTATTGGACGCGCTTTGATTTGTTCATATAAACACAGACAATTGTTGGACTCACGCGTTGAAGACGATCCACATAGATTATTAAAATTTACAACTTGAACGATGAGTGCTAGGCTTCGATTCTTAATTTTCAAACATAAATTCTTAATCTTAAACTTGCCCTTTTCTTTTAAGATTGCAAACAATTTTTTTACACCAATGTAAATATTAGTGGTTGTGACTTAATAGGCGAATAACGATGATCTCATGACTCATGAGTGGAAGGTATTTGTTCAAATTTCACTCGTAAGTGTAATATTTCGTGCACATGTATCTACAAATTATCCAAGGCGATTATTTAAAAGAAAAAAAAAAGCAATGAAGACAATCCTTATCAGTCACATATATATATCGCTGTATGACTTTGATTGATTGTAATGGGATGGGACGGCCACTATTTTATTTATTTGGATGAAAATGGCCTATTTAACTTTTCTTTTTCTTTTGTCATTCTTGCTTTAGACCTAGGGCTGACAATTCATGTGTGCCGGGTCGTTATCGTGTTGATACGATAACGACACGATACGATAAGGTCAAACACGAACACAATCCGTTAAGGATCTGTTCGATACGAATACGAACACAACACGACGTGTACTGAGACGGACACGATACGAACACAAATATGATATGATTTTTTTCATGTTGACACGACACGATAACAACACGACATGACACGAAACGACAAATTCAAATCAAAATTAGAAAATAAATTAATAAAAGACATAAAAAATATATAATATAATTAAATTACTATTAATATATATATATATATATAATATTATCGAGTTACACAAAAATGACATGATCTGATACGAATACGAATGCAACACGAAAATTATCGTGTTACACGAACACGATATGGATCCTACACGAACACGACATCAAATTATCTGAACACTAACAGATTAATTTCATGCGTGTTCTCGTGTCGTATCAAAATTGACATCTTATTAGCCCATTATTTCAACAAAGACCAATTATTATCAACAAAGAAAATAATAACTTAGGGTTCGGAATAAGTTCAACTACAAAACTAAAGCTTAATCTTATAAGAATATGATAATGTAAATTATGATAACTTAGTATATTCTCACGCTTGTCCCAAAACCCCACATCATATAAGAATATGAAAATGTAAATTATGATAATTTAGTGGTTAAACCCCCACATCCTAGTCCAATGAGAATGTGAGAGTGTAAATTCGATAACTTAACGGTTAAATAGCTAGGAGGATCTTCAGATAATAGTCTTGCAAGTCATCCTAAATATGGTGAAACTCACATCATGATCATAGACTGATCATTGGTCATTATCCAAAATCTACTAACTCTTAACCAACTAATCTAACCTCGTGGGATCCTATATTATCACACTAAATATACGTCTTATAACATAAAAGTTATGCTCACATCTTTGTTATTGAACTGTGGTCTACACAAAGGACACATATTGTAGTTCTGCATCTATTTATCATTAATTTATTTATTGAAAAAATCTATTTATCATTTATGGACCTGGTAGAGTTCCTATCATATTACACTGTATAGTAGACCAATCCCACATCATTTATGGGCTTCATTCGTTGGGCTTATAACAATTATTTGGCCCTCGAAGAATAGTCTTACAGCTTAAGATAAATGACTAATTACGCACGGACTAAATAATTTTGGCCTGAAGTGATTTTTGTGCTATACATAACAAAATTATTTGGGTTATGTTATTTCATAGCCGCAATATTAATTCCAATTACAAAAAATAAAATAAAAATTGTAGACACTTTTGGTCTTACAGCCTCCAAATTTTTAGAAGGGTGATTTTATATGTACTCCTAAATTACTTATCGGAAAAACTCTGAATCGGGATATTTTTTAAATTATCGTCAAAGTTGAGGACATTTAATGTATCAATTGAAATTTGAGATATTTTTCAAAATCTCGTCAAAATTTGGGACAGTTTAATGCATTAACTAAAATCATATATATTTTTCAAAATCTCGTCAAAATTGGGGATATAAACTGTAGTTATCCCCTAAAACAAATCTACAAATGTTCGTGAAAATTTATTGAAGCAGAACACGTCTTCAAAATTTTGCCATCTACTGAGCAACTCCAAGATGCGGCAAAACTGCAGGGCCGTCCCTGAGGGCGGGCGAGCATGGGCGACCGTCCAGAGCCCATCATTTTAGGAGGTCCAAAATTTTATATATCCTCTTATATTAATATAAATATTCATTCAAAAAATAAAATATTCAATGTCCCAAAATTTTGTTATAAACTTTTGGGGTCCCAAATTTTGTAAAAAAAATAATTCTTTTATAAATGATATATTGTGCATCTTTTTAGATATATTAAATTGTATCTCCATAGTGAAAAAAGGCACATTTTGTTTTTCGCCCAGGACCCATTATTTATCAGGACCGGCCTGGGTAAAAGTTTTAAATTCCAACAAAGACTACTTATTCCTTGAGTGTCTTCAAAAATCAAATTAGGTGTTTTCCAAGCAATTTTCTGATCTGCAATCCATTCCTCCCCCGCCAGAGACAAAGCGTAGAAAAGTTGAGAACAAATAAAAAATGTGCCTCTGACAGATTCGCATTGTAATTCTAAAACCAAGTCCTTAGTGTTGAGTTAGGATTTTGAGACTCAATTATTACATAACTAAATAATTAAATAAACTAGGAAAAAAAGTAAAAACTTGATAGTTAAAAAGAAGAAATAAGCCGAGGAAAAAAAAATATAACAAATTTTCGAACGTTCTAGCTTGACAAGTAAGAAAACCACGAACTCACCGAATAATCAATGAAAATTGAGAAGAAATCAACAAACAATATGAAGAAATGTGATAAACTTGTGTTCATATTGCTTTGAGTATTAAATTCAGCAGAGTTTCGTTCACAAATGTCAAGAGCCTATATTTTACAAGGAAACCCTAGGCTTAGAGAATGCAACGTCGAGGGTAATCTAGTAATTACATATTTCCGGGAAGGATAATTTCGTCCTTTCAAGTCTATCATGCTTTGTACCCGATGGCAAACTTATCATTTCAGAGCTGGTTGAGCCCGTTTTAAAACTACTGTTCCTCTTTAGCTTATGAAACCTGCCAACCCCATTGGATACATAACAGCTTCTCAATAGTGTTCAAGATTAATTTTCAAGATGACAAAAATACCCCAACTCCTATTTGGGATGTATTTGTAATTTTTAATTTGGCAAAAGGTTAAAATTATAATTTGCTGCTTAATCTAGATTTTAAACTAATGTATCAAACAAGTAATCTATGCTATTTACGTTTTATATCTTATTTACCAAACAACAAGATAGATACCAATCTCACATAATCTACGAAAAATATCTTGTTTCACATCTATCTTGACATATCTTAACATGTCTATCAAACATGCCCTAAATCATTTGAATTATCGACTTCCGACGGAAACTATTGTGTGGCTGACCCGCATCAGGGTTAATTCATCCTAAACCCTTCATTAGTTAGGATTTTTATAAGAGTCATTAATAATTTTAATTTAAAATGTATTAATTCATAATTAGAATTTAAAAACTGTAATCAGAATTTATTAACCCGCAAATTAAAATTTAATTAAAATATCATTAGGGTTTAATTCAACCCTTGTTTGAACTATCAATATTAAGCTCTTACAAAAGATGGATTTTTGGTGCTCGACTTTGTCATTTAGATTAATTATTATTACTTGAACATTTCCATCGAAAACTACTTGTCTAATTGAGGGAGAATGATCAATTAATTCTTAATCAACCCGGAAACACTTTCGATAAGTTCATGATCAATTGATTATGTAAGATTTAGTACGTGGCCAACGAAAATGGCATTATAGAATTAACTCATGCTTTGAAATAAATTAAAGCTAAGGCCACTTATTTTTAGAATTAATATCAAATCTTGTTTTTTTATATATATTTTGAAGGGTGCTTCTCCGGAAATTTGGAGCGTTTATAAGCTAACGAGATCGGGAACAAGTAGAAAAACCGACATTCTACTAATGCTTTTTTAGGTCTTAGTTTGTCACATTTCGTTTTCTAGCTATATTTTAACCATTCTATGTGGCTTACAAGTGACTGTACAGGAATGTAGATTTATCTATTGCACATCGAAGGTAGCTGCTGCAGCTTTTTGTGAACTCAAAAGATAATAATTACGGATTAATAAATTCAAACTAAACCCTGATTGATTGAGGTTTAGGGTTAATTAATCAACTCTAATAATAGAGCAATAAATGCTAATTAATTATAGATCCATAAATCTTAAGTAAAACTATAATAACTCTGATTAAAACCCTACTTAATTAGGGGTTTAATTAGGGTTAATTAACCCCTGATGCGGGTCTGCTGCACAGATCTAATTTTCGGCTTTTAAACTAATAAATTGCTATGGCAAGTTAAATTAATATGTTATATTCAACTCTGATTTCGTGATCAGCAACGCAACATTGCAAGTTTTTTGGAGAGACTATAACATTACAAGTTAATTAAACGAAAAGAAAAAAAAACCGTTAAAATAAAAAGATTTTTTTAGAATTTACAGTTTATTATTTCAACATAAATAATACCATGATAGTTTTTGCTACAGTGGCATTTGGAACAGATAAATACAATAAATATTCTAACGAAAAATGTCCAACTGTTGCATTTTCGTTCGAAAGTCTATTGGAGCTCTATAAATATTCCGAGTATATATTTTGAAATTGGACCGTCTGTTTATGTGTCATTGATAAATCTATAGAACAACCATATTTCAAATATACATATTTCTTGAGGATGAAAGGAACTCATAACTAATATAATATGTGCATGCAATTATATGAGACTCACAATAGCCTTCATGCATGTAAGATAATATCATCATACATCTAAATCAAGATTAGTTCTCAAGGAAAAGTACAGATTAGTTTCCCTAAAGTAAGTTTCTCTAATACTAATCGAAATTAAAGTTGTATTTTGTATTATGATATTATAAATACATATGAAGCATAATTAGAACTTTCAAATCGTTCATGCCGATGGTGAACAAAAATCATCAATGGGTCATCATATCCAGGGCCGTCCCTAAGGGCGGACGAGCATGGGCGACCACCCATGGCCCATCATTTTAAGGGGTTCTAAAATTTTATATATCCTCTTATATTAATATAAATATTCCTTCAAAAAATAAAATATTCCATGTCCAAAAATTTTGTTATAAATTTTTGGGGCCCAAATTTTGTAAAAAAAATAATTCTTTTATAAATAATATATTGTACATCTTTTTAGATATATTCAATTGTATCTCCATAGTGAAAAAATGCCCATTTTTATTATTTCGTTTAGGATTTATTATTTGTCAGGACCGGGCCTTATCATATCTAACGAGTGATGACCCAATTAAACTAGGCATAATGTTCATTGCTACACCGTGACTTTTATATAACTTTCCATTAGTTCTTTTTCTTCTCATCAGTTTTTTTCTTTTTCTCATCAGAATATTTGAGGTCCTTGAAATTAGAGCAATAGTAATAGCGTTGCATTAAATGGTCCCATACTTTAATCAGTTCCTTTTGACTGCAAATAATAAAGCTCCACCACAGAACACTGCACTCATTTAGTTGAGGCATTCAATAAGTCTGTCAATTATTATTAGTTATTATAATTAAAATCAAGATTGTTATAACCACTAGGCGTGCAAATTGGTAAGGATCATTTACTAAATCTTGTCTTAAAGAACGTGATGGAATAAATTTAAAAAATTTACTAAATATTATTAGTAAATTTTAATTGGAATAAAATTTACTAAATCTTTCTGTACATGTTGGAGTCTATATATATATCTTAATTAATTATTCTTTAAGAGCAATATCTACGAGATTCTAGACTTAAGTTTTATCTTATAGTAATAGAACCTCTTTGACAACTAGGCAATTCAACAGTCACTCACAGTCCTTTTTTATTTTATTTTTATTTTTTACTTGGGCAGGGAATTGATGGAGTTTAAATTTTAGTCCTTGTTATTTACACATAGGTGGTGTTTACTTTGCATGATTAGGTTGGATAGATAAAATTAATCCAACATAATCAAGTGTTTACTTTTAAAGATTAATATTTGAGGATATCTCAAAGCCCGTGATTATTTTAATCCTTTGAATTGTTCTTCACTAATTTTAATCCAACCAATATAGGTAGGATTGAAATAATCCTCAAAATAAATAGAGAATTATTTATCCTAATTTTAATCCTTCACTAATCATTTGTAGTAAACAAAGGATTGATAGATAAAATTATCTTATCACAGTCAATCCTTCAAAATGCTAATCATGCAAAGTAAACACCACCATAAGGTATTAACCGTTTGCATGTTTACAAAGGGACATGGATTACATTTTTTATTTTGTACTATGTATGTATTATGTGTCATTCTTGATGGACTAAGATACTATGCTGGTATATATAAAATATTCAACCTTGAATCAAGATGAGGTTGTACCTGTTGTCTTAAAAGACAACCACTCGAATAGCAGTTACTCCAACGGTATAACCACTCGAAAAAAGTAGTTATTTTCTTAAATACGGTCATAATAGAAAACCATCTGTTATCGTACATTCGCTCCTTGGTTTCCCTACTATTTGTTTCGAGGTGCAGAGTTATGACGTATGAGTTGCCTCTGCATGTATGCAGCTTATAAAATATAACTTCTTTTGTTTTGGTGTTAAATTCTGTAGTATAGTTGTAGTTGTTGATATGTCAATCTATCCCCAAGGTCTGTAGTTCGACCTTACGCGTACGCTGAACCCAATTAGTGTATTCTCTTAGTATTATATATATGATATTTGAGAGCTATAATTGAAATCTGAAACTCTAACCGCTTAAATAAATTTTGTTCTCATTTGTACGCACCTCAACCGTATAAGCACTTGGTAAACCAGCTCGTATGGGATAGGCTGCAGACTATACAAGAGAGATTAATCATACATATATATTTCAAAAACCAAGTGTAACAAATTTGACCTAGAAAGTATTGATGGAATTTAAGTTGAGATATTTGGTCTTAAATACATCATCCACAAGGGAATACATAATTTATTTCCTCATCTTGAGAATATGCATGATATTGCAAATAACTTATGGAGTAGTATTGAACACGTGTGTTTCGGACTAGTTTCAACGACTTATTTGATTTAATAACTTCAACTGCGAAACTCATACCAAGATTCTTGTCACTAAATTTATAGAGCACTACGAAATTTCATAAAATCAATGTTGGAAGGTGGAATAGACACTCAGAATTAGGAAGTAAGACATATTACTCTTATTCCACCAATTTACATATATATACTTTAATTTAGACTACAAAACTACGTACAATTATCAACTAATTCAGTTACATGATTAATCGCATCATGACCATCTAGACACATATACTTTCTTCAATCTAGCTTAGATACAAAATTTACAGATTAGTGTATGAGATATTAATTCATCATGAAGAGTAAGTAAGAACCATGCATCCTAAGGTTCCTATACATCATTTGTAATTGATCAATTTCTAAAACTTACTCAAGGTATTAAAATAAGCAAATCTTAAGTCTTAACGAAACCCCAAATACGTGACTTTTATCTTCGAATAAAGGTCTCAATTTACAATTTTGATAAGATAATACAAATTTCCTATTTTAATTACCATAGTAATTCATCAATACAAATTCTGTATTTTTTTCAATTTTTCATTAAATAATTTAGCGTATACGTGAAGTGATCTACAATTCTGTTGGTTAACATGCGCATTCTAAAATTTGAAATTTGCATGTAAAATAAAATCCATTCCATATGTTTCTTTTCACTAAATTATATTCCATTCGTCTACAAAATTTGTTTACTTATTTTCTTTTTTAACCGTCTACAGAAAAATGTTTATTTTCCTCTTATGGACATAAACCCATATACTCCTCCTAACTTTCCTTCCATACTATCAACTTATTTATAAAAAAAAACAGTTATGACTCACCTTTTTAATTCCACTTAACATTAATTTACTCATTTTTTACCTAATACTTTTTATAATTGTGGGTTCTCTTCCATTAATGTATATCATTATAATTTATTAAAACTTGTCCCATTAAAGTTGTAAATGAATTTTGTAGAGGAGGAAGGTGTAATCCCTCTATTGCAAGAAATGTTCTATTTCTTAATATGTGTTCATATGTATAACAGAAGTTAAGATAAGTTGGTCAGCTTTTGACAGCGTACCCTGGCTTAGTCACACCATTCGTGAAAGATATATAGACAAATCCTTTAATTAATTTTTGAGCTCGAACAGAATTCATATGATATTATGTGTAAAATTCCACAATAACAACCAGAAATTAACCTCATATCACAAATAAATCCAACGGTAACGAAAGAGCTAAGGCGCCGTCAAATCCTACTAAATTAAGAATTAGATCTGGGAAGAATGATGAGATTAATGAGGTGATCAATTAATCAACTAATGATTAATGTTTTGCCTAAATGGAATAGAGACAGCTAAAGATTCGATTATGCTAACTCACCTAAAACGATCGTCTTCTTCTTCAATTCTGCCTCTTCTTCATCGCCTGCTTGTTATTGTGCATCCACACCTTGAAAACCTGCCGCTTCACGCCGGTTTCCTGGCACAGCTGCTGCACCTCCTGCTCGTCTTGTTTCTGAATCCTCCACCCTAATTTCTCCGCTAATTCCTGCATCCGATCCTTCTGCTCCTGGCTGAATTTCGTCCGAAATCGCTTCTTCGACGACGGCTGCAGCGATGCATGCCCGCCGCCTCCGGACTGGAACATGTTCAGATCCTCGCTCGAGGATTCGTCGCCGCCACCGCCGCCGAAGCTCATCATCGCGGGCGCCGCCGAGGCGAAGCCACCCTGGGGGTGGTGATGCGCCGCCGCTGCTAGCGGCGGGGTTTGGCTGTTGAGTAATGGTGTGCGGAATTGGTACAAATTGGACGGCTGCGCCTCGCTGTCGACTTCTTTGCGGTGGAAATTGCGGTGACAATCGCAGGCGGCGCATCTCAAACCCTCGGCGGTGCCGTCAACGCCGTTGGGCATGAATTCTCCGCATCCGTCGACGACATGGCCGCCCATGCTCGCGGCGTGATTTTTGAGGCATTCTCGATATCTAATCACACAATTGTTTGGAGCTTCTGGCAGCGGCTGGGGCGGCGACGGCGGAGTTCTCGAATTGGACGGGCCGTCGGGTGTTGGGGCGGATGGATCTGGATCTGGGGAGGGGTGTTTGAGCACATGCGGCGGCGGAGGACTCAGATGCTGCTGGCGGTGGTGATCTAGGGTCTGGGTAGGGCTGAAAATCGCGCTTCCGCGGCGGGTGGAAACCGTCGCATTTCCTCTCCTATCCGGTGGAGTGGAGACAATGGGGGCAAGCGGCAGCTTCACCGGAGATTCTGATTCCGGCGGATTGAAAGCTTTATCTCTCTCTTGACCTCTGCGTTCCATAAAATCCTAGCTAGCTAGAAGATGAAACACCACAATATCAATCACTCCAAAACCATGACCATCATCATAAAGCAATCCATGCGTTTAAATTTAACCTTGATTTTATCCTCTAATTTGAGTTTAACACATTCGAGCGATAGCTAACGTGAGGACAAGATGCTAACCAACTCAATAATCCAAGAGTTTCTGCGTTTTGTTTTATGTTGAATTGGACCATTTAGTGGTAAGCCCACCACCCCATTTTGGCTCAAAACCCTATTCCCAATAAGCAATCAGGAGGGGGCCGGGGTGCAGTGCTACATATTTTGACCTCATTCCAAGAAAATCTAAGGAGAAATAATTAATCAAAGAATCTAGCGACTAAATTTCGGACATAAAACTTAGATGGGCCCCCAACCCCACCACCCTAGCTAAGAATGCAATTAAAGTAACCAAACCCTGAGATAAAACGACAGTGCACCACCGTCAGCAACAACAAATCCAGTTTCAGGCAACCGTATTTTAGAGAGAGAGAGAGTGAAGAAGTTTGCAAGAAAACAAGGAAGTTTGTATGTCCCCCAAAAGCCATCCAAATATTCTAAGCAATAAAATATCGTGGAACGGTGTGCAAGTTAGAGATGAGTATGAAATTTCTCTTGGTTGAGATACAGACACAGAGAGACTTACTGTACAATACCACCGACAAGATTATGTTGGCTCTCTTCAACACTGATCATTTATTGCCCTGTGCACACTATTCATTCCCAGAGAGAGAGAGAGAGAGGACTTATTGTTGCTCTCCGGTTGTGCAGCAACCCAGTCTTTTGTTGCATAATCTTGATTGAGAAACCATCTGTGATTGAGAGGGTTCTTGAAGCAATTAGTGATGATCATAGCTCATTGATCAACATAAGCTTTGTATTATTGAGAGAGAGAGAGAGAGAGTTTTGTGGGTTTGTTGAGGATGTAATGGGAAGTGAAAATGATGGTCCACAGCACAGCATTTTGGTCAAGTTAGTGTGTCTAACGTGTGTGTCAGATTCTCACATCTCTCTTTCTCTCAAGCAATTAGTGCGTTTGGAAGCAATTCAAATAATGGACTATTCACAACTTTTTTTCTGAAGAATAATAATTAAAATATCAATTTAAGTCAAATAATTGCTTGCGGGCCCGCCCAAAACGGTTAAACCCCTTAAACGCCTTAATTAGTTCCTAAATTCCTTCATCAATTTCGTATTCTTAGGAGTTAATCACTCTTTAATTAGGTTTTAAATACTCTTAATTATAATTTAATAAATTATAATTATGTTTAATAATTCATAATGAGAGTATATAATTAATTTAATTAGAATTCAATCATAGTAGGTAGACACACAAGACTGCGCCTCTTAATTTTTTCATGGAGTTAATTGTTTAGATCTAACCCAATATTTAATCCAGATTTGTATTTTCACGCCATTTCTAAACATTATAATTACATCATCACATGTAGTTACACATTCCCAATTTTTTAGCAAAACCGGAAGTCACGCAAAAATTACGTATTGTAATTATTTCCGACAATTAAAATTGGGCAACATATGTCCAAGAAACTAATCAAAGAGGTTCTTGGTCTCTGGTTGCAATTTGAGCATGAGATTTAGTCGAGACTTCAAAATCGATGTCCAATCTCAAAATTATTTGAGAGCATATGATGGCTCATAGCCTAAGTTGTCAAGTTGTCGACTCATTTTGACTACCCTAAGCACAGATGTGGTATAATTGTAAGAAAGTGGCATAGAAACTTATGATTTTTCAATTTTGGAAATTTCATATTTCGACGTTGAAAATAGAAATTAATAGATGGCTTATATATACTCTTTGACAAGTGTTCGAAATTGTAGACTTGTCCCCAAAAGATTAAATGTGATATAACTATATATAGGGAGCAGATAAAAATGGTAATATCATCTTTTTAAAGAATTTGAGAACTATGTAGATGACTTATAAAGTTATGTATGATAAAAACATTACACTCGATGCAGGTCTAAAGTTTTTAAAAATATCGTTTACACAATAACCAATCCTTATATAGAGATGTAAATGAATTGAATCGAACCGACTGTCACTGTAAACGAATCGAATTGATTCGAATATCACTGTACTCGAATCTGTGTTCGAATCTCTTTCGAATATTTTTCTTTATTTGTGTTCGATTCATATAGTATTCGCGAATACTCGAATCGAATATTCTTTTCAATTTTTTTTCAAATATATTTTTAGTCTATTAGATTCGTAATTTCAAACAGAAATTTTCTAAAATCATATTTTAAATAATATTGAGCTATAACCACTCAATAATAAATGTAAAATGATGACTTTACTATTTCAACTCTCAAATCATTTGCATAACATAAACAATAACGATCAAATGCATAAACAAAAAAAAAGGTTTAATATCAAGTTCATCAAAATAGCACTTCACGTAAACCATTTGCAAATTGAAAGCATCTAATTTTTCATCAAGTTTGCATATCAAGTGGTTTGCAACATGACATAAAAAAACTTTTCTTCTCCTAAATAAAAATTTAAAACAATTAGAACTCAATTTTATAATATATATATATCAAGAATTAAATAGAACTTACATGTGCCATAATAGAGAACATTAAGTTATCAACATTCAATCATTTTGACGTGATAATGAGGACAAAGCTTCAACTTTAAAGAAATGCAACGTTTGCCTTTAATTCAATGTATTGGCAGCAAATTAATTATACTTGATGTAATGAAAAATGCACGGCGGATGAATATTGCAGTGCGACGGTGAGCGTGGTGGCAGCTTGGTGGCGTAGAGTGTGGTATCATCGGGACAGTGAAGCGGCAGCACGTGGTTGTGGTGGGCGGAGGGGAGTGGAGCAGTGACAACAATTGATGGTTATGGCAAAGGCATAGAGGGGTCGTTGTGGCGTGGTAAAGACAGCTAGAGATGGTGCACGTCGAGGCATGGTGGTGGCGCAGTGAAGGGGTAGGTTTAGGAGAGTTGGGAACGAGATGTAAGGGGATGAGAAAATGATGCAACTTTTAATCTTAAAACTAATGGAGTTTTTTTTTTCTAAAATTAATTTTTAATTTATAGGATTAAGAAATATGAAATAATTTATTATTTGATATTAGTTTTATTTTTATTAAAATAAAAACAATATATATATATATATATAATATTTTATCAAATATTTATGAATATCGAATCGAATATCATGATTTTGAATTCGTATTCGTTAACTAATTGAATCAAAAAAAAAGTATTTGTATTTATGTTTGAATCCCTAAATTTCGAGTTTGAATATCGAACCAAACCAAAATTATTTGATTCTTATACATCCCTATTCTTATATATATATATATATATATATATATATATATTAACATGATAACTATTTTTATCGTGAGAACCAAAAAAGATGAATACGCTGTGAAAGTTGATGAATCCGTTGGAAAAATTATTGAATAAAAAAAAATTGAATTTTGTCCCTCGTTTGATTCGAACCTGGGTGAAAATTCTGAACATTTGGATTCAATAACTTTTTCAGTGAATGCATTAACTTTTATAGCGAATTCATTCTTTTCATAGCTATTTTTCGTGGTTCCAATTCTCACGTTAAAAATAATTCTTATTTTAACTCCTATCTCTTATATAGAGTGATGAATTCATAGAGAAATTTACTGAATCTATAACATTCAGAATTTTCACCTAAGTTCGAATCCCATAACGGACGAAAATTCTATTTTTTTTGATATATTTAGTAACTTTCCCAACAGATTCATCAATTTTTACAACGAATTCATCAATTTTTAGTCATCATGTTCATACTTTAAAAATGATTCTCACATTAACCCTCCATCTATATATATAGAATCAATCCAAATCATTTTTCCCACCCAAATTTCCAAGATAAGCTACAATAAAGTATTTTTAAAACGTAGATTGTATATAAATTATATTAGTATGATATGTTAATTACTTTTAGGATAACATCTAATTAATGATGTTAATATCATTTTAAATGCAATAATTGGACGCATCATCCAATCGCTTTTAGTAAATAAAATATACTCATATGAGATGAAAAAGACACAAATATTTAACTATTAATTAATTGAAGTTAAATACTAGTACTTAATTTTGTATACCAATTAACTATCAAATTTGTCATATTTTATCGACGCTTTATTAGGTATATCTCATTATATAAAGTTTTTATGATGCATTATCTACTATAAGTGATTTTTTTTAGATACAACTTGCATAAAAGAATTTGGTGGCTTAAAGTTGATTTAGTAAGTTAGAAATCCACATAGTAAGTTCATCTAATTGATTAATTATTATTAAATTAATCCTAATTAAAATTAATTAAGGTAATAAACCTTAATTGTAAACTAATAAATTATAATTTTGAATTAATAAATCATAATCATGAATTAATAAATCTTAATTTTGAATTAATAAAATATATTAAAATTAATAAGCTCTAATTAGGAATTAATAAACCTTAATTGTGAATTAATAAATCCTAATTTTGAATAATAAACCCTAATTTTGAATTAATAAAATCTAATTATGAATTAATAAATCCTAATTTTGAATAATAAACCCTAATTATGAATTAGTAAATCCTAATTATGAATTAATAATTTTAATTTTGAAAGGAAAATAAAAGAGCGAAACTCTTCTGAATCCTTATTTTGTTATCGCCTTCTTCCGCTGTCATTCTCTCCCTCTCATTCAATTCCTATATATACTGTAAAGCGAATAATGAATGGGAATTAAGTCTTCCCTGAAAACCCTCCACCAACACAGTACCGCCATGCTGGCTCCTTCACTTCGAGAGAGAGAGAGAGAGAGTGGAAGAATATTACGAAAACGGAGCAAGAAGAATTTCTCTCATTTCTCTTTTTGTTTTCTCTGTGTATATATATATATATATATATATATATATATATATATATATATCTTTTATTTATTTCAATATGATTCATCGTATATCATAATATAAATATATATTTTTTCCACACTAACTACTGAATTTCCGACATCTTGAGTCATGAAAATATATTTGAACAAGAATTGTTAATACGGGTATCTGAATCTCACCATAAAACATTACATCATATATATGGTGGGATTTGGTTGTCCTTAAAACGGCAAAATAAAATAATAAAAAACGATGTTTCTCAAATCAACTATTACTCCTATCTTCGTAGTACTGAACAGCTGCGTCCGAAAACATTGACTACTGTGACTACTGTGAATCTTGGCAGGATCTTAGTACACTTCATGTTTTGAATTTTGTTTTCTCCTTGTCAATTTCTTCGCCTGCTACTAATTTGTGATATCATGATCATCTTATCTTATTTTATATTATTTTGTGTTGTATTAATTAATATCTCCTGTTTATATATATATATATATATATATATATATATATATATATATATATGGATTGGATCCAATGAGAACTCATCTTTTTGAGAACTTGAGAATGATGATAAGGCGTTGAAGATGATGCACAAAATAAAGTTGTGCATAACGAAAACTTTCTAAAATTGTTGAACAACAAAATAATTTTAGAAAGTTTTCGTTATCACAACTTTAAATCGCTTTATATCATCTTCAACGCCTTATGCATCAGTTCGCAGAAAAAAGATGTGATTCTCATTGATCCACTCCATATATATATATATATATATATATATATATATATATATAGGGTTGGATCCAGGTGAGAACTCATATTTTTGAGAACTCCATGCATAAGGCGTTGAAGATAATGCACAAAACAAGATAAAGTTGTGCATAACGAAAACTTTCTAAAATTGTTGCACAACAAAATAATTTTAGAAAGTTTTCGTTATGCATAACTTTATACCGCTTTGCATCATCTTCAACGTCTTATCATCATTCGCAGAGTCAAAAAAAGATGTGGTTCTCATTTAATCCACTCCATATATATATATATATATATATATATATATATATATATATATATAAAGTGAGATTCAAATAAGAATCATTTTTAACGTGAGAATTAAGAACCATGAAAATTCAGTATAAATAAAATGAATTTGCTATGATAGTTAATGCACCCGTCGGAAAAATTACTGAATCTAAGAATTCAGAATTTTCACACAGGGTTCGAATCCCATGAGGGACAAAAATTTCATTTTGGATTCATTAACTTACACTCCAAATTTATCAATTTTTGGTTCTTACGTTTTCACGATAAAAATTGTATTGTATGAACACTCCTTATAGTGTAAACATGAGGACAAATATCAACTATTGATATATCAATATGGACGCTTTAGATTCAATACATAAATTATGATGCAAATATACAAATGCACAATTATATGCAGGAATGCGCATATAACTAATTTAAATACACACTTAAAGTAATCATTAGCTTTTCAAATCTAATGAATATGATTTGTTCTTATTTATGTATATTAAGGATTGTATGAATATGAACCAATTCATATATATATATATGTATAATATTATCATGTACCTGGTCAGTACATGCTTGTATCTTAAGTTTTACGATATTTTAAAAAATGTAATCAACTTAACTTTATACATATAAATGTTCTCATCTTTCACAATATTTTGGTATATGTCACCAACTTAATTTACTTTATATAATTAAATATACTCAACTTTGATGAAATTTTAAAAAATATTTATAATTTAAGTTTATATATTTAAATGTTACCAACTTTGACAAGATTCTAAAAAATGTCTCAATATAAAAATTCCAATGACATACTACTAACCTCGTTGGATTCTCACACGGATTATAGCTTAAATGATTTCGAATTTTTTATCATCTCACTATTGAAAACGATTTCATTTCACATGGCTCAATATGAAGACCAACGTTGTTTATGTACATAATTTTTTAATTTAGTCTCATGAAACGTCATTTTTAGTGGTTAGGCAATAAAAAAGAATCTTAGTTAAAAACTATAATCCATGCGAGTATTCAGTCGTTATAACATCTATATCATGATATTTTTCAAAATCTCATTAAAATTTGAGGCATTTAGATATATAAACTTAAGTTTGAATTTTTTTTCAAAATATCGTGAAAATTAAGAATATTTAAATATATTAATTTAAGTTGAGGATTTTCTCTAAAATATCATGAAAGTTAGAAACACATACTGTACTTATCTTTATCATATCTATCAAAGTTTGCCTACATGCATTAGGCTAGCTCGAATTGTTTTTATTCTATATATCTTGCTCTACGAATTTCCCCAAAGTATATATCAAAATGACAGCAACAACTTCTCAAATTAAAAATAAATAAACAACATCGACCACATAATCCCCTTCCTTTGTTTTGTCTGCATGATGAACTTTCCTTTTTCATGATTTTCTTTTTCCTTTTGTTTCTCGCTTTACGGCTTTTTATGATCAAAGGAGTGCAGCAGCAGGCTTTAGAATTCCTGATCTAGGCACTTTATTTGAAATTATTTGAGTAATTCCTATTTAGACCTATCGAGCAATTTTTAAATGTTATTTCATTGCTTTGCTTTTAGATTCGTGACACATTTTAAAATTTTCCTAAGTATCGATCTGTTAAAATAATAACAATAACAACTTGATAGGATACTACCAACTACTGCGCCAAAGATCGCGCCAATATAAATGGGCCCACATTGCTTTGCCTATGTGAGTTCGATCCAGAAGACTCTCAACCAACTACAACTCAAATCGCAATTGGAGACGTAGAAGATTCGGATGCCTATATAAAAGAATCCTTATGAGAGAAGACTTTGTATTAGAGTCAAACTTGAATCCTTATGAGAGAAGACTTTGTATTAGAGTCGAACTCAATATGATTGTATATAAATAGAGGCTAGATTAGATGAGAGAGATCATCTACACTCTTTGTAATCGCTTCTTACACACTCAAATACACATATACTCTCTCTTGCTCCGTGGACGCAGGGCCGCCCCTGAGGGTATGCCACCCTGGGCGATCGTCCAGGGCCCACCATCTCAGGGGGCCCAAAATTATTTTAAAAAATTGATTTTATTTATAGATATATAGATTTATTTGGATCCAAAATATTATATCACTTAAATATTTTATTTTATTTTATTTTAAAGTCCAAAATATTAAATCTTTATATATTTTACTTATAGATGTATGTTTTCATTTGGTCCCAAAATATATTAGAAAATATTGATGTTGATGTGGTTATTAATGGTTTTGTATATGCAAATACTCGAATTTTATGATATCGTATCGTAGATAAGAGTTGAGATATAGAAATATAAGGATGACAAGTAAGTTGTATATGTTTTTGATAATTTTTTATTATCTATTTCTATTTGTAGATCACTTAATTTATAAATTTGATTTATTTTATAAGTATAATATAAGATACATTTTGGATGATCTAATGTTTAAGTGAGTTCATGTGGCCAAAGGTCACGAGTTTAAACCTCATTATCGCTTTATAGGTTCAAGCCACCACACTCGATTTTTCAAGTGTGGTTTAATCGTCATGTGTCGCTTGCAAGCTATTGTAAAGAAACATAAGTTTTACCTAAGACGCACAAAAATAATGATGATAGTTTTATATGAATTTTAAAAATGGGCTATATTCATTATTTTCTTTGAAACTATAAAATGTCGTGAACGGTCTTTGCGTGGACGTAGATCTATTTTAAAGATCGAACCACGTTAACTCCTCATGTTCTTTATTGCATTTATTACTTAACGAAAATCAGATCGATCACAACTAAAAAACCAATAACAATAATTGAATATATGCAGCGGTGAAATATTTAGAACAGATGTTCGCATATGGTATAGGGCCGCACCGGCACATAATGCCACGATGACAATTGGCAATGGCCTGGGCCCTGGTTCATCCGAATATATATATATTTTTTGAAGAAAAGAACAAAAATCTCATATAATTAAGGGTTGGTGATCTAAGTCTATCCCAATTTTTATTAGATTTTTTATTAATTAAATTCCATCATTTGCAACTTATCAATTTTATCTCATTTTTAACGTCTCTATGAATTTTATCCAAACCTTTAAAATTTATCAACTATATCCCAATATTTTTAACTTGTATCAATTTTATCAACGTTTTTGAGATGTTAGAGTTCCGCATGGAAATATTAACTCACGTACACAACTTATATTTTAGGCAAACTAACAAGTTCTCATTCGACACACCACGTCACGATTCAGTCTTTTGGGGAATAAATTGATATACAAATAAAAACTCATGTACATCCGTCTGCACCATGCGGATAGATGAAAGTATCATTTATTCTTTACAAAAGTATCATTTACATTGAAGAAAAATATCATTTAGTTTTTACACTATAATTCAAAAGTATTATTTATACTGAAGAAAATTATCATTATCCATATATACAGACATCCGCACATGAGACCATCTCAAATTGATAAGTTCCAAAAGTTGAGACGGAACTAATAGAATCATTAAAAATTGGGATAGAATTGTTAATTTTCATAGGTTTGGATAAAATTAATAAGCATGCTCTATTCTTAAGGAAATGACAAAAACTTTGGTGAGCTTCATCTCACCATGAGTTCACCCTTGTTTTTTATTAAAATAATTATATATTAATTATGGTGAATAAGGATAATTAGATTTTATTAATTTATAATTATAATTTATTAATTTAAAATTATGATTTATTAATTCATAATTATGGTTTATAATTCATGATTAAGATTTATTAATTCATAATTAAGATTCATTAATTCAAAGTTAGAGTTTATTATTCAAAATTAGGGTTTATTAATTCAAAACTAAGATTTATTATTCAAATGAGGGTTTATTAATTCACCATTAGGGTTTACTAATTCAAAATT
The DNA here is from genome assembly GCA_036937905.1 of Salvia rosmarinus. Classification (NCBI taxonomy): domain Eukaryota; kingdom Viridiplantae; phylum Streptophyta; class Magnoliopsida; order Lamiales; family Lamiaceae; genus Salvia; species Salvia rosmarinus. The sequence continues at coordinate 5,410,751 of CM072816.1, forward strand.
AAGATTTATTATTCAAAATCAGGATTTATTAATTCCAATTAAGATTTATTAATTTCAATTAGGATTTATTAATATAATTAAAATTTATTAATATTAATTAATCTATTAATTAATTATGGTGGTTTCACTGTACGCACGCGCAGACAGGACGTACCACCCCTAAGGAAATTAATAAGAATGCTTTAATTTAATTAGGACAGACACACTGGGTCCGGATGCACAAAGAAGCATGCTCTATTCTTAAGGAAATGCTTTAAGAAAAAACATTGTTATCAAGGAAAACTGATTTGCGGAACGAACGAGCTTTTGTTCTATGTTGGTTAAAATATCAGTTGTTTCTGATCCAACGGCTGAATTTGCCAAGATAACACGTTTTTGTTGCTTTGTTCTTTTCATTTAATTTGATTTGTTAAAATAAGTTATTAGGAATTTAAACACAAACCTTAGAGCTTAATACTATTATTCCCTATTATAAAGTTGAGAGATTAGGATTCGAGCCCTAATTCCTTCAATCCCAACTAAAAAAAAGAGGAATTCAAGATAAATAAATCTATAGTTTTTCATTAGTAGTTTTAATTATTTTAAAAACTATACAAATACATTAAACATAATTATAATATTTACTAAAAATACAAGTATTGGATTTAAATGTTCTCTAAAGCAAAACTGAAGTCTTTCATTTTTAATTAATATAAGTCTCAGACACAAGCTATTACAGAAGTACGTACGTATGTCATAGCATATATATACTAGTACATAAATTCTTAATGATTTTTTTATTATTATTATATATAGTAATTTCTAATTAAATATTAAAGATAAGTATTTTGTTCAAATACATAAGTAATTATATTTATCGTACTTATTATGAAAAGGATGAATTAATTAGCACATTCACTGATAAAATGAATTGTTAAATTATACTTCAGTTTCACAGTATCAAAATACAAATTCAATTCTAACTTAATGCATTGCCCAACAAAAATTAAATTAGAAACTACAATTTGACCTTCGCCACTAAATGAGCTATGCTTCGGATAAACTTCTAGCTTTGTGTACAATAGAAAAAAAAATACAATTTGGAAGAAATAGCAGTAATTTGGAAGAAATAGCAGTATGTTATTTCATTTTTTTCCTTTCGAAGTACAGTTTAGTCCCTCCCAGTTTATTAATTAATAAATGCAAACCCACGTTTTTGCATACTGGGGAAACAATTTTCCAGCCCTAAATCGCTTTAAGAATGTCTTAATAGAGGACACTAATTAAATCAATATAACAAAACCATTAATTTTATAATCTTCGTGATGAGTATAAATATACGTGGTCACACGACTCACACCCTGCCCATGCAAAACTTTGTACTTTTTATGGATTTATGCCAGTCATTCTCTCTTCCTTTCCTTTTTTTTTCTTCTATATGTTTTTTTTAACTATAAATTAAGGATAAGGGTATGAAATGTGTGATAAACAGGATTTCTAGCTAATATCGACATTAAATGCAACCTAAATAAAATAGAAATCAATAATTTCTGGCTAAAATTGGCATTAAATGCAACCTAAATAAAGTAGAAATTATATTTTTATCATTAACTTGTAAAACTATCCATGAGGCAAGAGCAAATTCAACCTCTATATTTTTTTCTCTCTCTCGATTTGAGATTTAATGTTTAATTTTCTGCTTTAATTTATTTGTTTTTCATTTTTTAAACAAAATCTTATTTTTTGTTTTATTCTTTCTGTTTCCATGTATGTTATATTTCACTTTTTAAAAAAATTCAGATTTCCTTTTAGTTTTCAAGTATTTATTTTTGTTATTTTCCTAATTGGACTTCAATTTCACGTTTTACCAAAGTATATATAAACGGTGGACGATTTTATACATTATCCTTATTTTTCTTACTATAGCCCCTTATTTAAAGTAATAATACAAATATTTATGAATTTACTATTTTATCCTTGTAACCCCCAATTAAAATTCTTATAAATAATAATTTCATATAAAAAATATCTAAAGGTAAAAGAAAAACACGCTGGGAATACTTTACTCAAATCTGAAGGAACAAAATGATTCTTTGAATTGAGCAAAATAAACCCTAGAATTTCAAATAATAAATCAATCAGTCCAACAAACACAATTTCAAAATTTGACTCTCAAGATCAAATCGGAGGAACTAAAACGAAATAGACCACAAATATGTAACAACCAAAGATGAAGTTCGTCCCTAAAACAAGATGAAGTTTGAATCTAGACATGGAAGAGAAAATACGTAGTTTGAAGTTTCTGTCTTGTTTTTTTCCAATTAAATTTTAAAATGCGCCAAACTCAATCAATAAATTTGAGTTAGACATTTGATAATATAGAAAATTGAGGCAAAAGTCAAGTCTCACTCAATGTCTTAGACTCTTTAAGTGATATATATAGAGAGAAAGGATAATTCAAATAAAAATATTATTTATTTAGCTACTAAAATTAATGTGCATCATTGATTTTTGTGTGATTACAATTTTAGCATTATTGTTATAAAAAAATAATTTGGTGTAAAAATCAATCATGATTATCTATTTAATCAAAATCTAGATTGGTTCATAGTCCCTGGAATAGAGTTGGCTTTAACCAATAAATATTTAGTAAAATTGAATTGTTATTTCTGGCAACGAATTCCCCCCCTAACACTGGCTTTTGTTACTGAATTGGATGAGGTAGAAACAGAACAAACGAATCTTGTTGTTTGAGTAATTATGATTTAGTTTTTCAAATCATATATGAGATAGAAGGTGTTTGGCTGAGCTTATAAGCTCCCCAAAAATAGCTTATAAGCTGTTTTTTAAGTTTAAAAAAAGCTTATAAACTGTTTTTGGGAGCTTATAAGCTCAGCCAAACACTCTCATAGCATTACTTAGTGTCTCTATCAATAATGTAAGAGGAAGTTGCCTTACAATTATATTTTTTGGTGATAAAAGTGGCTAGAAAAAAGTTGTGATTGTAATACGAAGATTTAGCAGAGTTCACTCTATATGCATCTTCTTAACTAAAACGCAGTATGGTTTTCTTGTACAGCCATGTACGAAATATTAATATTCTACCTTTAAAAAGGAAGAAAGAAAAAGAAAAGTAAAAATGTTGTGATTGATCCAGAACATTCCCATTGTATGCTTATCTTTCTTTGATTCCTTCCGAAATGAACAATCATCTTCCTTTGATTCTTTACCTGGCTATTGTTTTTATTTTTATCTGTCAGGCAAAGAAACCATGTTTTTCTACCACACTTGATCTTGATTCCCAATCCTGCTATGGTTGATCAGCAAAGTTTATCAAAAGAGGTTCCAAGCATCAGAACTTTCTGAAAATCATTGCATCATAGAATGTACAAATAGGTTGCAACCACTGTGTTATTGATTCGGAGCACAAGATAATTAATCTGAAATAGTGAAGTTTCATCTGGAATTTAGGTGGAAATATGTTGTGTTTCTCAACAGTGGTACATTCTTATTCGTCAAGCACGAGGCAGTCGATGACGAAATAGCTAGCTTCCAGCTTATGATGTTATCAGTACTCCATTTCTGGAACTATTATTGCAATAGCAAGAACCAACATATTTCAAGAAAATAGGCATATATTTTGAAATGTGGAGTAAAAAATTGCAAATTACAACGCTTAACATGCCCTGATAATATTCTATAAAAAAGTATTACGAAAGAAACAAAACAGGAGTTAGATGAACCAAATGCAAGCATAAAAAGAACCCTCTAAATCTACTTTCCTAGCCTGAACAAAGGATCCAATTAGGGCTCCAAGCATCCAATCTATGAGACAAGTCTGTTTTACCATCCAAGCATCCAGTTTATATGAGGAGCTCTATCATGTACCACAGAGTGAGAGTTTGATATGATTAAAAACTTATTTTCAGTCAAACTACTCCTCATAGCAACTAATTTGTAGAAGAACGCTAGTTTGAAATGACGAAGAAGAATAAAAGTTCTACCGATACCAGGATCATTCCTGTAAAATTTCAAAGAACACTCTGATTGAATACACACCACAGGTGAGGGCTTGGGTGTCCTCTCATGCAATCCAAACAGCCTATATTGCTTACTCTAGCAAAGCCAATTCATCCGTGAATGAGAAAGAATTATATTGCGTGTTTATCTCCTGATATTTTGGTTGATTCAAGGTGATTGGGAAGGCGGCTGCGGTCATCTACCACATGAAGGTGAGTGCGTCATGTTGAATTCATCCAATTTTCTGTGTTTCTCAATTTGAAGAAGTGGTAGGCAATCATGAGGTTGCTTTGTCATTGCCCTTGAGTTTGTTGGTCGGGGAAAAATTCTTTGAGCCTGAGTGTGTCCTTTCCAACGTGGAGGATTGGGTGCCCCAGGTTTAAATAGAGGAAGGATGAAGGGGATGAAAACTCAACCTATATGGACTATGCAGATATTAAAGACTGATTTCCCATTTCAGCCTTGAGAACAAGGCTGCTACGAAAGAAAGTGTTAGCATACAGCTGCAGATTGAGGTGTATCAATGCGGAGAAATATATGTAATGTGTGGCCATTGATTGCTCTAAGTTCTATAGCTATTTAGTTACTGGTTAGTTTGACATAATTGTAATTGGGTGTTAGCAGCCATCCATTTGCGTTTAGAGCTTCACCGGTCGACACCAAGGCACAGGGATATGCGGTGTTGATCGGCGCACCTTCGTCCGAAATCTGGCAGCTGTAATCGGCGGCGCATGTGGGTACCACACGCCCGCAACGTTTTTATGCCTAGTTTGGAGTTTCGCGCGAGTGTAGGCGCGTCTTTGGCCATAGTTAGCTCTGGCCAGTCCCTTTTGATTCCCCTCAACATCCTCTATCAATTTGAGCACATGTTTGGATGAGTACCAGTGAGATGTGGGATTTGTTCGTGGTCAAATTTGATTTTTGGTCAAGTTTGATTTGTTTTTTGGTGCACTTGAGCATTTGTTGTTGGAATTCAATTCGGTTTGTTGCATTTTATTCGTCTCGATATTTGTGAGTTGTCAGGATACTTGTTTGGGTCAACATTGATAAACATGGTTTTGCATGTATTTTAGGATGCCTTTAATGCCATTTCACTAAGCAAAATCATGTTTGTAATGAGTTATATTGTAAAGTTTATTGTTTTGTGAAAACTTGATACTTTATGGTTCTTTCTAGAATTTTATAGAAAAATAAAGACCAATTTAGGATGAAAGGATTACATATTATCGAAGAGGAATTCGATACAAAGACGTGAAAAAGGAAGAGCAATTTCGAGCCCGAACGAAGGAGAACGAAGCAAAAAGGGCGAAACGCGCAGGCTGGCAGTGGGCCAGCCAGCTACCGCTACGTCGCCCGCTGTCGTGGGCTGTTTTGGAGGCTAGAGCCAGCGACTGAGGCAGTGACCGCTGCTCGGGTCGCTGCCGACGTGCCCTGTTTAGCAAAAACGTATTTTTATCCCATTTTTGACCGATTTTTGCCCATATTTCATCCCTTTTTGGCTTCTCTTCCACACTAAACTATACATATAAACCCCAACACTTGGGAATGATGGACTTGGAAACCTAGCCTCCTCATCACATTAAACACGTATTCCTCTCTCAATCCTTATCCATTAATTCATCCTCCATTTTCATCCATTTAGAGAGAAGAAATCATTCAATTGAAGCTAGAGAAGAAAAAACAATAAATGAAGCAAACCTGAAGACTAAGTTTATAGGATTTGTCCCTTGAACTCTTGCATCTTTATTCATGTTTTCGTTTGATTTGTGCATTTTGCTATGCATGACAATGTTAGGCTAAAATCCTTTTGTTCTAGGGATTAGATTAATTGGGTTTGTAATGGATTGAATTCTATTTTGATGAAACTCTTTTTGGATGCCTTTATCTTCTTATGTCCTTAGTTTGTTTTGTGTATTTGAATGATTGATCACCATTTGAGCATATTTATTGTGTTATCTTGAGCTCGGGAGAGAAGAGTCGATACTCGAATAGGAAAATAAGACACATCATCTCAATAAATCGGGAGGTTGAGAGTTTAAAGTGAGGATTCTTCTTGATCTTAGGTGCTTTTAAGAGTTATAGTCTAACAATTGATGGGGGACGGTGATTTGAGCCCGTAATCTACCGTTTTAGTCGTCGGGTGGGTGCCAAAGCTAGTTTAGTGATGGATCCTTGATCATTAGGGTCCATTCAAGAGTTGAATCATTTAGAGTGAAGTCTAATTATTACCCATAGACGTCTAGCTAATCCCTAGGATAGCTTTCCCTTCGTTAACTTCCTCGCTTCACTTTTGTTTTTCCAGTCAAGTTCTTTGTTTAAGTATTAATTAGATACAACATCTCTTGAAATGATTAAGTCTCTAGATAGATTTAGGATAATAAATTAATAGTAATCATAACTTTAGAATCACTAATCCTCGTGGAATACGACCTTACTTCTACTAATTGCAACTACACCGTGCACTTGTGGAATCGAAGCTAAAAGAAGTAGCGAACAAGTTTTTTTTATTGGTGTGAGATTCAGTTTAGGCCAGATATTTGTGAGTTATCTGGATACCTGTTTAGGTCAACATCTGATTAATGTGTCATCGATTTGGGTCAAATTCAAATTTTGTTTTATATTTCATTTGAAGTTCAAGTTTTAGATTGTCATTTTTATTCTATTTTTTGGGGTTAGAGTTGATTATCTTTGTAACACACTAGACATTATTAATGTTTGTATAGTGCTAAATGTACATAATATATACATACATAATACCCCTAAAATTTTGATGAAAGTAGTAAGATTTTTTTGGGGTGGTTCTAGTATTAATTATTATATTGCATGATTAACCCTTCCTACAATTTAGGGTTGAAATTGATATAAGTTGACTAGTGATGTTATTTCTTTTATAAAATAAAATTAATTAATTTAATAAATAATTATTTCTTTCATTCCATAAAAATATAAACGTTCAATTTCATTCTCATAATTAATTCATTACTTTTTTATCTGATTAATCCCCTCATTATCCAAAAACACACTACTAGAGAATAGGAATATCCAAAAAAAAATTCTGATTAATCCCCTCATTATCCAAATAAAATATCTAATTTTTACGTTTATTTTTATTTTAATCTCTTAACTTGATTCTTTTTTTTAGTCAAATATTCAAAAAAAGGAACACAAGAATAGGAATTAAGAATTACTATAGTCATTATTAATGCACTAATCAGTTGAAATATTATCAAGGAAAGGCTAAGCATTTTCCTTCTTTAAAATGGAATATAAATACTTGCATCCCTTCCTTAATTATCTTAAAGGGGGTAACTATGTAAAATAAAATTGAATATCAATGGAATATTTCTTAATTTTTGAAAATGATGAAAAATGACCAAAAAACCAATTATGTACATACATATTATGTATATCTAGTATTTTCCTTAATATTTATGTTCCGGTTTGAGGGGTGTTAGAAATGGATATTTGTTTTATAGTATGACTTGTTGAACAAGTTAATAATTTCCTAATTTATTTAGTACTCTTTTATATAAATAGATACTCTGATTAATAAATAAATATAGAATATTTTTTTTCCAACTTCATACTTCTATATATTTTTTTTTTGACTGGAACTTCATACTTCTATATTTGATTAGTGGTCATGATTTGGTTGAATCGGCTCTGCAACTGGCATGAAGAATTCGGAATTCCTATAAATTTGTTCCCAACTCTTTTCAGGGTTTCCTTTCCCTTATTTTTTCTTTATTTCTATTAAGTCTATCATAAGCAAATCTCGAAGTTACTCAAAAATGAAAATATCTCCTATGAAACTATACATGATACTTGATATCTGATGGGATATGGCCCAACCAATGGGCCCACTAACGTGCCCAGCGAGCCGGGCCTAACGTTAATGTGCAGCCCACGCGGTCGAGCCCTAATCATTGCCCAAAACGCTAGCCCCCAGAACCGCCACCCTCGGCCAATGGAGAAGATGAACCAAGGTCAGGCGCCACCCTCCACGTGGCACGCAGAAGGCGAGAGGTCCCTGCTCCGGCCAATGGAGGGCACGCCAGAGGAAGAGTCACGCAACGACCAATGGAGAGGTCGGGCGCCTTCGTGGGCAGTCGTCGTATAAATAGAAGGAAAACGATGTTAGAAGGGTTAGCAATTTCATCAATACAAAGTGCATGTAAACAATACTGCATTTAAAAGCTCTAGTGAAAGTATTGAGGAATCATTCCTCCGTGGACGTAGATCTCATTAACGATCGAACCACGTAAAAAGCCTGGGTGTTCTTTATTGCTTCATATAAATCTCGCATACTCACATAGCTAGATTCATCATTGGCGCCGTCTGTGGGAAACATTTTCGAACAAGAAAAGCTTCATTCCCCTCTACGACTAAATGGCAAGAACACGCACAACCGCCGTCAACGCTGGCAACAACCGCGCGGAGGACGACCAGGTGGTCGCTCGGCGTCACGGAAAGGAGATCGCAGACGCCACGAGCGGTCACACTCCTGAGGGCCACATGGAAAATGTCTCCATACACCCCAAGGACCGCCTCCCCAACATGGGGAAGATGTCGACCTCAACGGAGAACGAGCAAACAGCTCATTCGTCCCACGAGGTCCTTGGCCGAGCTGTGAGCGAGTTCCTCCACGCTAATCTCGGCCAATTCCAAAGCTTCCTCAACCGAGGACCAACGGGTCCTCTGGGCCCCCGGATCGAACACCACGGCCTCCCGAGGCCGCCTCCCCATGCGAACAACAACCACCTCGGCGTGATAGCCGAGAGCGCGCATCGCGCCCGACGCTGGAGCCGCCACCGCGGCGAGCCGCCGACCTCATTCGCGGAGCCGCTCACCGCGGCCGAGCCGCCACCAACGATCGCCCGCGCCATTCGCGGCCGATCTCCACTCGCCATGCCGACCGCAGAGTCGAGCGAAGCAGAAGGAAGAAAGGCGAGTCGAACTCCCCTGGAGGGACGATAGGCGTCGCTATCGATCCCCACCCTCCGAAAGAGACGGCAACGATCTCCCGGGTTCGACCGCTACGGAGAATCATCTCCCTTTCTCCGTGGAGATTCTGACACGCCCCCCCGTGAGACGGGCACCCAACATAGCGGCCTCGATGGCCTCGGAGACCCCTCCGACTTCCTTTTCGCCTACACCACCAACATGGCGAACCAAGGGATGGAAGATTTTCACATGTGCAAAATCTTCCCCGAGGTGCTGATCTCCAACGCACGGCGTTGGTTCACCTCGCTCCGCCAGAACAGCATCCACTGTTTCCAGGACCTCATGGATCAGTTCAAGTGGCGCTTCTATCAGAAGATGCCGCCCCAGCAGCCTTCCTCCGACCTGCTCACAATCCGCCAGGCGGGGCGGGACGATGTCAAACTTCGTCTCGAGGTTCATCAAAGAGTCGCTCAAAATCGACGACAGCAACGATCTCTACATCATCAACGCGTTCAAAAACGGGATCCGGCCCGGCGCGCTGAACAAAGAAATCACCAGGGAGAAACCAAAGACGGCGAGTAAGCTTTGGAACCTGGTGGATAACTTCGTCAAGGGAGACGAGTCGGATCGGAAGAAGCGGGAGACACAGGACGGCAAGTCCGAGAAAAAAGCCGGACGATCAAGTCGAGTCGCAGACGCAGCGGCGCCAGACGAGAATCAAAGAGGGTCACTGGAGTCCGGACTCGACCTCGGCCCAACCCCGGCAGGCGCCTCCCGCCAAATCAAGGCGGAAATATTCGAGCTCCACGCCGAGCTCTTCCTCAAGCCCCGCCTTATGAAAGGGATCCAAGAAGAGGTCCACGACGAGTATTGCGACTACCACCAAGGGTATGGTCACGATACCGAGGATGCGAAACACAGGCTCACGGATCGACGAGCTCGTCAAAGGTGGAGCCCTCAAAAATACCTCGACGGTGGTCCAAGAACGAAGCAGAAGGAATGGAGGCGGCAACAATCGCGGGCCGACCCGGCGGCGACTCCAACCCAAGACGACGAGGACGAAGGTCCCAACGCCATGGAACAGTCTATGTTGTTACCGGATCGCCTCGGGACGACGAGGTCGCCCTCAAGAACGACGCCGAGGCCGCCCCCAAGAGCCGAAGAACAAGCGACTCGGGATGGCGAGAACATAACGTTCTCCAGAAGACCCGTGCCGTGATCATGCCGCACTGGGACGCCATCACCATACAGTGCGCGGTGGGCAACAAAACGCCCACCGGTCTATATCGACATTGGAGCCTCCGTCAAGATCATCTTCCGTAGTGCGGATAAGCTTGAGGTCGGAGGCATTCTGTGTTCTTCCCGCGCCTCCCGCCTACGGAGCTTCACTCAAGCGAGCAGCCGGCCCAGGGGGTCATTACCCTTCCGGCCACCGTAGGGCGGGCTCCCAGTGTCGGTCACCAAGGCCATCCGATTCTTCCCGGTCCGGCTCCTCTCCGTACAACATTATCCTCGGGAGATTGGTCAGACGCCACCAGGCCGTCTGTTCGGCCTACCACCTCACCAGAAGATTCCCACCCGGTGGAGTGCTCGAGATCCGGGGACCAAACGGCAAGAAAAGAATGCCTACGGCTCTCAACTCGTGATCGCGGCCTCGCCCGTGCATAGCAATTACGGGCCCCGAGGCCGACACCCGGGATGACCCACCGGGACCTCCAACTATACGACGACGATCCTCGAGGTCATCCAGTCGGCACCTGTGGCGGCGGACGTCCGGCGGCACGTCAAACGACTTCGAAAGAATATAGGGACGTGTTTGCTTGGTCCCGCTCGATATGACCGTGTCGCCCGAGCTCATAACTCACCGCCTCAGCGTCGACCCGGCCACCAAGCCACCCGTGAAGAAAAGGATATTCGCGGCGAGCGCAGCCGGTCATTAGGGACGAGGTGACTCAACTTCAAGGCCAAGATCTTGTTCGAGGTCAATACCGACTGGATGGCTAATCCAACCGTGGTCGAAGTCCCATGGAGGGCAGCGCATGCGTCGATTATACCGACCTCAACAAGCACCGCCCAAAGATTGCTACCCTCCCCGATATTGACAAGAAGGTGGAGGCTTTGGTGGGCCACGAGATGTTCGACTTCGGATCTATACAAGGGTACCACCAAATCCTAATGAGCCCTGGAGGACGCACCAAAGATCGCATTCATCACCGACTTGGCGTCTTTGCGTCGAAGATGCCATTCGCCTCAAGAACGCCGGGGCTACCTACCGAGGATGGTGGATGCAACATTCAAAGACCACATCGGGAGATCGTCGAGGTCTCGCCGACGACATAGTAGTCAAAGTCGAAAAGCGGAGTCTGCCGACGACCCTGCACCATCCTCCAACCGCCAGTGTCGGCAAACCTCAAACTTAACCCCCAAAAATGCACGTTCATGGTAAAACCGGGGAAATTCTTGGGGTGCTGGGTCTCCCAAGAAGGCTTGAAGGCGAACCCCACCAAGGTAAAGACGGTGCTCGAAATGCAAGTGCCAAAAACCATTCGCGAGGTCCACAAACTTACCGGGTGCCTAGCCGCCCTCAGTAGGTTCCTCTCCCGGGCTGCAGAGAAGCAGCTCCCATTCTTCAAAATCTTGAGGAGGGCCCCGGACTTCGCATGGCGGGAAGAGCATCACCGCCTCACATTTCAAGAGTACCTCGCCGACCGCCTACCTTGACCGCCCAAAAGAGGCGAACTCTCCTTGTACTTGCAGCCTCTGACGAGGCAATCAGTCTTGATCTGGTGCGGGACGAGGTCGGACGGCAGCTTCCTATTTACTTCATCAGCCGAGCACTCAAAGGGCCGGAGACAAGGTACGCCGGCCTTGAAAAGGTAGCACTGGCACTGGTGAATGCTAAGCGACGGCTCCGACCCTACTTTCAGGCTCACTCCATCCAGGTACTGACCGACCTGCCCCTGAGGCAAGTCTTATCAAAACCTGAGTCATCGGGACGAATAGCCAAGTGGGCCCTGGAACTTGGCGAGCACGATATCTCGTACTCCCCCAGACCGGCCATAAAAGGGCAAGCTCTCGCTGATTTCCTGGTAGAAGCCAAGTTTACTGAGCTCGGTCAGACCGCTAAGATTAGCTCCTCTAACGCCTCCACCTCGGTCATCCCAGCCCCCTGCACGGAGGAACCGGACCCTCCTCCACCGGATGGTTGTTGGCAGATGTACGTGGACGGAGCCTCGTGCAAAACGGGCAGCGGAGCGGGCATCCTTCTCCTCGGCCCAGATATGCAGAAGTCACCCACGCACCGGTTTACCTTCCCACCACCAACAACGAGGTGGAGTATGAGGCCCTAATCTCCGGACTCCGCCTCGCTAAGGAGCTGGGGGTGGGGGAGATCCAAATTTTCGGCGATTCCCAGGTCGTCGTGAACCAGGTGTTAGGCAAATACGAGGCCAAGGAGGACCGAATGAAACAATACCTCGACAAGGCAAAAGAGATGTTGACCTCGTTCGATACTTCAAGATCCACCGAATCCCGAGGAAAACACCGGCCGACGTCCTCCGATGAAGCTAGCTGCGTCATCAACAAGTCCACCATGGAGAGAGATCCGCATCAAGCATAGCGGAGCCCCACGCCGGCATCATCACCGAGATAGAGCCGAATGGATGTCTCCCAAGGCCTACCCGAACACGGCGCACTACCTTCGGATCGGCTCGAAGCCAAAAGATGATGGCAAAGTCCCGTATATCTCATGCATGAGGCGTTCTCTACCTAAGTCCTACCTTCAACCCTCCCGAGATGCCCGGGCCGAAGAAGTTCGACTATGTGCTCAACGAATACACCGGGGTCTTGTGGAAGCCACATCGGGTCGCGAGCACTTTCAAAGAAGACGAGGTCGGGATACCACCGCCCACCCTCGCAAGATTCGGCCGAGCTCGTCAAGAAGTGCCCAGTGCGGATCCACTCCGCGGTCAAAAGCCCTCGAGACGGATTTGAGCGGCCGCAGTCCGTGGCCTTTCATGCGGGGGGATCGACATTGTTGGCCCGCTCGACCGAGCACCGTGTCATCCGATATTTAGTCGTGGCCATAGACTACTTCACAAACGGGTCGGGCCGAGCCACTTTCGAGCATCACGAGCGTAAGGATTCAAACCTTTGTGTGGAGAAATATAGTCCGCCGCTTGGCATACCGCACATCCCGGTCTCGGACAACCAGCACTCAATTCGTCGACAAAATTTCGAGTGGTGCGAAGAGCTTCACATCGATCAACGCTTCACTTGTAGCACACCAAGCAAATGGTCGACCGAGGTGACGAACCGCACGATCGTATGGATTGAAGAAGAGACCGGATCAAGCTAAGGCGATCGGGTGAAAATCTCCTCAAGTCCTCCGGTCCCACAGACCACACCTCACTCGGCGCACGGAGACCCCCTTTACCGGGTCTACGGTACCGAGGCCATCATACCGGCCGAGATCGGAGCGCAAGCCCTCGCACTCTCCACTTCAACCAGCCGGAACGAGGAAGACCGGGCCAACCTTGACGCCTCGAGGAAGCGCGAGTCCGCTCATAAACGGCTAAGTACAAGAGCTGTGTCGCGCTACTACAACAAAAGAGTAAAGGCCTCACACTCCGAGTGGGCGACCTCGTCTGCGAGTAATGAAGCAAGCCGAGCCGAGCGTCTTAACAAGCTTGATCCGACATGGGAAGGACCCTACCGCGTTCACGAGGACCTCGGCAAAGGGCCTATAAGCTCGCCCACCGTCCGGGCACTTATTCCCTAACACGGCACATAACTCATCTAAGGAGGTATTTTACATAGCTTTGATTTTAGATCGCGACATGTTAGCCCTCCTATTGTTTTGACCGATGTGCGATCTTTGTTTACTTGTTTAATAAAACATCCGTTTTCTAATGAGTATTTCACTGTCACGTCTTACATTTATGTGAACATCCATTCGGATATACCACATCTAAACCTTCACAAGGGACGCCCACGAAGATGAAAATCCCACTAAGTAGGGTACGATACGACTACCCATTAAGTTGACGTCCACATGCAAAGCATACAGATTACCCATTAAGTTGGGCGCCTACATGCAAAGCATACAGACACCCATTAAGTTGACGCTCATATGCAAGCGACATCCAGACCGATCTCGCCACCTCATACCCCTTTATTTGGGAAGATATGCACTCCGGTACAAAGTCTAAATGCATTAACGACTACAAACAAAGTACCAAGCCATATACAAGACAACCGTGCTTCAGAGCTCGTTTATACCCCTTTATTTGGGAAAATACGTTGTATACAGTATGAATACATTTATGACCAAAACGAAGTCCTAAGCTATGTTTGTACCTCTCAAAGGGGAAAACGTACACTTCGAAACGAGTCTAAATACATTTATACCTACATACAAGGTCCTATACTATACATGGCCTCATTCCGCCTCCCGGGCTCCGCCCAGACCGGCCGCCGCACCAATTCTCTACAAAATCCCAGTGCCGACGATGTATGCTCGAACGAACTCGGTGCCTTCGACCCGGTCGATGAGGCCGAATCACCACGGCCCGCCTCCCGGCGTTGCTGCCGGGCTCTGAGGCAACCGGACGGAAGCATCGACTCGTGATCACCTTCACCCGCCTCGAGGACACCAGTGGCGGGCGCAAGCACGGCATCCCGGGGGGGCACCCGAGGTCACACCCCGACCCCCCTGACCGGACACCGGGCCGTGTGTGCGACCTCGCCCCCTGCCCGAAGCTCTCCCCCGCCGACCTGAGGACCTCGGTCGCCGCCCGGTCCCAGAGGATCCCCCCCTGGATAATCCGCCCCCTGCCGGACCCATCAACCTCAGCACTACGGCGTGATCGGAGTAGCCGCCCTCCTCCGCTGGTTCTTCTATGATCGGGTCGGCAGAGCCAGCGTTGCCTCGCCACCGCCGGGCATGCGACGCTTTGACGATGTCGTACATCTCCATAAACTTCACCACGGAGTCGACGCAGCTCGAACTTCTTCTTTGTTGGGCCCTTCCTCATCCTCAAGACCATGCCTCCGCCAAGAAGCTCGGACTCGGTCGTCGGCCTCGGATATGGTAGTCCCACCAGCAAGCGGACCGCCTCTCGTACTGCATGCTCCTCGACAACCGAGCGAGCCTCTCGCGGTCGGGCCTCAAGTTGTTCCTCGACCGCATCAACGTCCGTGGATCGTCGCCACAGATATGTCCGCCTCGACTCCGCCTGCGCGACCTTCAACTTCGCGCCTCGTTCTCGGCCGGAGGCGGGCCACCTCCCGATCAGCCTCGGTCAACTTCTTCTTCGCCGAAGAAGACACCGAGCTCGCATCCATGGCGCCCAAAACTGGGTCGCCTCGGCACCGACTCTCCAAAATTGCACCTCCTCGTCCTTCTCGCCAGGGCACCTCGGACCTCTTTCACCGGCAAGAATTCATGGTCGAGTCCCAAGTATCGAGATGCGGAATGCTATAAATAAAAGACAACACAAGTCTCGTAGTGTGATAAACATTCTTTTATTACATACGAAGAATTTTATTACAGGGCTCGTGGTCCCATCGACCCTGGTTCAACCTATTACAATTGGCCCACTAACCTCGGCCTCCTCCGACTCACCGCCCCTCTCCCCCTGTTCCTCCGGCCGCCCAATTCTTCTGGCTGCTGGTCGACCCGAGCCGCCGAGCTCGGCCCTTCTCCCTCCTCCTCCTCTTCGGCCCGGCCCGCACTCGCCGTAAGCCCCAAGCTCTAGATCTTCATCCACCCAAGATCGGACACGGCCTCGGCCGTCGAGCGACGCCGAGGAGGCTAAGGCCTCCACCACGGGAAGGCGGCGCATCGGCAAGCACCCGGCATACCCAAGTCGATGCCCTCCGATCAATCTCACCACCATGCTCGCCTTGTCAAAATCCGCCATCGTGGCCGCCAACCCTCCGGTGGGTAGATATCACCGCGCCTCATCACGGCGGCCAGTCGGAGATAAAGGCGGAGAAGGACTCCGACTCGATAAGTTTGTCGAAGGCCTTCAAGATGGGCCTCGCTCCGCCAACAGAGCACTCGTCCGATCCGCCGCCTCTTCTCCGCCTCGGCCACCTCCTCCCGAGCGCACTCCACCTCGGCGCGGCCTCCCGACAAGACGGCCCTTCTCTCCTCAGGGCCTCGGCCTCAGCAACCTCCACCTCCTCCTCGCGCGGCCGGCCGAGGACTCACTGTGACGCCTTTCTCCAGCCTCGCCGTTAACGCAACAACGCCGGCCATGCGCGCATCTCGCCGCGATCAAGGCAGGTCCGCAAATCAAACGATTAGTAGCGCAAAAAAAAAAAAAAAAACGACCGACAAGGCGTAAGATCGCAGGAGATCGGCACCAGCACAAGCATCACGGGCACGAGCCTCCACCCGAGGCCCGAGCCGGAGATCGGTCGCGGACCTTCACAGATCACGAGGTGTTCCACCACCACGGGCTGCGAGGTGGGCCCCGACACCTCGCCTCTTTAGAAGCTCTCGCCGCCACCGCGCAGTCGAGACGAGGCCGGCCGCTTCACCTCCTTCGTGTGCTTAAGCTTCACCGCATTCGTAAGAAAATCGCGTTAGTCAAACAGAGGTCGAACCTATAAGAAGGAAAAGAGAGGTGCCCTCACCCAGCCTCGACCCCGCCCCTGAGCCTCATGACTGCACACTCAAATTTAAGCATCATTAAGGTTGTCTCGGTGAATTCAATAGAAACTTCACCGAGCGCGTTGAGCTGTTCCTCTACCCAGCCGAGGGGCTTAAGCTTTATATCCGTCACCTTACCCATCCCCCATCCGTAGATCGGATGCCCATCGGCCCTCAAAAAGAAAAACTTCTTTTGCCACCCCGACACCTTCGAGGGTTGACTCACCCTAAACGGCTGCCGAGGCGAAAGATAGTACAACCCTCTCGAGTACTTGACGCTAAAGAATCGCATCAAGAGCTCAAAGGAGAACTCCTCGGCTACATGATAACAGGCTAACCCCATCTCAACCACCGACCTAATGGAGTTCGGGTAAATTGGCGTACGGGATTCGAAATACTCCCGAGGCTCAAAAGACGGGGCTAACGGAACCTAAGACCGCCCTAAAGGCGCCTATATACATAGTTATGAATCCTCCTAGGGCTAACGCTTCATCGATGGGTGCGGAACACACCACCAAAGGCCGGCCGGAATGTGACATTCCTCCTACTCTTATTACATCGTCAAAATCACAGACGATCCGACGTCCCTCACATTAACCCCGTCCCCACGCAGATGATATTGCTGGAACCTAGCGCTAATCTTCCTACACCCACCCGACAAGGTATAGCGAGAATAATCCCTAACCTCGATTTCACTATCGGGAGAGGAGGATGAGCGGTTCGAACCGAAACTCCCATGGAGATGATCGGCGGACCCGGAAACAGTGGGGTGCGCATCGAAATGTATAAGAAGACATACTTACTTTTAGGCGAGTAAACGCTACTTGGTAAAATCGGCTCGAAAATCTCTCACAAATTCTCTCTCGAATTGTTAAGCGTCAAGAAGAAGAAAGTGAACGATTGCCTCTTTTCGCCTATTTATAAGACAAGGCGCCTGCAAATTGCCGTTTAAATTCAACACGTGTCACACGTGATTGGATGTCGTTACACGCCAAGACGCTATTCGAGCGCCTAACTACCGCCTGGCGCGTCTGACGTACGCAAGGATAGGACGGGCCGCCAGTCTGACTTAGTAATCATCATACGGACCCCGGCGTCCTCTAGATGGCGGCGCCTCAGGTCGCACACCGTCCTCCCCACAAATGTCAAGGAAATCCAGATCGGACCTCGTCCAACCAGATCGGACCGCGGCCCACCGGATCGGACCTCGTCCAAACAGATCGGACCGCGGCCCACCGGATCGGACCTCGTCCAAACAGATCGGACCGCGGCCCACCGGATCGGACCTCTGCCAACCAGATCGGGCCTCGGCCAACTAGATCGGACCTCGGCCAACCGGGCCGCAGAGCCTGCGCGGCCCGGGACACACCACGGCATCCCCGAAAGGGCGGTCGCTCGTGTCGAACACCGGAGCCACCACAGAGTAATACCACTACTGCATCGCACTTCGGCATAACCAACGCAGAGCGCGTTATCCGTGTCGATTTCGACTTCCATCGGTGCCACATCTTTCCAAGCGGCGACAATAAACAACCCAACTCGGATCGGCACCGAAGACCTCACATCCAAGAAACAACTTCACCAAGCCACACCTCACCTCGGCGGCCCCGCTTCACTCCACCTCCCGCGTGCCTCGCTATTCGGGGCTATGATGGATATGGCCCAACCAACTGGGCCCACTAACAAACCCAAGCGAGCCGGGCCTAACGCTGGTAGCAGCCCACGCGGTCGAGCCCTAATCATCGCCCAAAACGCCAGCCCCGCAACCGCCACCGCCAATGGAGAAGATGAACCAAGGTCGCGCCACCTCCACGTGGCACGCGGCGAGAGGTCCCCTCCCGCCAATGGAGGGCACGCCAGAGAAGAGTCACGCAACGACCAATGGAGAGGTCGGGCGCGCCTTCGTGACGTAGTCGAAGTCAGATAAATAGAAGGAAAACCGATGTTAGAAGGGTTAGCAATTCATCGAATACAAAGGCTTGTAAACAATACTGCATTTAAAAGCTCTAGTGAAAGTATTGAGGAATCATTCCTCCGTGACGAGATCTTATTAACGATCGAACCACGTAAAAAGCTCGGTGTTCTTTATCGCTTCATATAAATCTCGCATACTCACATAGCTAGATTCATCAATATCATCTATCAATTCCCGCCTCCCTTTTGACATCTAAAATATAGTATATAGAAGTGCCTCCATCATCAAAAATCACCAAATCCAACAACACTATCTGGAATTCTAAAAGTCTCATTTCCTGATGACCACGAATGAACTCCAGAAATAGAAAACGACCAAAATGGACCATAAGTCATATGAAATTCTCAAACCAAAATGGCATATAGGTCGTGTTCCATAGCAGAAGACTTAGAGGGTGTTTGGCTAAGCTTATTTTAAAGAGCTTATAAGCTCCAAAAGCTTATAATTAAGATGTTTCAAGAGCTTATAAGACATAATGTTTCAAGAACTTATAAGTTATCAAAGTGTCTGGATAATTGAGCTTATATACTAGAGAAAGCATCGTGAGTTGGAGAGATAAAATCATAGTTAGAGAGAAAAAATTGACCAGAGGTGAAGTCGATAGTGTATATATAAAAAATAACGAATCATAGTAAAGTTATTTTGGTAAATTCACTATTACTTATAAGCTTATAAAAAAAAGTTGTGATTAAACTACTTATTTTTAATGAAGATTATAAGTTGTTGAAACTTATTTTCACAGTTTATAAATTGTTTAAGAGTTTATTTTGTCAATACTTTGCATGAGTTTATAAGTTCCTAAACAACTTATAAACTATTTTAAAGAGGTTATAAACTTACCCAAACACCCTCTTAATTTGAGGAAATGATTTCAAAGGACTTCAATAACAGTTCAAAGTGAGAAGATTGATTTCAAATTCATAAGAGCATCCACACAACCTCGTAAAGGACTTATACATCTGTCACCATCTCATTTGTGTAAAATCTATCCACAATTACCTTAAATTATTACTATTTGGTAACTCATAGGGATGGAAACAAACATGTTCATTTACCTTAAATCTCCAAACGGTTCAGAGGGATGGAAACAAACACCTAACCACACCCAGGAATCATGTTCATATATTTTTCAACTAAATATGAGGTAAAGTTTCATTTTTCTAGCTCAATATTTAAATTATGTCATCCCGCCATTTATCATTTTGGAGATTTTCTAACTCTCTCCTATTCAAAATAAATATCGTTTTGGAGGTTTTCTATTTTTTATTTTTTTTTAAATGTCATTTTAGTTTTGCTCCTCTTCTAATTCCATTATTATCCCTAGGGGTGTAATCGAATCGAGTCGAGCCGAACACTATCGTGCTCAAGCTTGATTTGTTTAGTATCGAGTCGAGTCTCGAGTTTTATTTATCGAATATTTCGAGCTCACGAGCTTATTCGAGCTTTAATCGAACCAAAACAAACTTTCTAAATTTAGATATGTGTTTAGAATTTTAATTATTTTATTTTAAAATAAATTATTTTATCCATAGTAACACAATATATTTATTGATTTCTTACAACAAATAAAATAGTTAGAGATTTAACACAATAATTACTAATTATAGATAGAAAATAATTGTATCTAGTTAATAATTTTATATTTTCCAGCTAAATCGCTTAATCTAATTTGTTCATGAGCTAATGAGCCGAATACTATCATGCTCAAGCTTGGTTTGTTTAGCTAACGAGCTTCACTAAACAAACTCGAACGAACTTTTATCGAGCTGAGCTCCGAATAGCTCACGAATAATTTAGCTCATTTACACCCTAATTATCCCTAGTGGCTCATCCTAGATCTCACATCATTCACACTTCATTAATTACAAATTCACAATGTAAGGGTAATATTTGGCAAAAAGAAATTTTCTTAATTTGTGTGCACGAGGCTAGAATTATCTATATTTTGAATAGAAAGGAGTAATTAAAAGTAGTTTATGACCTTATCTTAATCTTTTTAAAAAAAAAAAAACTTATGACCTCAATTTAAATTATTTTTAAATATTTTAAACTATGCAAATTTATATAATTTTGTTCTACATTATATCTTTGGAAATTATTAGACTCACCCGTAAAAAATATTTGTCACTTTGTAGCTATGTTCATTTTTTCGATTTCCCAACTCCAATCTAATGTTTCATTACATCTCGCGCTGTAACTCTTTCATTGTTTTGAAATGGTGAATTCGTTCTCAGCCTCAATTGCAATTAAAGCTGATGCTAGTAGCCCAATGGGCCGATTCAACTCGAGCCATTAGATATCCTTTTTTCTTTCCCGTATTTGTTTACAATACTCTCTAATTTCAGTACTTAAAGTTTGTTAAGTATACTAAATTTTCCATTTGCATATTATAATTTGGCTGAGCAAATAAAAAGTCCGCCAAATATGTCGACGAAGGAGTAGTGTTTCAAGAATTCAAACTCAATTCAGAAGAGGAAAACAAACGAAAAGATAGATTCGATTTTATTTTTTTACCATTTACTATAATCGAATTTTACAATTAGATTTGGCCTGGAACTATGTAATAATCCCAATAAAGGTGCAAAATGGGTCTAAAAACATTAACATTCTAAAGGCTCAACCTCTCCCTATAATATTCTTTGTTTCTTTCTTTTTTGATCTTTTTTCCTTTGTTTTTAATTTTGCGCGAACGAATTGACCATTTTCAAAACTATGTTGGTAAAGCAAAGACGTCATTCTAGAATAATGTTGCAGCATGCTAGTTAAACCTTATAAAAAAGAAAGGAAAATGGGCGAAGCAATTGCATGACAAATGGACAATAAGGTAGATTGGGCATTATCAATCATCGAGAAAAGAAAAAGAGAATAAGAGAAAAGGGGTTTCGAGTTTCCTTTGGGCAGAAGACTAGACCTCCTTCTAGGAGACAATTGGGGGTTTACAGTTTCATCTTTTTAGTCTTGTCTTATTTTCAATATTTGACTGACATTGATATAATATTTCCATCTATTACCATACTTATCATCATTTTTTTATTTAAGGGGCCATACTTTTCATCATTGTATTATTAATTTCACTTCACTTCACATAATAAGAATTCATTATGTATAATGTAAATGATTATAAGAATGATACATAAATAAAATGCAACATGTGTTGGGAAGATTCATTTCTTGTATATTTCTACGAAATAATTTACACGCCATTACAAAAACAAATTATGCAATTCCTTTGATGATGACCTAGTATTGGTAGAATAGATATTTGATATTCCTTATGCTAAATGTATCAATTTCAAATTTCAATTTAGGTTTGAGTCGGTTATAGTTGATATTTTAAGTGTGACTTCCAGTGCACATCAAAACTAACGGGGTGACGTATCCCGGATATTAAAAAAAATCATTAACAAAAACAAGAAGAGGGGTATTTTGGTTTGCTTGTGGTGTTATGTTGGATGATCATCGTTTTCTTTTCCTTTACTCCATTCCCCACACCCTCAAAGACATCAATTTATTAACATTACCTGCCAAAAGTAGATCCTGTTACAAACGACGTTACTATGCGCTGTAGACCAATCCTAATCTCTCTCTTTCTCTGTCTGTCTGTCTATATATATATATATATATATATGTGTGTGTGTGTGTGTGTGTGTGTGTGTGTGTGGGAGGAGTGAGGGAGAAAGTGGAGGAGGGGAGAGAGAGAAGTGGGAGACTGGGATTCACTTGTTCCAGTTGTATCTCGTTGCTTTTGAGGAATGTTTTTTTTGGAAGTTCAAACACTGTTCCTTTTCGTGACTTGTGGTGGTAATAATATAAGATACTTATATATAATAGAGTAGTTGTTTATTTACTTATAGTGCATTAATTGGGTGACGCATTTGCATGCATGCATGGGGGCGAGTCCATCGATTGCCACGTGGCACGTGGATTAATGGCAATGATTAGCTCTTTATGGGTTCGTGTTTAAGAAGATCTGATATGACATTAATTGCAATCTTTTGGAATTTGCTAACTGGTGGGACTGTGTGAAAGTAAATTTCGGAGTTGCTTCGGTTTTCAACTTACTAATTCTTTTCATATTATGCTAAATTTAAAATATCTATTTCTACGCAGAGATGTTTTATACTCCTCCGTCCCGCCATTCATGCCTCCTTTCTTTTTTGAGATTAAGGAGAATTGTGGTTTGTGTGTAAAAGTAGGTGACGAAATTCGAGATACTTTTAGTGTAAAATTGTTTCCTTTTTGAACGCGCCAACTGTTGATTTAAAAAAAAGAAACAATAAGAATTATGGGACGGAGGTAGTACTAGTTTGGGAAAGTCTATCCACTAGTAAACAGTCAGCACAGATATGTAGAGAAGTTAAATATATTAAAGGACATATCTTTTTTACTCCTTTTTTTTTGAGAGAGAGCGAGGGAGAGCTTTAATCGATAAATCATCGTTTTAAATTTTGCGTATTGATTATAATGTAATTTCATGTAAATTACACTCAGATTCGAAGTAATGAATGATCACCAAAAAAACTGAAATAAATACCCATTTTCCCCAATTTCATTTTTAATTTTTCTTTTTGGTATGTTCCCAAAATTTTTTTCTATTCTATTTATAAAATTATCCAACAAAATATTCTTTATTTATTATCCTCAATAATACCATTTATTTACATATTTTACCACTTATGATTCACCAATATCAGAAATACGAAGTAAATTGGTAGATAGAGGGAATATATAAATACAAAAAGATAACTGCAACAATACATTTTACTTTTACAACAACGAATATATGCATAATCTTCCCAACATATTTCATATTTTTATATAAAATGATTTAGTTATAATTTATTTTCTATTTAGTATATATTTTCTCATTTTTTATAAGTATTCTCAAACATTAAACTATACATATCAATGAAATAGAGAAATTTTATCTTTATAATTTTATTCCATTACCACACAAATTACATACATATAGCTAATTATAAATTTCTAAAAGTATTAACGATAAAAAAAACTTATATTTTTAATCTCAATTTTGAAATAATACACTTATGAGGGGAAAAAAATAAAAATATAAAACCAATAAGAGAATAAAGAAAGTACTATAAATTATCATTAACTAGGCTTGAAAGAAATTTGACTTTCCCGAGGAGGCGGTCTTCTTATACACTATTTTCGTTTAGAATATTTAATTTGATATATCACTTCACTTAAATGTGTTATACTCCCTCTTAGCATTTCAAATATAACACAAGTATTAATAAAGATTTGGTAAATACTTTTTGGGTGGAGAAAATATCTTACTATAATATTGTTGTATAAATTATAATACTCAAAATGTGGATCGAGGAGTAGCTTTTTAATAAATAATAAATGATTGTTAGATTAAATTATACCGATTGAATATAGAATATTACTTAAAAAGAAAAGTATTACACTCTTCATAGATGGAAAAAGTAGTTCCTTAATTTTAAAGTTGTAGTCTTTATCTTATTTTTACATACATAAATAAAATAGATAATTGAAACACCCCCGCAAAATGAAATAATATCAAGATCACTAAAAAGGAACGTTTATGTGTTATGTTTTTGTTGGTCAATGAATAAAAAAAATTAAAAATAAAATCATAATGAACTTAAATTTAAAATCTTTAATATCAAATATTAATGACATGCCCTATCTAAAATGTTATAATGTCCTATGTGCAAGGTAGATGCAATCGAAAATATAAGACGAATAAAGTATCATTAATTGATACATATAATAGAAGGAGGGCCCACAAAATCTGAGGAGGCACATAAGATGATGATTGGGCGGAGATTTGATTGCCCTCAAAGGCTGTGAGAATTAATGGCGTCCGTGTGGGTTTGCATCATTAACCAAAATCCAATCTCACAGACATGCACACATTTTTAATGCTAATTAATTATAGTATAAACATTATAGATCGCGCCATTTTATTTTTAATATCGGAATGACCAACAAAACTATTAGTTTTTTTTTTCCATAGGCATCTTAACTTGAAAAATCCAAAATTGTCCCACTCTCACACTCCAGGGGAAATTAGCATCGACGAGTGCCATTACTTATTCAAATGTATTTTCTGTACTGCGGTATATACTTAGAGGAATTGCTGGAACTTAAATCTGTGATCTCCTAACTACTAATTTGTCACTCTACCGCTAAACGCTCATGATTAGAAGAACGATTACTGATAATGTTAATTAGGAGGAAATAACTACAGCAGGATGGAATCCCATTTTTTATTAGCTGATCAATTTGTTACACACGTAAGGATGTCAATGGGTGAGTTTTACTCGAACCAGAACAAATAAATAAGTAATGGTTCTGGTTCTGGAACCGACCCATTAGACATTGGATTCAGACTGGACCCTGACCATCAACTATGAGTCTTAAGCGGTCCGGATCTGAGCGGGTTTGGAACCAGAACCGAATCAAAACCGGACAAGAACCAGAACTGGAGTCGAAATCGTTGCTTTATAATTTAATGGATTATGAGTGATTTCGAATCGATATGGATAAAACTAGCTCTTGACAAGCCTATTTAAACTTAGGCTTATCAATAGACGAGTTTTATTCGAACCAGAACCAATAAATAAGTATCGGTTCTGATTCTGGAACCAGAACTAAATCAGGACCAGATCGGACCATCAAACTTTAGATCTAAACGGTTCGGATCTAAAGTGGGTCTGGAACCGAAATCGAAACCGGAACCGCTGCTTTAAAATTTAATGAGTTTTGAACGACTCCGAATTGTTTCGAGTAAATATCATCCATTGATATCCCTACATGGATAAAAACAAATTTGTTAGTATGTACTTATCTTGTCATACTTATCTGTTCATCCACATTAGTGTTTCCTACTCCTAGTTTTAATCATTAAGAAAATAGGTATAGAGACTCCGTTTTAAGTATTTAGAACTTAGAAAGTTACAATAATATTTAGAAAATTAGTACGATTTATTATTTCAAAGATACACTATTCAACTATAAAGTGTTTTATAATAAATTTTTAGTTATAACTTACTTAATTTATAGTTATAGATTGTTTTGATCTTTATTTTATGCTAAATTAGAAACCATAATTGGTTCGTATTCCTCATGTAGCTAGAGCTGGTTCTTATTTACAATTGAAGATAATAATAAAAAGCACAAAAAAATGAAAATGAATTAAAACAAAACCATGTGATAATTAATCGAAGAATTAATAAATAAAACGAAAGAGAGAGGTTGAGAGAATGAGTGGAGTTATTTAAGATTTTATATAACATAACATAACATTGGGTTAGTGAGAAAGGCAACTAAGTTTTAAAAAAATTGAGAGAAGAGAGCATCTTTTGGAAAGCGGTGGTCTTCTCCCTTTGTCGAACTCTCCAATCTCAAGACAATCCTCTCTCTCTCTCTCGTTTTGTGCTCTGCTTGCTTATTTGTTTAATTATTTTGAATCTTTTGATCGAACCGATCGATATTCCAGAGGACTTTGTTTGTCTAGTGTTGGGCCCCATCCCCATTGTGGGGTCACTTTTGTTCCTCCTCTTTTTGTCCCTCACCACCTTATCACATTTATTCAAAATTATTTCTTCTTATGTTTCAAAGTTTTATAACGGGTATTTCGATCATCTATGGTGATTTTGATTTAATAAATTCAATGTATTTCATTATTTACTAAAATAATTGTTGGTTTCGACGCACATTGTTTGGGAAAGTTAGTAGCTTAATTAATTATTTTCATCTTAATTCACAATTCAACCCCTCTTTAATGCGGCTTAATTCAATTAAGGGTTATTGGCGTATAAATATATCAACTTTGTGCTAATTTTGATTTTTCTACGAACTTTAAAAGTTGTCACAAAATACACCCAAATTTAGTTACTTTAGTGTTTTTACCACAATTTCAAATTCAAGCCAAATTAGATCTAACTTGACATCTCATAAATTTACTATAGACTAAACGGTTAGTGATATAAACGAAATCGTAGAGAGAGGACATAAAACATTGTTGTTCCATCAAAATAAATCAAAATTTTTTATTTCTATGATTTATTGAGTCAACCGTCATTACAAAAATCAAGTCTTTTCACTTGTTTCATCGTCTGATTCTAGTTGGGATCAAAACAATCGATATCCTCTCTCTACGATGTCGTATATATCATTGATCGTTTTGTCTATAGTAAATTTTCGAGATGTCAAGTCAGATTTAATTTGGCTTAAATTTTAAATCGTGGTAAAATCATTAAAGTCATTTAGTCTGTGTATTTTGTGACAATTTATAAAGGTCGTGGAAAAATTAAAATTGACCCAAAATTTGTGTATTTATCGACAATAACCCTTCAATTAATCCTCAATACCTTATTCAATAATAGTACGATTTATGAACATGGTCCTGAGTTTATTTTACCTTCACCAAAACGCTTAATTAATACTTAGGACTATGTTCATAAAGAAATATGTTATTAGTACAAATTT
The DNA here is from genome assembly GCA_036937905.1 of Salvia rosmarinus. NCBI lineage: Eukaryota > Viridiplantae > Streptophyta > Magnoliopsida > Lamiales > Lamiaceae > Salvia > Salvia rosmarinus. The sequence goes on from CM072816.1 coordinate 5,437,813, forward strand.
TTATATAGGTTGAGTCTTTTAGTCGGATCTAATACAATGTATTTCTATCGATTTATACATATAATTTTGAGTGACAACACAAATAAATAATACTCCCTCCGTCCCAACTAACTTGAGTCGTATACCATTTTAAGCCGTCCCAACTAACTTGAGTCATTTCTATAAATGGAAATAATCAACAAAAAATAAGGGATTTTAATTACAATTAACAGTTAATTAATTAGGTTGATTATTGGCTAATTAAATTAAATTAATTTATTTTAATATGCTAATTTTAACTAAAAATTTAATTAATTAATTTATTTAAAAATTAATTTATTTCATTAATTTAAAAATAAATTAAATTAAAAATTAATTTATTTTAATATGCTAATTTTAACTAAAAATTATTTATTTATTTAAAAATTAATTTATTTATTTAATTTAAAAAATAAATTAAATTAAAAAAATTAATTTATTTTAATATGCTAATTTTAACTAAAAATTTATTTATTTATTAAAAAATTAATTTATTTATTTAATTTAAAAATTAAATTAAATTAAAAATTAATTTATTTTAGTATGCTAATTTTAACTAAAATAAATTAATTTATTAATTTATTTAAAATTTTAATTTAATTATTTAATTTAAAAATAAATTAAATTAAAAAATTAATTTATTTTAATATGCTAATTTTAACTAAAAATTTATTTATTTATTAAAAAATTAATTTATTTATTAAATTAAAATTAAATTAAATTAAAAATTAATTTATTTTAATATGCTAATTTTAACTAAAATAAATTAATTTATTAATTTATTTAAAAATTAATTAATTTATTTATTTTTAAAAATAAATTAAATTAAAAAATTAATTTATTTAAAAAAAATTAAATTAATTTATTTTAATATGCTAATTTAAAATAATTAAATTAAATTAAATTAACTAAAAAAATTAAATTAATTTTAATATGCTAATTTAATTAAGGATAATTTAAAATAAATTTATTAAGTAAATAAATAAATTTATATATAAAATAAAATAAAATACAAAATATATATACTTAACACATAAACCACTTTATTATCAATACACTTAAACACTAAACACTCTCTCCTTAATTCCCGTGCCCAAAAGAAATGCCCCAAGCCAGCCGGGACGGAGGGAGTACGTGTTATTCCTTTTGCTTGATGCGTGGCTCAATATTATACTCCAAACTTTAGAAACATTTTGCCCATGGCAAAATTTAACTTATTCTTCTATCTTCTACACATTTCTTTTTACATTTATAGGCTTTGATTATTCCTACACAACATATATGAAAAATAGTTAGAACACACAAACTAATGCTATTGGAAGATGTAGATCGTGACTAGATGGTTAGAAACCTTGTATGAGTTTCACCGCTCAAGTTTGAGATCCAGTCCAAACAAAATGATGATGCAACCATAACAAAAAATTGAATTAGTTTAACAACATATTTTTGTACGAATCATAATCCATTTTATGAATTTTGACCTACTAGATTATATGATTCAAGACATGAATTTCATACATTCTTTTCTAGATTATTATAATTTTTATATTTCAGAACTCAAGAATTTCAATATATTAATGTCCAACAAAATTTTGTAACCTTAAGTTTAACATGTAATGAAAATATTTTATTAATTCTTCGAAATCAATATAATTATAAATAATGTGATGGTCCAAATATTTTGAAAGGTTTGGGGGTGATGTATGTATTATATATTTGTTTTTTTTTTGGAGTAGTAGCTTCTCTTTTTCCAAGTTTCCATCTTTGGGTCAAAGATTTGTGCAAGAGTAGAGGAACAAAATGTGTTGCTTTGATGATTGCAGAGTATCCTCTATCACTTTTTGCACTCCCAGCCCCAGCAATGTCTCTCTTTCTCTCTCCCTCCCTATTTTTCAATAGAATCTCAAGATCTTTGTAATTACACTACTATCTCTATCACTAGAGTGATAGACTTGCCTTAACTTTTTATGGAATCAAGAATCATGGACTGGGACAACTAGCTATCTTCACACACCCATCCATCTATTTCAAATAAAGCAATAATGTGATATTCTGCCCAAATTGGTAAGAAGTTATAATTTGTAAGAGTTGGTTATATGAGATGACGAAATTGTTCAAATAAAGCTATGAGATTGTGGGTACGAATTTTAAGACACATTAGCCAATCTACCTTTTGATTTGCTTAAATCCTAGCACTTGTGAGCAAATTAGACCATTGAATCAAACTATAAGCCGATCAAAATAGTAAATTAATCTCCATTACAATTTTACGTAGCAAGACAATAAATGATTAGAACGTATTTTATTAATAAATTACTAGTATTATTTTTCGCCAAAAAACTTTATATGATTTCAAGAGTAAAAGTGCCTTGCCTAACATCTGCAAGATATACCAAAACATTACTTTGTATGAAATGCAAACTTATAATACAAGCAAGAGACATATTTGAAGCTAATTGTTTCACCAACCTTAAAAACAACCATGCTGTCCGATTTGAAGCTAGATAGCAGCCATATCAATACAAAGAGATGTCACTGAAAAACAAATATCTTTACTCAATATTATATAACACTAATCATTATAAAAATTGATCATGTGAGAGCATATCAAACCGCATTTTTATATTAATTATTTTTGTATTAAAAAGAATAAAAATAAAAATAAATCTAAACCAGGTATGTAACAATGAGATATAGAAGAGTTGAGTGATAGATTGTATGATTGAGGTGAGGACTGAATTAGTTTTTTCACAGTATTCCAGAGATAAGATGGGTACACATGCCACTTGCCCTAACCTGTCTCAAAATGATGATGCCTTGATGTTTTGTTGCAGTTCTATGACGAGCCTTACCAGTTTGTACTCTTTCATACTAGTAATTCTTTTTTAATTCTCTTGTAAAAATCAAATCAAATACTCGCTCGATCTACCAAAATCGTTCATTCATTTTTGTGGCACGAGTTTTAATAAATTATAATGAGTATAAAGTAAATAAGTATAAAAATATGTGTCATGCGATAATAAATGAATATATTAATGGATATTGAATATAAAAAGATGGATCATATGTGTTTTTTTATAAATAAGTAGATATATTTAGGATAAAAATATAAAGTTGATATTTCTAAAAAGAAAAGTGAACATTTTTATGGACTTTGACCAAAACTAATTAAATGCATTTAATTTAGTGGATGATTGGAGACATGAATAGATTTTGAAGTACTCCCTATTTCTAGCAAACAAATATATATTAATATTTCAAAATAGTATGTGTTGCCACAACATATTTAATATGCGTATTAATTTTGTTAGGAGATGGAAAAGCAAGATTTGATAATTGAACTCTGATCACTCACTCTAAAGATTTCAGATTCAATTTATTCTCTCAAATGCTTTCTCTTAAACCCAAGATATTCTTACTATTTTTTCCTAGTTGATTACTTCACAGCTAAGAATATAAGCGACTTTGATTTTTTACTTTAAGAATACTAATATGTTGGGGACAATTTCTTATTTAATTTTCACGGTCAATCGGGTATAGAACTTGAAAACTCTCTTTTCAACTTTAATAAATTAGAGGTTTGCAAATGTAGAGAATGAATATTAGTTTAATTGAAGGACATAATACAGCCATGGTAGAATCCAAAAAAACGCATAGTCCCAACATGTTCCGATCGATCACATGAAAATAATTAATTTATTAATTAGGGCCCCAAATCAAGGCGTTTTATTCCCGCGAGTCGGATGTGTGGCGGAGGAGCCGGTGGTGGTGGTGGTGGTGGGGCAGCTCCATTTTCCTTGGGAGCGCAGAGATACGGATACGGACATAAGTTTGGTGTATTTGAGAGTGGTGGCTCCGCCTCGTGATCGGAGATGGCAGATCCATGGAAGACTGTTCCCGCTAGTCACGTGGGCTCTTTTGACTGCCCAATGACCAACCTCTCCTATCTCTATAGGCTGTATGTACATGCATTCTAATCCCTTGCTGCATTATTCTTATTCTACACGCACTGCAACGTGTAATCTGCACCCCTCTCTGTGCGCACCCCATTTTTATCTAATTTCACTGCGAGTTTAATTAGATGAAAATTGATTGACGACAAAGCGGATTCTCGCAGGTGCTGACTGGTATTTCCCCATTTTTAATTACCCTTTATATAAAGCACTTGATCTCTCGTACGCAGCTCTCTATCCTAAGTTGTTGTTCAAACATTTTATTATTACACATCCTTTTCAACTCACTATTTCCCTGTACTTCATTACAACCCCTCTCTCTAGACAAACATTCGCCATTTTCGAGTATAAATAACCCCCGTCTTCATAATCAGTCCCATTCATTTTCAAGAATGTATCACACACAAAGCGGCAATTCCTTTCCGATGCTATTCTCCATGGCTAATGGCCACAGAGGCTTTGATGAAGGGGAGTTGTACTCTTTCGCTTCCTCCTCCCCTTCCGCTTCGGTGGATTGTACCCTCTCCTTGGGCACGCCTTCCACACGTGTCACCAATGATAGCAGCCATCACCACCACGAGAAGAAGCACTCTTCATGTATGTCTAACTTCGGTTGGAACATACTGCCGTCCAAGCACACGCCGCCGCCCTCCTCCGCCAAGGGCCACCGTGGCTCCAGCAACACCAGCGCCGGCGACCCCCTCCTCGCGCGCCGCTGCGCTAATTGTGATACCACTTCTACTCCCTTGTGGAGAAACGGTCCCAGAGGCCCTAAGGTGATAATCTCATTTTTTTCAGTTTCTTCCTCGACTCTCTCCCTCTCTCTCTCAAACACACACACACACACACACACTAAGCATGTTTCTCATCGTAATGTATGTTCAATTGCATGAAAGTAATGGAGGATTAATTTATTGCAGTCGCTATGCAATGCTTGTGGGATTCGTTACAAAAAGGAAGAGAGGAGGGCGACGGCCGCGGCCGCCACCAGCAACGGCGGCGGAGCTCAGGTGGAGGCGCAGTACATGATGAACGGCTCGTGGAATCCGTCGACGCAGAAAGCTCCGTGCTACTCTTCCACCTACGGCGGCGAATACCGGTTCATCGAAGACGACGGCGGCGCCGATCACCAGGAATTGGAAATGAGTGGCGGCGGCGGTGGCGTTCCGTTCATGTCGTGGCGTTTCAACGTGACGGACCGACCCAGCCTCGTTCATGACTTCACGAGATGAATCAATCAGCCATCATCAAAATCTCCGGAAATCCGAATTTAATTAATGAAAAAGAAAACCAAGAAAAATAGGTGGAATTTAATAGGAGAATCGGATTTGACGGCGACGGGTAGGAGTGGGTCATGAAATTCTTTTCTTTTAAGCTGCTTATTTATTTTATTAATTTTGTTTTTGGCGTTTGATACATAGATGGAGTGAAAATGAGTTAATTCTATGTTGTTTGGTTAGATTGCTTTTTCTTTTGTAGCTTTCACTTTTTCAGGTCTGGCCCCAATATTAATATTAATATTAATATTAATATGTAATGGTAGTATCTAATCGAAGAGTAGGATGGAGGAGTAACTTTTTGTGTTGGTCTGTTTCATACACTTTCTTTAAATATGCAGCAAACAGGTTTGGCTTTACGACTAGCTGTTATTTTCCGTGTAATTATGTCTGCCCTCTCACTCTCCTATCATATCATATGATGCATTTTGTCTTTTGTTTCTAAGCTCTTCCTATTTCTCAAACATAGGACAATTTCATCTTTCCCTGCGGAATGAAATCTATAATGCTTTTGGGTTTGGCTAATGAAGTAATGATTATCTTGTGAATGCCAGAGGCTTCTTTTTATCTTTTACCCAAACACCCTCACTGCTCATTTATAATCTGCTCTGCTCTAAAATAATGCGATTCAAAGGACAATATTTGGTCAACCAACGGCTTAAGACCAGCACAACAAAATATCAAAAATAATGTGACTTGTCGGTTTTCAGAGTCTAACGTGGACTAGTTTTTGCGTTTGAATGGGCAATCTCATGGGCTTCATGTCGAGTGAAAGGGTTAACATCAACTAAATTACTTATTTAATTTGTGATGGTTTTACTTCATCGAAATATATCAGAAACCCCTATAACAATACTCTAGATAGAAATAAATTTTATTTAATAAAAAAATAAGGTTTTCACTCGAAATCAATTATATTTAAGAATAAATTTCATTTGTAATAAGTTATTTTTTTCAGTCTTATCTTAAGAATTTATACCTTCAAATAAGATAATAGCATCATATATATTACATTTATATAAGTTTAAAATGGCATATAATATTTATCAACTTTGAATGCAATTTGCTTGAAATAGAAAAAAAGTATAGAGATTTTATGAAAAATGTACACGTATTAAATTTATATATATATATATATATATATATATATATATATATATATAATAACTTTTTTTTTCTCAGGTGAATCATAAGTACATAATATATTTTATGTACAACCAAAACACATGTAAAACAAAATTTATATTAATTAGGATAATTTGTTGAATGGATTTATACATTATCATGTATTTCCTTGGTCCACAAAAATGTGTCACTTGGTGGACGACACGAGTTTTAATAAAAAAATTGATAGATTATTTGAATAGAGAAAGGTCTCACCATATAAGAAATGAGTGATTGAGGTTGGACCATATAAGAAATGAGTGGTTGAGGTTGGATTATAAGAATTAAGTATGTGACAAGGGTAGTTTATGGTATATAATGAGTGGTTGTAACTTGTGAGTTTGAATTATATAGATTGACTGTCCCAGAAAGAAAAATGAAACATTTTTTGTGGACTCGAATAAAGTAATTGTGACACACTCTTAATGGATAGATAAAGTATTATATTAAATATATTTTTTTAAAGAAAAACTATTTACCTATATAAAATTCTATTTATGAATAGTTTTCTATAATAATTTTCTTCGGGTCCCAACAATATGATTGTATAGAGTTTTCATGTAGGTCTAATTTACTATGATAAAAATAATTATAGAAAAGCTATTCATAAATAGAATTTTTGTTACGGGTATATATATATAAGAGATCAAATAGTACTAGAGCCTGAGGTAGTATGTAGTATTCAATCTCATCCACTTATCTCATAGATCATATGATGAAGATTTTTTCGAATTTTTTAAGTTCATTTTCGCTGATTTTACTACAGTAAAGGTAAATTAGTAATTTGGTTTGTTATGTAATACAAAAATCAAATCATGTATGTAATTAAACATAAAACTGCATACAATTGAACATAAACTGCATATTAGATTGATTTATCTAAAATCTATTCTCTCATTTATATCGATTACTTCTAACTTTATAATTCGAAAGAAAACAAATGATCAACAAGAAAAGTGTTTGTGCATATTAGAGAAGAGAGAACGAGAGATATCAAGAATGAAAAACCTACGAGTTTATGTTTTAAAGCAAGCATGTTTGTGTTTCGTAGTATGCATGTTGTTTAATAGTATACATGTTTCTGTTTTGTAATATACATGTTTATGTAGTATTATACATATGCAAGTTTATGTGTATTGTTATGCAAGTTTATGTGCATTAGTATGTATATTCTTTGTTGGGAGCTTCATCTCGCTGCCTCATTCTCCGATTTTCGACGAACTCCACCATAAACCACGATCTCTTTCTTCGATTTTTGACAAACTTCACATTAAACACCACCATAGTCATCTTCCTTCTCGATCCTTCAACCTTCTCTCAAAATTATTTTCTTTTTTCTTAAATTTCAAGAACTCCGATTCTGATCTCATCATGAACGCCATACCATGCGACCATTTCCACCGTGCCATTGCTATTGCCGCGACCGCCTCCATTGCACCATCGTCGCCACCTACTTCTCTTTATTCTCTGACGAACAACAACAATTTGCAGTAGAGAAGAAGAAGAAGAAGAAGAAGAAGAAGAAGAAGAAGAAGAAGAAGAACAATTAATATCTTGCCCTTAAACGAAAATTAAAATAAGAAAATAAAAAAAACATCCTGTCACATATCACTTATCTAGGTTATCCACATGAACACATTGTATGATCTAGATTGGGTACTACATACTACTTGAGGATCAGATACTACGGGAACCCAACCATACATACATATATATATATATATATATATATATGGGTGAGTTACTGCATCCCTATAGAAAAGCTATTCATATTGTATGTCTAATTTACTATGATAAAAACAATATATATATATATATATATATATATATATATAGGAGTGAGTTATTGTAAAAATCTTTATTATCCTATAAACATGAGAATAATGAATTTTCAATGAAAGTTACTGTATTAAAAAAAATTGAATTTATATTTCTCATAGGATTTAAATCCAGGTGGTGCATAATGCACTCATCTAATAAAATAATGTATCGTCGTAAATTTTTACGATCTAATGATTGAAAATGGTTCTCACGTTATCACTTTAAATAAGGTTTTTATTTGAACTTTCTCCTAAATGAGAACCATTATTATCCTAAGAACCAAATGAATTCATTATGGAAGTTGATTAATTCGTTGGGAAAATTATTGAATCCAAAAATTCGAAATTCTTCATCCGAGTATGAATCCCATGAAAAATGAAAATTCTAATTTTTGATTTAGTAACTTTCTCGATAGATTCATCAACTTTCACAAAGGATTCATCATTTTTTGATTATCATGTTCTCATGATAAAAATGGATTTTAAGTTAACCCTCCTCTATATTATGTGTGTTTGAGTGATGATTAATTACCTAGTGTGTTCGGAGATTTCTTCGCTTTTTTGCAGAAGAAGGGTTGGATTGGAGTTTGGGTTCGTTTGGGAATTGACATCATTTGATTGAGTAGATTATGGTGAGACGGAAGGAGAAAGAGAGGAGGAAAAACAAAGGGTTTGAGTTGTGTTCAAAACAAAATAAACAAAGAAGCTCTCCAAATACAAACAAATAGGTGCTTTAGTATTATTCAAAAGGAGAAGAAAAGATATGAAGACGAAACACGCAAGAGCAGAAACACATAGAAGACGGTTGATTACCTTTCTCAAACATGTCGGTGCCGGCGAATCAGAGAATGGGGGAAAGAGTATAAAGCGTGGCAAATCTGAATCCGGCCATGCCTCTTTGTGTTTTCCTTTTTTTTAATAAAATGATGTCGTTTCAAATGTTTATATTTAAAAAAATAAATCCATTTCAAATAAGATATCGTCTTATTCAACCTTCACCTTCTGAGTGTTAAAAATATTTTCGAGTCTGTGTATTTTTTAGAGCTCAGACATTTAATTTTTTTTTTTTTGAAAGTATATCATAAACTAACAAGCATTTAAAATCCAGGCAATAAATTAATTAACCTTTTAATTTTTTTGTTCGGACTATTTCAGTTCCCTTTGATTTTAATTTCACTTAAACGCATTTTATTTTTTACTATTTGTTACTGGGGAAGCAATTTTTTATTTTTACTTTTTCAATTTTGTGTTACTTTACTTTTATCGCCTCATTGGTCCAGTGAAACAGATCTCAACTCGGCCCACTTTCCGAAGCCTACGGCCCCATTTGTGATTGAAGAAGTTTGGTTTTAGAATTACATTTAGCGGGTTTGCAATCCCTTTCTCTGTTTCTCATATTTTCTCCGATTATGCTTCTTCTCAACTCAATGAGTTTTATACAGTGGTGGCAATGTTTCTCTTATTTGAATTTCACCGATTTGTTCTAATGTCAATTTCGCCAGGTAACTATTGATTTTAACTTTTGATGTTTTGGATTGATGATGTTCTCGGCTTCTTTTAGCGTGTGGTCAACGCAGTAGTTCAAATTGGTTTTGTACATTTGTTCTGATTCTAATTGGACTGTAGCTATTAAGATTAGCTCCAGTTTTCTTCTACTGATAATACTTGAAAACAAATTATTTTCTTTTATTTTCGTATAAATTTTGATATTTTTCTTTGAAATAAGGACTTTCAAAGAGGACTTTGAGGTGATCTTTCAGCTGCTTGACACAACTGGGAATTAATTTCGTACATTTACGTGTTGCATCTTTCTGTACTAGTTATAGAGTGATCCGTTTTGAGTTATTTATATTAATGAAACTCCTATTTTTATGTTGCGTGGATGCTGTATGGGGTTTGATGCCAAATTGCTGATATAATGCCTGAAATACTGCTTATACCATAAACCACGAGTAGGTGTAACGGTATTAAGAGAAATGTTCCTTTTTTGGAGTTGGATATTACTAATTTTAAGAGTTCAAAAGTTGGATAGCATTCTTAGAAGACTACGTGAAAAATAACTGTTGTTTTGTTGCTTATTCTTTTAGGGAGTGTTCACTTTTCATAATTAGTATTTTGAAGATTTAAATATTTGATAGATTAAATATATGATAAAATAATTTTCATCTATCTAACTTTTGTTTACTACAAATGATTAGTAGATGACTAAAATTCGGATAAATAACTCTCTTTTTGTTTGGAGGATTATTTCAATCTCATCTATATTGGTTGGACTAAAATCAATAGAGAACAATTCAAAGGTTCGGGCTTTGGGATATCCTCAAATGTTAATCCTTAAAAGAAATGTTTGATTAAATTTATCTATGATCTATCCAACTTAATCATGTAAATAAACACCCCTTAAGGTTTTATTATAGTCAATAAATGTTATGTAGTTTGTAGGTCATTTTTTTTTGATCAATTAATACATAAATTTTAAAGGCCGTGTCACGGTGGACTCGAACCCAAGACATTTGGCCTCAAGCATTAACCACTCTACCACTAAACCAATGCACGCACACTTGCAGGTCATGTTTATGATAACGCATCGTGTGTCATTTATCTTGTTTGAGGATACAGCATGCCTGGGTAATCATATGGATGATGTATCTTGTACCTTAAGCTTCAATTCTTACATTTCCCTTATCAAGGAAAAAACTTATCTAAATTGATTTACTCTGTGGCATTCTTTTATCAGTGTAATGAAGTATCAGAGGTCTTTTCTCTTTGAATGCTCCACTTTGTGTATATGCCCCAGCCTCCAAATCCTGTATTCGCAAAAGGGAATTTGTCATTAATTGCATTTGACTCTAAAAGGTTTTTTTTTGCGATAGTCTGTACTTTGTACTGTTGGCACTTTGGTTACCTGATTTTGCATGGGATCTCATGTGGAATATAATTTGAAAATTAGTCTTACTTGGCTCAGGAGGCTCCTTTGTGCCTATATTAAAATGTCTAACCTGCATTGATGGAATTCTGAGATACTGATTGAGTGATTGTAAAGAGTCCTAACCACAAGCTATGTCGGCATACCTGACTTAGGCCTCGCAGTTTGCCGTGTCACTGCTTTTTCACGTTTCATTTAATTTAGTTCGAGAACAACAACACCTGCTGATTCACATATCCAAAATCTTATGAGGTATTGGCTGATGGGAACTGCATAATAGTTGTATTTTAAGTTGAGAATGTCAGAGTGGATATAATAATAAATAAGGTGTATTGAAAATAAATGAGACATTCATCTGCTTTTTGGATGTTCTTTTTTGAAATGATATTACACAACACATATGTGTGCTTTGTCTTGTCATCATGTAATTGAGGGATGCCTGCAAATGATCTATTGATGTGTCAAACACATATGTGGATCAATCATTTCCAAGTGTCTGGGTTAATGTTCTGCTTCCTGAAGATGAGTCTTCATTGCTATTAGTATGAGATTTCTTATAAAGAAAAAGGTGTGATATACTTCATTTGTAATATTTTGTTATAAGATTCTGTCTCATGAAGAGGTAAGGCGACATTTTCAGGAAAATTTGGGAGAAATCTTTGATTTCTTTGTTTGACCAATTTGAAAATATTGAACATTATCTTACTTTAGACAGGCTATACAGAGCCTCATTGCATATCGCACTACTTGATAGATGTAAAAGTTTCTATCTATCTTTACTTGGCATTAGATCACTGTAAAGGGCAATCTTTACTTGGCATTAATAAACATGAACTGAAGAACTAATCTATGAATTTGAGATAATTGCTAATCCCACAAGTCAGTTTTTTGAGTGGGTTTGAAATGTTTTTTGAAATTGGTTGAACTCTAGAAAAATGGAACCTGAATTTCAAGTAAACTCTGCATAAACCTATTTGTTTGTTTCATGTGGTCATTCTGATGCCCTCAAGCATAAATGTATAAAAATGGAGATTTGAGAAGGCCACAAACAGAAATTTTACATACGCTGTGTTGCTTATTGTGAAAGTTATTTTCTTATCATACCATATCCACATTTTTGTGCAGTGCGACATAATGAAATTTACTATTGGAAAAGAAATTCACTAGTTGCAGCTTGTAATTGTGATGTTGTTACTGCATTGCCATGAACATAATGTTTGAGCATTTATTGATACTGTGTATTGTACTTTGAAATGGTGGGTATCCATTGAGGTCCTTCATTGAATATTTTCCTTTTATTATGCCTGCTATCTGATGTTTTTAATCATTTCCATCTACTCTTATTTAACTTTTTCACTGATATAGATTAACTAGATATACTTCACTCCGGCAACAAACTTGCTTATGCAATAATAGGTATAACTTGTGAGCTGCGGATTGTCTCTTTATATACCAAGTGCGTGGACAAAAACTATAGTCATTTTTAATGGAACCAGACAAATACCATATTTTCACAATGTTATGCCTACATTTCCCTTCTGAGCCTTCCCATATTCTTTATGCCTTGTTTTCTTTCAGTCTCAACAGAAAGAGTGATACTGAAAGATCTCGTAGACTTGATTGAATCTGATTGATCCAGGTCCTGAGTTGGAACTTGGAAGCGTTGGTGAAACTTGTTGCAGCTCATTACTGGGGAAGCCAGGTTGAAGAGAGAGAGTTATATGCTTGATTAGGTTATGCTTGTATGGTATAAGGTTCCTTCTCACTCACACCTCAAGATGTACCTTTATAGTTCTTTTGTTGCATAGAGTCAATCTTGATTGTTGTACAACACCATTAGTTCTGATTGTGGGTTAGCAGTTCACTTTAGCAATTGATGAGATATTCATTTGCTTAATATTTTCTTAAGAAATTTGCCTTTGTGATTCACCATTTCTAGCCAAAAAGCACAGGAGATGAGATCTCATACAATCCTTTTATAGCAACACAGATTGTGTGTTATTTAGAATTCAATTTGACAGCAGCACCTCTCCTGACAAATGTGTAGACATGGACTCCAACTCTATCGCCATTAGAGGGGCCATCTTTATGCACAACCTCAACACGAAAATACTTGTTAGCCTTCTTGAAGAAGGTGGATTCCTTCTTCCACCTCTTCAAATGCGCCATCACGAACACCACTTCTCTCTCTCTTCCTAACAGCAAAAACCTCAGTGTTTCAAGCAACGGCTCGTAGAGATGGTCGTGATACACCACGTCGGATCCCAACACCACATCAAAATCCCCGCCAACGCCCTCCATCTGCACCACGTCGCCCCACGCCAGCGCCGCCACGTGGACCTCACCGCCACGTGGCACCAGGACCCCGGCATTGGCATCCACGTTGAACTGCAGGTTCGGGAGCACGTGCGGGAGATCGGTGACCGTGACGCTAGCCCCGAGCAATGCGGCCGCCGCGATCCCCACGAGCCCCGTGCCAGAACCCAACTCCAGGACTCGGAGGCGGCGGTGATCGGCGGCGAGCAGGCAGGCGAGGGCGGCGGATTGGGTCTGGCGGTCGAGGAGGGCGACGAGTGCGGCGGCGGCGGGCCAGAGCTGGAAGGAGATGCCTTGGGAAGGGAGCTGGCGGATGACTATGGCGGAGTTTATCGAATGCAGGATGCAGGTTTGCGGCGGCGACGGCGGGGTCTTTTCAGTCTGATCATGGTTGATGGTTTGCTCTAACATTGCGAGATAGGGTTTGGGGAATTCAGAGGCGGCGCTGCGGCATCAGGATTTAACGAGGGCAGGAAATTAATTACAGAGAGATAAGCACGGACTGCAACTTGCATTAATATTATTATGACTAATAACTATAACTATGTTTAGGCATAGTTGATTATTGCAAGTGGAGATCCGATGACGAGGATATCAGTCAGATTATTGATGCCTGATGGGCTTGGTTTGACCTGGCATGGCCGCTTGAATCACACTTCAACTTGAGGTCTTTGTACTTACTTTTTATTTTAATAGGTCTTTTTACAATTTTTTTGTATTATTATATACTTCTAATTTTATAATCCATAGCATTTGATTCTTTTAAACGAATTTATCAAATTCTTTAACTTTTTCATTAATTATTATTAACATAAATCATTTCTTGTTTCTCTTTCAATTCTTTTTTTTTATTTTACAAAAAGCTTGTACAATTTGTTTCTTTCTTCTCTCATCTATCCGTAGCTTGAAAAGTCAAACTCCACAATTTGAAAGGGTGCTTGGATTGATGATGAAATTCAAATTTGGAGAGAACTTAGAAGAAGGAGATTATCGTCACGAGGAAGCAAGCCTTTCACTACCATTTGCTTTGATACGAAACCTTGACCTCCCAAGTCCCAACCAATGTTGGGTTACTCCAAGTTTCTACATTTTGAGTTCTGCTTAGGATTGATGATAGCATAGATCTGTCTCCTAGGTTCGATTTCATCCAACCGATGAAGAATTCATCGCCCATTACCTATCGCAAAAGGCTCTCGATCCTACTTTCTCCGCCATCGCCATTGATAAAGTCGACATGAACAAAGTCGAATCGTGGGAATTGCCTTGTGGAGATTAATTTTGAGATTATTTTAATGAAGGGAGAGAGAAATTAGGAAAGAAAGAATGATATTTGTTCTCCGTATAAAAGACCCTACTAGCTTGAGGATGAACAGAGCTACGACTGTGGAAATCCATTTAATCACTTGTCCAAAGGAAAAGAAATTGAAGTTTTATTTTTAATATTTTATTATAATCTGACGTGGAATATACTTAACGGAAAAACTAACGGATTTGATAAATCCGTTAAAGAGGACCTAATTAATGATATGAATTATAGAACCAGAAGAACCTAATAAAAAGTAAAAATTGTAAAAAAAATCGAACAAAAAATCAAAGTACGAGAACCTCTAAATGTGTTTGTCATTAGCCTTTTATACTAGATCCTAATTACTATAATTTCATGTCGTATATTATCAATGTTGAAAAGATTACATATACATACATAGAATTGATGCATTGTTTAATGTTTTTATTAGTATATAAAATATTATTCACACGTATTGGATTTTGAATCTTATAAATATATAGAATATCCAACCCCAGTTAAACTGTAACCATTTGCTAATTCTTTCTTATAGCTGATTTAATCATTTCCTGATCCATTTACTATGTTAAGCGAATGGTGTCGTCAATATACATCGTAGACAACTTATTTGTGTGTTGATCTAATAATAGATTAATAATTATAGTTTAAATAAAAATTCTAAAGTTCAAGTCCACAATCACTCAGAAAATCAATTGATTCACTTGTTTGAGAGACTCTTCGATTTCTGTTAACTATATAACTTGTCTTTTTTGGTAAAAACAAATAAGCAAATATACCCCTATTTCATCTCTCTACCCCCCTTCTAAAAACTGTAAGCAAACTCTCATATATTAATATAGCCTAAAACTCCTATCCCTTTTTGGTTATATTTAAATATAAGATTTTTTTTTTTTTGGAAAAATACAAAGGATATATTTTCCTTTTGCTCTCTTTTTGTTAGATAATTATTGATTAAAATTCAAATCTTAGACCTACTCTCTATACGAGAAAATCAATTTTAACCATAATTTGAAAGGTTGAAATACGTCATATATCATATAATTTGTCACATATTAACTATGCTTCGCTTCAGGCACATCAAGCATTTTAATCACAACAACATTACTTAAAAAAAGGTAATTACTGCAAGAAATATTAAAAGTATGTATTCCCTCCGTCTCATTTAAAGTGATTTTTTTCTTTTAGTTATGAGTATTTAGGAGAAATGTATAAAGTAGTTTAAGTGATAAAATGTGGGTAGGCTCATACTTTTTGAAGAGATAATTACTTCTTAAAATGGAATGAGAAAATTATAATGAGACAACCCAAATAAGAAAGTGGATATTTTAAATGGGATAGAGGGAGTATAATTTAATATGAGGATCCCGCTTTAGCAAGAAGGGACTTTACAAATGTATATTCGCATAATTTAATATGAGGATCCCGCTTTAGCAAGAAGGACTTTACAAATGTATATTCGCACATATTAACTTATATTAATAATTCAAAATTTCAAGTCGAAGCGCAGTAGGAAACTTCCCGTTCGGTATGCACATTTTATTTTACTAGTTTTATATTTTGTGAAAGCTAATATCAACAAGCGGTCCCATGGTCTAGTGGTTAGGACATTGGACTCTGAATCCAGTAACCCGATTTCAAATCTCGGTGGGACCTTTTTTCTGAACTTTTTTCCATGTAAAATATATAATTTTGTAAAAATATTCTACAAAACTAATATTTTCACATCTAACCAGTGTCAGATAAGGCTGTAAATGAGTCAAACTATTCTGATTTATTCGAAGTTCGATTAGATAAAAATTCGTTCAAGTTTGTTTAGTGAAGAAGCTCATTAGCTAAACAAGCTCTTGAACATGTTCGTTAACTGATTTAACTTAAAAATATAAAATTATTAACTAGATACAATTATTTTTTTCTATAATTAGTAATTATTGTGTTAAATCTCTTACCTACTTTTATTTGTTATAAGAAATAAAAAAATATGTTATGTTATATTAAAAAAATATATTATGTTATTGCAAATAAAATAATTTATTTTAAATTAAAATAACCAATATTCTAAACATATATCTAAATTTGAAAAGTTATATTTGGGTTTGACTAAAGCTCGTGAGCTCGAAATATTTGATAAATAAAATTCGAAACCCGACTCGATCCTAAACAAACCAAGCTTGAGCACGATGATCGGCTCGGTCCTAAACAAACCAAGCTTAAGCACGATGATGTTCGACTCAATTCGATTTGATTACACCCCTAGTGTCTGATATTATGATAAGAGATGAATAGCAAGACAACTTGAATTCTTTTGTTAATGAGAAAGATATTAAATATGTGGATCGTCCATGTTAATTATATATTTTTTTTAGAGTGAGGAGAATAAAAATATTTGGTACCATTATTTGACTTTTAGAATAAACAAGAAATTAGTCGCACTTTTTAAATAAATATAAACCAAACACAATTATCTCTAAAACATAAGTAGATAACATATAGAAATCCCTGAAAATCTTAAAGGTCTCATTCATACTTGATTAGAGACGAAAGTAATAAGATTTTAGAGTCTCAACAACTATTTTAAATTCTTAAAGTATACCTGATTGTTAGAATTTTTACAAAAATCTCTTTATCCACCGTACCACTAAAATAATTTTATCACTAACAAATTATTGGAAGCGACTTCGTTCGAACTCGTATCAGTTGCCATTGTATATATCTACTAGTCCCCAACTGTTAATTCTAGTGAGTACGGCAACTGATATAAATAGAAACAGTTGAACTCTAAAATAAATAATATCCCCATTGGTTTATACAAACTGAAACATGTTGCCAGAAAAGAAATCAAGGCAAAATACAGTCGGCAACTTTTGTTCATATGATTAGAGCAATAAAACCTTATGCCAATGATTGTATTTCCATGCCAGAGTTTTGCATAGCAGAGAAAACTGGTTGCTCGAGACAATTTCATCGAACATTTTCAGTTGTTGGAACTAGACTTGTCGATGAACAAATATTATTTGAACTGATACGGAATTGCTTATAGCCAGTATCAATGGTTTTAGTTCTGATTTTGATTTCAAATCCACTCAATCACGGACTGATGGCCAGATCCAGCCCAATTGTTATGGTTCCGACCGTCCGATATTTTTATTTTTATTTTTGGAGTTGGTTTCAAAGCAAGAGCATAGGCTGCAGGCCGTCTCTTATACCTAAAACTTGGTTATAGCCTAACTAACATTATCCATGCTCGTATTGATAATATCTGTAATATCATTCAGTCATAAGATACTACATTATAAACTGCCCACTCCAATTAATTTATTTATGTAAGGGTGATTACATTAATTAATTTCATGAATAAAACTAGGATCGAACGTGGCTTCCCAATCTGACGACAATGCCATCGATATCTCGCACGTACCCCACTTTCTGGCCCCACTCTTTCTCCTCGGGCTTGGCCACCGCCTCCGCCCCATTCTCCACCGCTCTCTGCGTGCATAATCGCATCAAGAATGATTATACTGGAGATTGTTAGATCTGAAAATGGAGGCATGCATACCTTAAAGGCGGCTTCGACGTCGGCGTAATCAAAGCAAACCTCGACAGGATTCCTCTCACGGACCTTGACGCTCCCGGTGAGGTCGTCCGTCTCGTGTTGCTTGGCCGGCGTAAACGCTATGGTCGTCGCCCCACTCTCCAGCTCCCCCCATCTACACATGATGATTTTACGATCATATATAATCTTGTGATTAAGATAAGAAAATTGAAATTAGATATGATGAGTTGCCTGTGAGAATTGTCGAGGCGGCGCACGTTATAGCCGAAGGCCTTGCCGTAGAAGTCAATAGATTTCGCCACATCTTTCACGTACACAACTGTGTATGCATATGCCGGCTTCAGGTTCGCTGCCATTCCTCCCTCTGTGTCTCTCTCTCTCTATTGTGTTGGTGGTAGATAGATGGACTTGAGGATCGATGGAGAAGCTTAGAGAGATTATAAATAAACTAAATATTATTGGGGACGTGGAGACCGGATTGCATCTTGAAGCTTACACGTGTACACCATGCATATTAAAGGCTGCCACGTGTGTTTCTCACCCATGTTTAGCTCCTAAATTTACACACGATGGATCGCTCACCAAGTACTGTGGATCTTCAACATATTATATCAACTCATATTTATATGTGTATGTATCTGCATTTATCATGTACGTTTGCAAAACTGAATCATTATTTTTTTTTATTTATTTATTTTGATTTAAAGCGTACACGCGGTTGCGTAGTCGAACCCAAGACCTTTTGCGTAAACTCACGTTAACCACTCTACCACTGTATGAAACACATACACACAAAACTGAATCATTACTATTTGGCACTGTTATTTACCTAAAAACAGAAAAATCGTTTATGAAATTCTAATTTTGTAAAAACAGGTTACCTATAATTTAAAATTAAGAAATCAAATTTATGCTAATTATTAGTTTTTGTTGAGTTTGAGAAGGCATTGTTTTCATGAAAGAGTATATAATATAATTATATATAGTACAATAATAATGGTGATGGGGTACGCAAATATTTATTTAGAAGATTGGAAATGGCTAATGCCACAATAGGAAAAATATGAATGCTGACGGAAGATTGGAAATGTATATAATAATTATTATTATAATAGTATCGCTAAATGCATATATGTAGTGAGAATAGTTTATATGACGTCACTATTAAGTGAGTCTCCAAGTTAGCGAAAACTTATGTTTTTATGACGTCACTCTTAAGTTAAGTGCATCTGCAGACATATTAACGTTATTATCTCTGTTTAAAATGGGTAGCCGCTCTTCATGATTAATAAGAGACGATTAAGAAACTTATCTCCACTATCAAGATTTCTGCAATCCTATAAGAATTAAGTAAAATTTAACTAAAAAATTACCAAAGATTTTAGAATATTTTCAAATTCCATATAGAGATGAATTAATATATATTATTCTTATTTATCTAAACTTATCCTTCAAAGTAAAGGCTTTTACAGAATTTTAGTGAACTAGAGTTAAATATAATTTAAATATCCCCTCAGGAAAAACTTATAAAATATAATTGAATGATTGTTCTTATTTTTAATTTTATTCCAAGTTCTATATATTTTGTATTTGACAATTTAACCTTTCTATGAAGGGTTTTCATAATGATTTAAACTTAATTATACATTTGTAGTTGTTTTAATGATTTTTCAAAATCATCGATGAGTATTCGTAGTAGTTCTAATTACTTGTGGAAAATATAATTTCCCAAAATTGCACGAAATTTGATCTGAAACGGTTGAATTCTTATGCAGTCCGTCCACGGATTGTCCCATCGGTTCAAACTTTGGGTAGGATAAATGATATTTCTCTCTCTTTTCATACTTCATTTCAGTTTGACAGTATGCTATGCTTATATCTGATGTTTAATTTTGAGAAATTTAATTAGTTATGCAGATATGTGAATTAATTACTTAATTTCTTTTAACCACTTTCCGCTTGAACTTAAAATAATTAAAAAGAAAAATTTACGTAGAATGACGTGGCCGTACAAAACATCCATGATCTACCGTAAAAATTCATCCTGGACGCGTAAATAAATACATATCGTTGAAATATAATTTGAAGGGAAGATGAGCAATATGCGTGTTGATACATATATCTCTCTGCACTGCTTATTCGCCGTCAAGGATGGAGCTGCTTGTACTTGGATTTTCTTTGTCGAGATTGGGTCACTTCAAGAACTCTTTTTACTCCTATCATACTCTTCATTCAAACAAAAAAAGGAAAATGAGATTTTAAAAGATATTCAAACAAAAAGAGAGAAGCATATATGTTTACCTGGGACGTTTCCGTGGACAATTTTGTCCTCGTCGTCCTTGGAGAGGGACTGATTACCCCCATATGTTGCTCCAAAACCTTGTTCGTCAGACCTCTTGGCGTAGCCTCCTCCAGTTAAAGGTTTATTCGCCCTAGATATATTATTTCTTTAGTTTCCATTTATGTATATATACCTGCATATTGATTTTATTACAGTAAAACTAACCCCGATTTGGCATCTTTATCTTGCTCCGTTTGTGGTTTGTCCGACCCGGATGCAGCCCGTGCAAATTTGAAGTCGGAAGCTTTTCCAACGACATAGTTCGGTAAAGAATATGAATATGAAAAGGGCGTGCACTACTCATCCACCTTACTGAACTCAACATTCTTTTCACCTTCAATCTTCTACTTTCGCTTAGATATTATACATATAACTACTGTATATATGCAGAGAGAGAGAGAGAGAGAGAGTTTGTGTGAATATGAAATTCCGGATGAAGAAGGGTGATCCGGGACGTGTGCGAATCTAGGATTAGTGGCGTCCCTTTCAGTTCGATCACCTAAATTAAATTGGCCTAAATTTAAGGTTTTAACCATAGCCCTGCTCAAGGAAAATTTTGTTTTCCAATACTTTTAGCTTGTGTTATTCACTTTTTTTAATACTTTTAGTTGATGTGACACGTTGCCCGCGTTTTTTTTTTTGTTAGAAACAATCTAGTTTCTCAATTTTGGTGAAATGCCCAATAAATAATGTCGGTCTTATCTTATGCACCCCTTTTGCCTCTTTCCGAAAGTGATAACTCGGTATATTTTATTTTATTTTATTTTTTTTTTGGGGTATAATAATAGTGTAATAGATGAAGAGAATGTATTTAAATTAACTGGGGAAATTAGGGGGTGGCTCATACTCGATAGATAATATATAGCTGAACATCTCATTACTTATGCGTTTTAATTAATTGCGATAGTACAATTTATTACGAGCTCAACTAATTAAAAGGAATCGATAACTTGAATCTTTTAATTACAAACTCATTCACTTCACTAAATTGACACTCTAAAAGACAGAAGGTTTTCTTCTTATCTTTATGATAATTAGAAATCCATAACGGGTTACTCAGTGTTGGACTCGGGGAATTTGATTTTAGACAGCAACTAAAAATTACACATGAGAGACAAACCACAACAAAGAAGCTGTACAGACTCTATTTATACAGGCAACATTAGTGGACTTAAAGTCAAGATTTAAAGTCTTGATTCAACTGGCATCACTAAGGCCATTTTCCTGACGCTCATATACTGAGAATCAACAAGTACATTGGGGAAGTTCAACAATTCCCAACACTGATGTATTTTGTTATTAGACTAAACATAACAAATAGCTTGACCATCATCATAGAATTTCCACACCCTGACCTAAACGCTGCACAGACTGTCATAACTTACAGTTGCAACACTATACTTCAAATTTCACGTGGAGAACTCGGAAAATAGAGGCTATCACCTCTTCACCAGTTTCTGTTTAAATCATATCTTCGCCAAAAAACAATATGCGACTACATAACCGAGAAATTATTTGAATTGGCAGCAGGTAAACAAGTAAAAGCTTTTGAAACTCGTAATCAGAACAGTTTCACAAACGAAACAATATCATTAATCAATTTATTAACTAAAAACCTCACAGATTAAGCGCCATCAAACGAAGATCTTTTGAGAGCCAAACAATCTCATATGTACTTGGAAATTGTAATGTTTAAATACTCGTTTCAGATACAAGATCTACGCTGCTTTGTGAAAAAGGGTTTTATCAAATCAAACAGCCCCACTATAAGGCTGACAGCTACTTATTGACAAAATTCTTGCCACTTTATTGATCAATGCAAAGCTTGACCTTATAACAAATCTATTTCCCAAGCTACCAAATTCTGTTCACAACTTAGCAAGCACACTAGTACACTCGAGCTTTGGGAGGGAAGGATTCAATTTCATCATCAAGTGTATTCATATGAACTGGCCTGTAGTCAAGTCGAACCTTTTCATTTTCCCAATATCTGCAGACAACAGAAAAAGAGTATTATCATCGATACGGAAAGGATATTTGGCAAAAGCAGCTTAGATCATCTCATAATCCAGCCGATTTATAATTACATAATTTGTCTCGTAAGTTATAGGTTTTATCCATGTATCCTACATAATATAAAAGATTAGGGTGAAAATCTTACCCTAATGTGTGTCTCATCCAATTCTCATCATCTCTTTTCTGCAAAGGAAAGCCATTGGAATAGTTAAGCAGAAAGATGATAAAACGGTAAATAATATCATCAATCAGAAAGGCAAGGAAGAAGGCTACTTCAAACATCTACAGATTCATGGAATGTAACCTGATACATAATTATTTCGGTATTGAAGGAAAACATGAAAACAACTCAACCAAGGAATTTGAACTCACTGTAAAATCTTCCCTTGCATGAGCTCCTCTGCTTTCTTTCCTCGCCTCAGCAGAATGCATAGTTATGCATGCATTAATCAGAAGATTCTCTAACTCAATAGTCTCTATCAAGTCTGAGTTCCTAAAAATTCCAGAAATCATAATAACAATTAAACAAAAGAGGAAAATAAAGCAAAGAAACCTTGCTAACTGCGAGTACAACTAGCAGAAGTGTTTTAGAAAGACAAAATACCATATCAAGCTCCTGTCCTTTAATTTGACATCATGAAAACTCTCCCATGCTTTATCAATCAACTGACAGCCTAAAAGTGACAAAAATGATTGAACATTTGATGGCACTGAATATAGTAAAATTGGGAAAACTAGGCCCTGACGCATACCTTCCTCCAATGTTTCTTGAGTCCGAAACACAGCAGCATTGTTTTGCATTACCCGTTGCATGTTCAACCGGATCTTTGATGTGGGAAGGGTACCATTTGAGTTACGTAGCTTGTCCAACCATGAAAGGGTCTTCTCTCCAGCATCCTTTTCCAGTGGTCTTTGTTTCTCTCCTGTAACATTACAATTGCATGTATTAGAAAATGTAATAACATTGAGCATATGGTGTCCAAAATACCAGTTCAAGAAAGCTTTAGTCACCTGGCTTCTGGATCTCTGCAACCCTATTTGCACAAGCCCGACCAAAGACAACAATGTCAAGAAGTGAGTTGGCTCCAAGACGATTGGCACCATGAACAGATGCACAGGCAGCTTCCCCAGCAGCGAATAAACCGGGAATAACAGCATCAGAATCATTACCTTTGATAGTAACCACCTTAATAAGAACAGACAATCAGTTGTAGAGAAAATGAGAAATCCATATTATGCATGATAAGGATATTGGTGCTCTATGTCATGCACTACCTCTCCGTGGTAATTTGTAGGAATACCACCCATGTTATAATGGACAGTTGGTAAAACAGGGATT
Source organism: Salvia rosmarinus (assembly GCA_036937905.1). Classification (NCBI taxonomy): domain Eukaryota; kingdom Viridiplantae; phylum Streptophyta; class Magnoliopsida; order Lamiales; family Lamiaceae; genus Salvia; species Salvia rosmarinus. The sequence goes on from CM072816.1 coordinate 5,461,839, forward strand.
GGCTCCTTTGTCACATCAACACCAGCAAAAATGGCTGCGGTTTCAGAAATACCAGGAAGCCTCTCCTTCAGAACCTCAGGAGGCAAATGATTCAGGTGAAGATAGATATGATCTTTCAAGGGTCCTGCGGAGAGACAGGATAAGATGTTTGAGGATTCAGACATAAGACATAAGACAGTGGATCTGCAAGAGTATCAAACTTATACTCTTCATGTATGCTCTCGTACATTTCCAATGACAGCCAATAGTGCATTTCAATTTTCATACAGTTCTAGAAAACCATAGAGCATGGTATGGATCTTCTGACCATGATAGCTAAAACTTAAAATCAATATGTGTCTGTTCTCAACCACCATTAGAATTAGTTCATAAAATGCCAGGGCAGGTGATGCCTTACAACCTACAACTCAGAAAGTAGGCTCTCACGTGGTAACAGAGTCCGCATTTCTAGATTATATATTTTTAAGTATAAACTATGTCTAGCTTTTGAAAGACATTCAATTTAAACGGGAACATTCTGTCAAACAAAGGTTTACTGATATTGACCTTAAAGAGACAATAAGCAGTATGAAACCAAGATTATAGCTTTAGACTCTGCTATTATCATGAAACGAGGAAGTGCTTTGCGATTCTTGCATAGACTTGAAACTAAGACAAGCAACCTCAGATATATGAAGATAAACATGGAAACAAACAGATCATTTTGTTTGAAGTTTATATTCACATCTCACAGTCCTTTAAGATTACATACCAACACCACGGCCTTCCCGGATCTCCATAGTCATCGATCTAGATACAACATCTCTAGATGCGAGATCCTTAGCTGTCGGAGCATACCGTTCCATAAATCTTTCACCTTCACTGTTCCTAAGAATACCACCTTCACCTCGGGAACCTGACAGTGGTGTATCAAGAGAAGAATATTAGTAAACCTAACAGGCTGAATCAAGTGAAACAAAATAAATACCAAATGAAAAGGGACAACACAAAGACTAAATAGATAAACCTTCAGTGATGAGACACCCAGCACCATATATGCCTGTGGGATGAAATTGAACAAACTCAAGGTCCTGTAAGCAGAAATCAAATATCAGTAGTCAGAGAAAAATCTACTAATTTTGGACCCTCAGAATACTCTTTGAATCCAACATTGTGGCAGTAAACAACATTGAGCAAACCTCAAGAGGCAATCCTGCACGTGAAACCATAGCATTGCCATCTCCAGTGCAAGTGTGAGCAGATGTAGCAGAAAAGTATGCTCTACCATAACCCTGAGAAATACAAGAAGATTATCAACTTTCATCAGGTGCAGCCACAAATATTAGGACTTATATAAGCCTAAAGTGCATTTTTGAAAGATTCTTTTTTACCCCAGTAGCAAGAATTGTTGAGGCAGAACGGAATCGATGTAAGGTTCCATCCTCCATATTCAACGCAATTACACCCTGGCAGCTACCTGGTAATATCCAGGAGAAATAATTTGATATTGTGTTAATATATGCATGTATTTCAATGTGGATGATGAGACAATCATGATCTCATAAAAATCTGGAAGAAGAAAATGAGGATCTGCACTACCTCATAGAAACAATAAAATATGAGACATATACAGTACTCATCTCAGGTGCATTTAAAGGAACAGGTAAATGCAAACGTGGTGCAAATGATAAATAAAGAGAAACTGAAGAAACATTGTCAAGACTTACCATCATTGCTCATAAGCAAATCAAGGGCAAAATATTCCACAAAGAACTGAGTATTGTGTTTCATAGCCTGGCCATACAGAGTATGCAACAAAGCATGTCCAGTTCGATCAGCAGCACAAGCACACCGGTATGCTTGTCCACCTATAAAAAGCAGAGACCACTTATTTAAATATTCTATCTAAATACAGGGAACTGTATGTCTACTGAAAATTACATTATACCTTTTCCAAAATTCAAGCTTTGGCCACCAAATGCACGTTGATATATCTTCCCATCTTCTGTCCGGGAGAATGGCAGCCCATAATTCTCAAGTTCAATAACTGCTTTTGGTGCTTCCCTACACATGTACTGAATGGCATCCTGATCCCCTGGGGTAAATACAATATCAACCACATAGATTATTAAAGATACAGAAGATTTTAATCACTCAGGACGGATTTTGTAAAACTGATCCCAGATTCACCATTTCCGGACTTTTGGTTAAATACTCAATACATTGTATTTAATAAACAAACAGCACCAAAACCGTTTAAATAAGCATCACAGGGTATTGATAAAATATAGGGTAAGAATTGAATGATGATTGTCAATATTGGTTCTTCTTTCTATTTCTGAACAAAAAAGGCATTCCAAAGCCTACTCAATTTGAAAGAGTATACACAAAGAAAGTAGAACATCCTCCAGAGAATACATTAGATGTGTTTTTTCACTACTTTACAGAATTAATCCCAATTCATATAACAGTTGTTCAAGTTGATTAAATTTTGAGGATTCTACAAACAGAGCACATAAAGAGGTCTATGATACCAAGTTTAACTCAGAATCCAGAAATTACTTCAAGTAGAAATAGTTTTTATTTAATCCAGTTAAAGATATGATCATTACATGTGTAGTATCATCATTAAGAACGAATGTCAATTCATCCAAGAAACAGCACAAAAGAAGTCCAATGAATACACTAGAGCTTTTGATTAAACAAAGAAAACTTCATATTAGAGCTAATCCAAAGGACCAACATACCAAGCCAATCACTTCCCTTCACTGTATCATACATGTGCCATCTCCAGTCATCCTCTGTCATATTCCCTAGTGCAGCATTTATTCCACCCTGCAAAAAATTGTTTAGAGATAGATGTTAAGAGACACAAACCAATTTCATGCCAATATAAAACATAATTCAAGAACATAACCGGAAAGGGTGTGAACTAAACAGAAGCAAAAAGTTAAATCATAATCAAAATTTTCAAACAATAACCAAGAGAAGGGGAAAAAGGAATACGATGTTTATATAACACCTCCAGCTGAAGAGGCAACTGCCCTAATTCAAAATTCTCCAGCACTGTTATGTAGATACTTATATCCTTTTGCGGCATTGAAAGCTTTGATCATATACAAACTAAGGCGAAGGAAATAAGTATCATGGTGTGCCTAATCACTCGGTTTAGGTAGGAGCAACGGGAAAAGGTCGAACAAATAGCTTGAAAGAGTTGCATAACCTGAGCTGCGACGGTATGGGAGCGAGTAGGAAATAGCTTGGTAATGCAAGCGGTGTTGAATCCATGCTCTGATAGCCCTATCGCTGCCCTCAGCCCTGCGCCTCCTGCACCAACCACCACAGCATCGTAGGTATGATCCACAACCGTGTAAGAAGGCGCTGCTCCACCCTGTTAGAAACCAGTATATAAAGATTAAATACACTTGCGAAAGAGAACAAAAGGAATAATATTCGAACACACCGCGAATCCAGCAAGTTAAAACCCAAACACACCGATAACGCGACAACAGGATAAACTAGCACACATATTTTATCAGCTAAAATCAGACACTTCGGACTTCAACGGGGAATAAATAAGAAGCTTCAAAGTCTGACTAATCCATCAGGAATAAAACCAAATCCAGACACAGAAAAAAAAAAGATCAAGCAAATAATTTAGCATACAAGAACTTCACAGAAAATGCTGAAAACCGATCGATTGAAAAAGGAATAAGACGTACCGATGTTGAGAAGAGTCGGCGAACGGAATCGGCGGCGGTTGATTTAGAGGAAGGAATGCGGATGCCACGGGAAACGCACCTCCACATCTCTGCTCGGTATCGCTAGAAGTGTACGTATCGATTAAGAGAATCAATGCTGATCTAGTGCGTGTTTTTGTGGGTAACTATGTTATAGAGGAAGAGAAGAGAGAGTAGGCTTAGTATTCTTGGGGCGGATGGTAGAGAGGGAGAGGGTATAAAGAGAGTCGAGAAAGTAAAGGGATTTGTTTTCTCGGGAGTGCTAAATGACTATCGATATCCTAAAATGCCCTTTCTCATCTGCTTAAATACATTAATGCCACTCCAATATGTGAAAATTTAGCGCGTTATCGTTCATTTAAGTGAAGTTTCTTACTCCGTCTGTCCATTATTATTGATTCGTTTTCTTTTTAAATTATCTTATTAAGTTGATTCGTTTCCAAAAAATGAAATAATTTTGTACTAAAAAGTAAATCGAATTTCGTATCACACACTACTTTACACACAAAATACAATTCTCTTTAATCTACGTGTAAAAAGAAAGGAATCATGATTCATGGGACGAAGGGAGTATTATTTATCAGAAAATGGATGCACATAACTAGAACGAAAAGATTAGTATAGCCCACAAATAAGGCAAGAAATGATGGGTTTCTTGAACTATTATTTGATTTATGTAAATGAAGGATAATTTCAAAATATAAATCGATATATTTAGAAAAAAAATCAAATAATTCTCATTTAATTCAATTAGTTAAGAGCAAATACATTTGAAACAAAAAAAATTAACAATACAATTTGATAAAGATCTTTATGAAAAGGGCACGGCACGCCAAAAGAAAGTAGGTTATTTTGGTCAAGCAGAAGGTTGGGTGGAGGCTCTTGATGTAGAAATGGACGCGCTGACAAGTTTGCAGCCACGACGGAATCTCACGCTGGCCTGCCTACGTGGCTTATGGCCCATCCACTATTTCCACATTGTGTTTTTCGGGAAATTCTACTTTCCAACTTTGCTACTTTCAGTTTTCTTAAATGTATCACCCTCAGAACTCAAAATAGAGAAAATGTATTATTTACTTACAATCTTTAAGATCTTTTCCAAAGATATCATAATGCTTAAATTTTAATATTTCAGTACCAATACTATTTAGATAGCATTAAAAATATTTAGGAATAGTATTTTTTGTCAATTAATATATAAATATTAAAAATCGCGTCATGATAGACTCGAACTTGAGATCTTTGGTCTCAAACATTAACCACTCTACCACACACGTACACAAAAATTGTATTTTTGTGTTTCAAAAACCGACAGGTTACCTATCCAAAGAACGAACCAGTGCCATTGGGGTGGATAATCTTGTTCCACCTATCAATCTTCTTGTTTGAGGTTAAAAATGTGTTTCGGAATATTTGTATGACAATGTCTAAACATGGGATATCAAAATATTAAGACTTAGATGTTAGAACATTTTTGGGAAATATTCCTTTCAAAAAAATTACACCATCACCTGCATTCTCAATCAAAAGGAGAATTAAGTACATAATAAACTTATGAAATGACTTAAATGGCACGTGAAGATTACTTAGTCACGAAGATAACGGTCACGGTTCCCCGAAAATTCAAAAAAAAAAAAGAGAAATAAGTACATAATAAACTTCTGTGCAATCTCAAGTCTTTCCTTAAAATAAACATCTATTAACAAATCAATGGCCAAAGTCACGCCTCGAAGACATTTACAATTAAAAAAGCTGCAAATTTTGAAGTCAAGAATCCAACTTTTGCTAGTTATTTTGAGTCCCTCCCTCAGGGTTTAATCCACTCCTGCTAATTCTCGATGCTTCAGTGAGTGGATGACTTAAATAGTAGAGAAGAGAGGCATCCAATATTTCTTATAACAGGTAGGCAACTGTATATTAATGATGATGCAGCCTTGAGCTTCCTAGGATGCAACTGAAAACACCATTCGACTGCAAGCGAACATTTTCAAATGTTGAACCATATCTGAGGATACTCACATGGATAGAGGTAGCAACAGTCTTCTGTCCCTCTTTCTAGCAAGTGACTGCCGCAGAATTCTCAGACGTACAGGAAGAAGAATGCCGAGGCATAGTATAAAGGTGGAAATCCAGTAATGTTTCAGGTAGAGGGTAACATATGATGAAAATAGGAGGGCGAAAAATATGAAGGCCCAAAAAACAGCAAGTGCAACATCACTCCTGCATAAAGAAAAATGCCGTATGAAATTAGAGAAGAATCTGAAGAGATATTAGCCATAGCAGGAAAATACAACAGTTAAAACTTCTTTGGAAAAATCTATTATGAAAGAACCAGATCATAAAGCAGTTTTAGGTGTAATAGAGTGTGGATTTATTGAACAGGTGTCAACCACAGCTTGAAATACAACCTCACAAGTCACAACACATAGTATAGTTAAAAAACTCCAATGTTTTGCTAACTTTTTAAGATAGATAGAAGGCTATGAGCTGGAGAGAACTCCCATCAATATATGGAACTTTCACTACTAACCTTACAAATAAAGATGTTGGAATAATGAGAAGCAGCAGGCACAATATGGTCTGGAGTAAATTCTGAGGGTAGAAAATCGGGACCAAAAAGCACCAAATAAAATGAAACAAAGATGGCTAATTCATGGCTATTTTCTCTTAGAAAGTTTTTAAAGCTTCAAATCGGAGACTTTACTTGAGACATTGAAGAACTCAAGAAAAGATTTTGGCCCATGACATATCACGACAAATAACCAAATATGGAGTTCTATTCAAATATTTAAAACATAGTTGCTATTAACTTCACCTGCCAGTGCTGCCACTGGAACTATAATCTGGTATATTAGCATTATACCCCGAAATAGGCTCTAAAAATAATTTTATTCTCTTTACACACTGACTTAATTTCCAGACAGTAAATTGTCTAAATGAGAGAAAGATAAGAAGCCTACCCTCTTGACATGACATAATCAGAGCAGACTGATGCACTTCACTAAAGCTAGATGGAGGATATAATATACTCCCTTCCTCCGTCCACCATATTCGTTCCTTGATTTTAGTGGTATGGGTTTTAATAAATTGTAATGAGTGTAAAGTGAATGGAGATAATAAATTAATAGATTAATAGATAGTGGGATTAAAAGGTGTGCCATAGGCTAGGAAGCTCGGGGACGGGGACAAAATACGGGAGACGATACGATACGGGGAAGAAAATACGTCAATTTTCCAAAAATGAAGATACGATACGTCAAAAATACGTTTTGTATTTTATATTTAATATATATTTTATATATAATAAATATTAATAATTTATCAAAAAATATGCAAATACCACATAATCCATAACAAATACATCATAATTTTCTATAACAAATAATCCATAACAAATACGTCATAATCAAGTTGAACATGATGATGGAATGGGGGCATTATTTTCTATTCTTCAGCTCAAAATTTATTTATTTGCTACAGTCTTGCATCTTGGCAATAAAAGTGTGCATTTATTACAAACAAAGACCAAAATGAACATAGTAAAGAATGTAGCTACTTAGTTGTGAATTATTCATAGTTATCGGACCGGACGGCGGCGAGAAGCGATGGCGAGCAGAGCTGCGACGCCTTCGAACACGAGCCCGGCGACGGCGAACCCAAGCGGCGGCGAGCAGCGGCGACGCGAGCACAGAAAGAGGCTTTCTGCCTATTTTCCTTCGAGCACGTGAGGCGAACCAGGCGGTGAGGGTGAGGTTGCGTTTTTCTCTTTTTTTCAAAACTAGGGTTTACGTATTTTGGCTAACCCAGCGTATTTTGACCGTATTTTTAAAAAAAAATCAACAATACGTATTTTCTTGGTCTTACGTCCGCGTATTTCGCCGTCCCTGTCCCCGGGACGAGTACGCCCTCTGCCCAGGTGTCCCCATGCTTTAGAGGCCATAGGAATAATAAATGATTACATTAATGGTTAATGGGTGTAAAAAGGTGGATCATGAGTGGTTTTTCTGTAAATAAGTGGTTAGGTTTAGGATAAAAATGTAAAGTTAATGTTTCCAAAAAATAAAATTGATAATATTTCGTGGACGGATCAAAATGGAATTAAATGAACGTATTTAGTGGATGGATGGAGTAATTTATTTCTATCTGTTTAGTTCAATTAAATTTACATTATAATATCATGTCGAAGTGAACTTTTTAGAATTTCACCTGATGAAGTAATTCCAAGATTCTGGCAATAAAATTAGATATAAGAGTAAGAATTGAAGTATTGAACTCAAGAACTCCATCAAATTTGGGATGTGAAGATGAAAATAATTCACAAAAATCACGAGAGAGGCTTGTTACCAATGCTAAAAAAGTAGTTTGCATTTTACAATGTTGGGGCCTTATAAAACTAACTAATGTTTCCTTTTTGGCATGAGATGCTTATTCAATTTTCAGCTTCTGTCTATTATATAAAATTAATACTGGCATAGACAGGTAATTAAACTTCACTAACAAAAAATTCATAGTAATAGGTAGTACATATGGTTGCTAGAGAATACCTTTTTGCATCTTAAGCAATACTTTTTCCCCAAAATTCATGGATGTTGCAACATCAAGTGGGAATAAGATTTTGCCAGAAGTGCAAACAAATCAAACGGCAATGATCAGGTCATTTTTAAGATTGTCCTATAAATGCTTTGCATTATTACATTAAAAAAAAGCTCATAGGAGAACTGTTCCCTGATAAATCACATCTTCACTTGCTCCAGGTCTTCTGATCTGGGTTCAGACTGCAGTGACTAGTAAATTATTACGAAATCGTTCAAGATTATGGTCATAGCCTCACTTCTGAAAGATCTCACTCTTAGTAGATACTTAGACGGTGAAGATGCAATGGACACATTGTAGATGCTCGACCAAATGCTTCAGAAAGATGTTGATCTAGAGAAGCTCATATCAAGGCTAGTCTGACAAACTAATTATAGCAAAGTATCCGTTCCGGTGATGATCGCCAACAATGTGGCCACTATAATCACAAAAATGCCAGCTTGTGTAGCTTAGCCCCTACAGGCCAAACTAAATCATTGAAGTTTTGATGCCTATAGACGCCTATGTAAAAGAAGCTAAGATTGATTCTATAGAGAAAATTGTAGATTATGTTTTTCCTCTTGCTTCTATTCAAGTAATGGAAATATTTTCAGGCTCCCAAATAATGTCTTCAGCGCCCATTTTTATTTAGCATGTATAGATGTGCAAACACAGATTTAGCTAAGAGCATAAGCATCCTCACCAAAGTACATAATTTAGGAAACCTAACCACTGAAATGTTATGCACATCTTTTTCTTTCTCTCATTGACCACCAAGCGATCAAGCAAGCTGACTACCCCAAGAATGAGAAGAATCTGAACTAAGCTTGAGTGCACTAGTTAAGCTACATCTGGGGTAAATTATTCAGCCAACTATAATGGATAGTGAGATCGTTAATTAATTAGCTCCTATGTTTATTTTTTGATACAGGTATAACGTTTCCCCCCTTTTCTCACACAAATATAAATCTGAAGTCTGAATAAGCTATTTATAAAATTCCACTGCATTATCACCCTCATGGATCCACTTTCTCCAATAGCTATTTCTGGGCAAGATACTTGTGGTTCAAAAAAAAGAACAGCAGATTACCTATCAATATGAAATAGATACAAAAAAAGCAATATACTCGTCGGGAACATTTTGCCCCATTTAAATATATCTTTTTAATTTACAAAACATCAGCTTCATCTCGTACATAATTGTAAAGAAATTAGTCAAAACACATAAGTATGGCACAACCGTTTGTTCCGCGAGAGACAGAGAGCGATAATTCGAAATAAAGCTAACTGAATTCCGGGTAAAGAAAATAACAAACCAGGTTGAGAGAAGGGGTTTTGGAGAGAAGATGGCGAGAGGGGGACACTTGTGCTGGGATCGGACCTGGTAGTCTCTGAGTTGCTCCACGAGTTTCGACCGAGTTATCATCGAGTTGCAGTTGCACCGTCTCCTGCTCGCTCACCTCAGAATTTAACTGAGGTGTATTGAATCACAGTGCAGGGAAATCTGTAAATCGAACTTATGATGCCACCTAATAAGTATTTAAATTTCGATTTCGATTCCAATAGTTGCAGATTCATTCAGCATTGAATCCTGATCAAAATTAGGGTTTAGGGGAAGAGATTTGTTTGGCAGAGAGTCGAGAGGGAAGTCTATTACTATAGATTTGCATAAATAAATACAACACGAAACCATGCATTGCCACCACATTAGTCATACAAATGGTTTTCGAGAAAAAAATTTATGAAGAATTGACAAGAAAAAAATTGTGATTAGATAATTGTGTTTGTACCCATCAAATAATACGAAAAATATGCAAATCAAGGTCCTATGTATACATCCATTGAATGTAGATCACCAAAATTGTATTTGACACTTAATTTATGATTTCTATAAGTTAAAAAAATTAAATATACGATACAAGAGGATTGAAGCCAATAGCTTTTTTCTAAATAATTATCAAAATATAGATGATAAACTAACAATCTATAAAGTTATAACAATTAATTGAGTAATTAATCCGAAAACTAAGTCATAACATGTTTTTAAGTTGAAAAATATATGAAGCTAGCTATTTAGTTCGAACTCATTTGATGGATCTGCAAAGTAGCCTTTCGTACCTTAAAAGTGCTCGGTTCTACCTCATTTGCACTCAAGTAGAATTTAGTCTCTCATTTCAATTTTGTTTCCTCTTAATTTAAGTATTTAAACAAATATTTGCCATTAGCAAAAAAGTATGTCTATCTTGAAGTACTTAAAACTCATTTCTGTTTTCATTCACATGTATATCATTTATTAAAGAGAAAAAAAGGAAATTATAAAATTATGCAGTTATTTTTGACAGAATGTAGATGCAAAATGATAAAAGTTCCGTTGCCGGGGTCTCATGGGTGAAAGCCAGATATCCCAACCGTTGGATGACAATGGACTATTGCTATGTCACTCCAGGAACAACCAAAAATGCAATTTTGGAATCAACGAAGAGTGGTCAAATCATCAAATAACTATCATGATTCTGTATCGAGCTATGGTCAAAAAGTGGAATGTTGGTTAGTCCCATTGGAAAGGGTAATGAGCAAGTAGCACCCTGCCACGCAAATCAAAGTAATATTAATCCAACCTCCAAGAATTCTGCTCCCACATTTTTGCACCACCACCATTTACCTCCTCCATTAATAAACCTCAACACCACCAACGCAGCTTGTGGCATCAAATCTCGTCGGCCACTGCGACCGCCTGCACAACCTCACCTTCGAAATCCAATCATGCCAATCCAAGGGCATCAAAGTCCTCTCCATCAGAGCCGGCGCCGGCAGCTACTCCCTCGCCTCCGCTGCTGAAGCCAAGCAAGTCGCCGCCTACCTCTGGATTCAACTTCCTCGGCAGGAACTCCTCCTCCTGCCCCTTGGGCGACGCTGTTTTGGACGGCGTCGACTTCGACGTCGAGGTAGGGGACGATCTCGCATTTTATCTTTCTAATTATGGCAAGGGGAGGGGCAGGAAGTGTACCTGAGAGCGGCGCCGCAGAGCCCGTTTCCCGATTACTATAGCGGGATGGCGCTGCATACGGGGCTGTTCGACTACGTGTGGGTGCAGTTCTACAACAATCCGCCTTGTCAGTATTCTGCCGGCATGGACGTTTTCGGGAAGGCGTTGAAGCAGTGAAGCTCCGTGCCGGTGGGGAGATTCTGTTGAGATTGCCGTCGTCGGCGAAGGGAGCGGGGAGTGGGTTTGTGCCGGGACGCTCCCGGCGTTAAGGGCTCTGCCAAGTATGGGGTGTGATGCTGAGATCCAAGTATTATGAAAATGGTTACAATTCCGCTATCAAGAATGCCGTTTGATTTTATCATTTTCTGTGTGATTCTCTAGTTTTTGTTTGTGTTAATCATATTTGGATGCAAGTAACCGTGCTTTGATATAAATTGTAATTTTGATCTATCTTTTATGTCGTAACAAATAAGTAAACCTTTCAATTTTTGGTTCAAAATTGACACTCAATACTTGCTGATAGCTACAAATTTTATCAAAATAATTTTCACCTATTACCATTAGACTCGACCTTAAAAATTCATTTTCATATTAAACAAGTACTAAACATCATATTTAGAAAAATGTATAAAATAATTAAAGTATTAAAAGTGAGTAAACCACACTTTTGAAAGGATAATTATTCCATTTGTAAATGCATTTTAAATAGACATACTAAACATCAATCCATATACCAAAATGCTCATTGCTACACTTTAAAAAACAATTATCCCCATTTTTTTTTCTTTTTGTGGTTTTGCCAATACAATCATATAGTACTAGTCATAATCACAGAAAAGTGCATCACCCAATTTTAAATAAAAATTTCCAGTAAATCACAATAATCCACCTAATAACAAAGTGGTGATCACGCCCAAAACCCAGTTACATGGGATGGGATTCCAGTTTAGAAAGATCCAGCTTTTACAAAAACTATCAAGTAGGGATGCGTTCCTCTCCATATAATGACAAAAATGAGGGGAAACCAATCCCTTTAAGAAGTTAAAGCAGAGGAACAGGGTTTGTTAATCCTCCAAAAAATGAGTGATTGATGAGTTAGCTGTTGAGAGTGGAGAGCATTCCTCCAGTTGCAGTAGGGAGTATCACCTCCCAACCAGGCCCTTTAAGAGGATAACCGCTTCGTTTCTCATTACCCTCTTATCTTCCTCAGATGGACCAGCGACCAAATCACTACGATCCAGAATTCTCTCCAAATCTCCATCGCTGATGTCTGTCTGAATCCACCGGTCCTCTTCATCCTCCACGTCACGAAGAAGGTCCAGCAATTCCTCTTCCTACAACAAATCAACACAAATTATTAACCCCCTCGTTATATATGCTATGGTCTACAAACCACAAGATCATCGCATATAGTGCAATAAGATAATCAAATTGCACCAACCTTAATGGTATCCAACCCATCCTTAGATCTTTCTTGTTTAAACTGTCCCTTGCCGATCACCACATGCTCAAGCTTCAGTTTGCTAAAAGCTCTTTTCAGAATCCGACCCTGAAAGTATAAAATTTAAGTTTCATTATAGAAATTAGAAAAAGGACAAATGGGGGTATGGATTTGGATGTGTGTGAGCTAGAGAGAGTATTATCATTGAGGTACCTCGACGGATTGGGCAGTAGCTAGCCTGTAAACATGAACAGGTTTTGTTTGACCAATTCTGTGACACCTATCCATTGCCTGTAAATCCGCCTGAGGATTCTGTAATGCAATTGGAACTCAATCAATCATCAGAGAGGCGCACATGCATGAATGGGAGATGAAAACTAGAGTTGAAGATGATACCCAATCACTATCGTATAAGATGCAGGTGTCGGCTGCTGTAAGATTAATACCCAACCCACCAGCTCGGGTACTGAGGAGAAAGATTCTACAGTTGCTATCCACATCATTGAATTCCTTAATCTGTTTGTGATTTCATCAAAAAATCAAAGGCAAGTCAATATACAAATTCAGTACATATGTGACCCACTAAAACCGAAAACAATAGCTCTGACAATGTCCTTTTAGCTTGAACACATAGACAACACAACTTTGAACTCATAAAACCATCTCACGAGAAATACAGTAAAAACTTTTATTTGATACTCTTCCAAATTCCACACTCGTCTAAAATTGATTAACATGCAGTGATAAAAGCATAACCTAAAGTCATCAACCAAAGCAAGCAAGAAAAATGTAGTACCTATGAAACATAAAACTAAATGATTAAAGGACAACTGGTAGTTGGTTAAAAGGGAAGAGAGCAATCATATATGAAACCAAAGCAAGCAAGAAAAAACATAGAACACCACAAAATATCTGTTTTAATTTTATTCATCACATGAATGGCAACAAGACACACATAAAGGCAAATAAAAAGCAGTCAAAATAGTTATACCTGCTGTCTTCGTTCTGCTAATTTAACATTGCCATCAATCCTGCAGACTTCGAATCCCCTTTCATTAAAATAGTAATCCATTATGTCTAAGATCTTGGTCCACTGCGAGAATATCAAAACCTAAAAGCACAAAAAAAATTATCAAAAAACAAGTAGATAATAATGAATATCTTCAAACTAGTCTTCATACAAAGAACAAGCTCTCACGTACTTTGTGCTTGCGAGCAAAGAGCTTAGCTAATAATCTATCCAACAATTGAAATTTGCCACACTGCTCCACAATCTGTTCCACAGGAGGGTAAACATCTGCCAAACAGTAGAAACAGTAGGACACTGGAAGGTTAGGAGCATTCATAATTGATATGATTAAAGAATTTTTAGGTGGTAGATAACATACAGGAACCATCAAATGCAGACTCCAAAAGGTCAGGGTGGTTGCAGTTCTTCCGTAGTTGAACCATCAGATTATTGAGCTTTCCTTTGAAACCAGGTCGAGCTGCAAAAGCTAACAAATTCAGCCATCCAGGTTGCTATCACTTTGACAGAAACTATCCATAGATTCAAAAAAATAGGAACACATAGCAAGTATCATAAGCCCTGTTCAAGTGAACACACTGCAAAGAAACATTTATGTATTTAAAGGCACTGGATTAAGAAAATTATATTTTAGTTTACTCTTAACAGAATGTTATCCCAAACAAAACCATAAAAAGTGTAAATCTCCACATGAGGATGCACAGCAGCATCTATGCTTTTAAAACCTGCTATGAGCCAGATGGAATGTAGTTATTACCAATAAATGATTTCTCTATCAGGTGACCTTCCAGTGTTTTGTTAACAAGATGATCCTGGAAGTACTTCTGATGATCAGTTAACGTTGCATACAAGAGAATTTCTTTCTTCCGAGGGAGCATTTGCTCAACATCAGACTTCATTCTGCGTAGCAGAAATGGACGCAAAATAGCATGGAGTTTGGCCACTACCTGCAGATTTATGAGTGACAAATTATAATATAAGCACCAAATAAGCAATCGTCTGAGGTAGCACATTACATCATTTAAAGCATACCTGAGCCCTTCTTTTCTCTTCCATCTCTTCTTTGAGGGCTTCACTAGTGCACCTCCCTGAGAAGTCAAACCTGAGATCCACATAACAAATAAGAAAGAAAGGAGAATGTTATCATTAATCAAACGTCATTGTTCACTAGTTAAAATCTGCAGAAGGCAGATACTGAAGTTATAGTTCCTTAATCATCCACAATCTGATAATTACTATGGGCATAAGAGAATACCACTGCTTTGTATTAAATACCAGAAGAAAGTCTGATATCTGAGGATTATCTAAGAGAGAAACAACTGCAAAGGTTCTTTGACAGAAAAATAGTTCCTAGATGGAAACTAAAAAGATCCATAAAAAGTAATAATAGAATAGTAGTAGCATAATCAACATTCAACATCTTGCTTAAGCACCACATTTTTCATAAGTAATGTACATTGTCAAAACACAGCACATCATTCTAGAATGTAAAAATAACACAACCAGTTTATATTTGACAATATGGTATAATACAGATAGACTACAAGCTGCAATTTCTAACCAATCAAAGATGAGGTCAACTGCAAAGATATTTAAAGCACTTCATAGAAAATATATTCAAGTAATATTATTAATCAATAACTATCAGCCAACTAAAAGTTACTTACCATGATTCGAATTCCTCATGGGATGAAAATATATCAGGAAGAATAAAATTCAACAGTGACCAGAGCTCCGCCAAGTTGTTTTGCAGTGGTGTGCCAGTCAAAAGAAGCTTGTTCTCAACGGGTAAGAGTTTCAATTCCTTCAGTAATTTACACTTAGAGTTCTTCAACCTATGCCCCTTCAAGAATCATTATATCTTAGAACAAGTAACGCTAATACATAGATATTCTAAAATTTCAGGAACTCACACCAAATTCAAAAAACAAAATAATGAAAACAAAATTGAAATATACCTCATCAACAACAAGGTATTTCCAGCTGTAATGTCTCAATACTCGTCTTGCATCAGACATTGCAATTTCATAAGAAGTAATGACAATAGGGAACTTGGGGCCTATAGCTCTAGGCATATGCTTCCTTGCAATTTCAGCTCTCTCTTTCTTATCACCATGGTAAATGATTGCATCCACTGAAGGAACAAACCTAACAGATTCAACCAGTCATCGTATATTACATTTATATTATGTGGAAAAATAAGAATCTGCAATCATCACATGTAGATTGTAGAAGGAATGATAGCATACCTCTCCATCTCATTCATCCAATTTGATAGAGTGGAGAGAGGAGCGATAATCAAGTAAGGTCCATGCAATCCATTTCCTTTGAGGTGAGCAAGAAAAGCAATACTTTGAATTGTTTTGCCAAGCCCCATTTGATCCGCAAGGATCCCATTCAGTCCATTTTGCCACAACGAGATCATCCATTTTACACCTTTAAGTTGATAAGTTTTCAACTTTCCACCAGTCAACAAAGGTACCAATTCTGCCTGCTCTTTCTCAGCTCTCTCTACATCTGTAAGGGTCGAATCTTCAGCAGAGCAACCATCTTTACTTCTCGTAAGCATAGCCGCAACAGCTCTCTTTGCTTTTCCCTACAAAATTATACAATTTATTTTGCATTAGGATGTGGCTTGTAAGTGACAAAATCAGAATGATAACCAGTCAAAATTACATTTGAAGATAATAGGATAATTTTAATAAAAACAAAACTGAAGAAATCCAGGAGAGGGTAGGAGAAATTATTACATTATTATAATTTGTACCAGCTTTTCTTTTAGAACCACGGCCTCTTGTTCCTCCTTTGACAGTATTCTCGCCATCCTCCAACCCATTCTAACACATCAGAATACATATTATGTTAGCAGAGATTCATCACAAATCAAATTTTATTTCAGCATCAAAATGAAACCTTAGTAATATCATCCATTTTCTCCAGTAGAAACTCAGAGTAAAGTTGGGTCTGAGTTAAAAGCTCATCCAATTTAGTGAACTGGGTGTCATTCAGGTGAGGTCCTTCTATAGGCTTCTGCTCTTCTTCTTTCAAACGCTCTTCCAGCAGGTTTTCTTCCTCCTCCTCCATGGTCTTTGAAACAAGTGAATCAACTCCTTCCTTAACATCTTCTACCTCCACTGTAACAGTTTCACTCTCCTTGCAGTCCTTTAACTCAGAATAAGATAAATAATCTGAGTCAGAGTCAATCAGATAATCATAGCTAAAGAAAAAAATAGTACAGTTGTATCTCAATTATTGGCACAATCAAGTTAGGGATCCTAACACATGGTAAAAGCATAACACTTTATAAAATATCAAGGTGCTCCAATATTAAAAGTTTCGTTACTGCACTCTATGATCAAAATAGGCTAACTTCGTACAGAAAAGGTAAAATGCATTTTGATGGAGTTGAGGTAGCTAATACAACATCAACCGAAAGGAAGATTACCTAAGGACGAGGGGTACTGCACCCTTTGGCGAAATCGTAGGCAAATGATATATAACAGTATAGACGGAGGTGTTCTTGTGTTCGCCTATGTCTATTATACAAAGACATTACTTTGCAGCATGCATTTTTGCCTACAATTTTGAAAAACAATACCCTAAGGTAGCATCGTATTTCCATCCCAACAAACCAAAACATAGCATCAAAAATAGTACACGACAGATATATTTGGAAATAGGCGGCGTCAGAAGCACCAAAATAATGCCCAAAAAACTGCCGAAATGTGAATGAAAATACCTCATCTTCAAGAACAGAGGTCGGAGAATCTGCCACAGGCTCGCTCTTTACTTCGTCCTCGGCCGCCATTGCTCTCTACCCTCAGCAATAGAAATAATAAAATCAAATAAGAAAGTGTAGAAATCACAAGGAAAAAGAAACAACCCTTTTAAAACTTCATTTTGCACAGCATTTTCAAAACCAAAAATAAAAATAAAACACTTTAAAACAGAGCCCCCAAAAAGTTATCAATAACCCTAAACAAACATTGGAAGTACTTACTCAATCTACGAAAATGACCGCAAATCGATTTGCAAGTGATCTTCTCTCTCCCAAGGAGGAAGAGACCAGAAAGAATGGAGAGAAGCAAAAAGAAATTTAGTTTCAAAAAAGGTGTGCACAGTTATTTATTTCAAGGTAATGGCCATTCTGTCTGCAGATGCGATGGGCGGGAAAATACCTAATTAAATGATAGCCCTCAGACATTCGGTTTATTTCAGGAAAGCCACTCCTTCGCGACTATTCGATCTTTTACTTAATTAATTAATTAACCTGTACCCGGTAGCTCATGAGTTCGATATCCGACCCGACACCCCGCTCCATTCGAATGTAAGCCATCTGAACTATGAAACTTTTCATATATAACACTACTCGCATAGACAGTATTCCATGAATTCGGGTGAAAATACAGTTCACATTGTTATATTTTATTTTTTGTTTGAGGCGTCGTAAAATTATTTATTATCATGTAGAACGTGTATCAATTATATTAAGTACATTTCTAATGTTCAACATTAATTTATTAATTTTATAGAAAAGTACATGCTTTTATGGACCCAAAGTCAAAATAGATTAATAGTCAAGATCGAAGGCCAAGTTTCGTATCCAAATAGGGAAATCGGCCAAATTTATAAATCAACATTGATATAGTCATAGTTATAGATATATTATAATTCTCTTATTTTCTTTATCTATAACATCAACTAGTAAAATTTTCATTTTTCTCTATTTATTGAATATGGCTATTATTTTAATATGTAATACACTTTAAGTTATAATTAAAAATAATAGTAAAATAATTATATATGATATTGTGGCTGGGTTGTTTTGATAAACCACCAAAAATAGTTATGTTTGGCTTGCGAGTAATATTGATGATGCATAAGAGAGATAAATTAATAAATATTAAAAAGGTTTGATGATTTAATGGTTGTTAACAAACATAGTCTTATAAATAAGAGTGAGCATTCGGATTTCGGTTCGGATTTTTGCCTAATCCGAACCGATCCGGAAATCAGAATTTTGTGAAAGAAAAAATCTGATCGTAACTGAATATCCGAAATCCGAAATCCGAAAATCCGATTTTTTTATACAAAAATCCGAACCAAACCAAAAAATCCGAAATTATGAAAAAACCAAAAATCCGAAACCAAATTTTGTTAATTCTTATATATATTTTATTAAATTTAAACATATTTAAATAAAATATTATTTTTATATATAATTTGGATTTTTGGATTTTTTCGGATAAAAAATCCAATCCGATCCGATCCGAAAATCCGAAATTTTGAAAAATGTTGATCCGATCTGAAAATCATAAAAATCCGAACCGAATTTTAAATTTTGATTTGGTTCGGATCGGATATTCGATTTTCGGATTTTTGCCCACCCCTACTTATAAATGATCCATCCTCCCTTCGTCATTGATTACGGGTAATATAAGTATTGTATTCATGTATCAGATTGTAATACGAATCATAATTCTGATCTAAATAAACGCTAGTTAACTTTCAAATAAACAACTTGAGTTTCGATTCAGATTTATTGTGATGGATCCAACACAAAATATTTGTGTTGTAATAGCATTTCGAAGGCAAAATCAACATGTGAGATATAGAATTAGTCGAAATCCTACGTCAAGTATATATATATATATATATATATATATATATATACATATAAGTCGAGATGTTGTTGTTGACGAATTACATCATCAAAAGATTCCCACATTTTTAGCATTGCTTGGTTTCAAATGCATGCATGTGATTTGTGGATATTGTTAGTCTTTTTAGACATCCATCAATGCTTGTCGATCTTCTCCATCTCACTGGATTCAGCGTCGCTGGTGGAGACAGAGGTGTTGCCATACTCACTGCTGGTGAACTCCTCAGACGCCATCACCATCTTCTTGAACTTCAACATGTCCGCATTATAGGCCCGGGTGTCGTACACCTCCGTCCCCCCGTTCGGGTTGTACATTGCGCTCTGCCCCGGCTTCACCCCCTCGTTCAAGTCATCCAACGACGAATCCCCATCCAGAGCTCGTACAATCTAATAATCCCATATATATGTCAAACAACTCATTCATCCATCTTTATATGAAGGAGATGAGCCAGAAATATAGTATGAAGGGAGCTAAAACTAAAAAATTCAACTGTAAGGGTGCTTAAAAATAGATAGGGGTGCTTGAGCTTCCCCTGACTCCGCCCGTGTTTAGATGTTGACGAGAAAGATTAACAATAAGATACCTGGCTCATTTTAGGTCGTTTTCTTGCAGAATGACGTATACTGGCTGCAGCACAGGTAGCCATACGAGAGAGCTCATGGTGGACGAATTTACCCTCGAGGCGAGGATCCACCAGTTGCTCGAAGTTGCCATCTTCCAACGCCTTCGTTAGAAGAGGCCGAGCCTGTTCCATTGCATATATAAATTAGTAAATTACAATACATACGATCGATATGTATCAAATTTGTCTAGATTACCAACCCAGTCTACTAGACTATCTTCCATCATGCTATTAGACAGATCGATAGGTCTCCGGCCGGTGATCAGCTCCAGCAGCATCACCCCGAATGAGAACACATCAGATTTCTCCGATAATTTCCCGCTCGCTGCATACTCAGGCGCCAAGTACCTGTCTTCATTCGTATAAGATCAATGCTCTACATTCACTTTTATTGCTAATTAATTGACTCACCCAAAAGTTCCCATTACACGCGTAGAGACGTGAGTATAGTTATCAGAAGTCAGTTTAGCCAAACCAAAATCAGCCACCTGCAAAATTCACATCATCATGAATATGTAACAGTAAGGCTGCATCTAATTACGGAATATAATATATATAATAGATACCATTGCTTCATAATTGTTGTCGATAAGAATGTTAGCAGCTTTGATATCACGGTGGATAATTCTTGGTAGACCTAGAATCACAATAAGCAAAATTCAAGATCGATAAACATAAGTAGACATCGATTGAGAATAGAAAAATCAAATGGAAGAAGAAGAGGAATCACACAATCTTCATGCAGGTAAGCAAGCCCCTTAGCTGATCCAACCGCAATACGAAGCCTCGTCGCCCAATCAAGCACAAGTTCACCATTTCCTGCAATTCATCACACATATATACATATGATTAGTTTCAAATAAAAAGTAACAACGAAAGTTTCTACAATAAAGAGAGAGGCAACCATAAAGATGAAACTCGAGCGTCTTATTAGGGACAAACTCGTAGACGAGCAGTTTGTTATCGTTAGCAATGCAGTAGCCGACGAGGGAGACGAGGTGGCGGTGGTGGACGCGGCTGATGATCTCCACCTCTGCTTGGAACTCGCGCTCGCCCTGCCCGCTGCCGCTCTTCAAGCTCTTCACCGCCACCTCTCTCCTATCATGCAGAACGCCCTTGTGGACAAGGCCGAACCCGCCCTGCCCTAACAGGTTGGTCTGAGAGAATCCGTTGGTGGCGGCCGCGAGCTCCTCGTAGCTGAACTGGTACATGCCTCCCATGTTTTGTGATTGGGGCATGCCCATCACAGCATGC
Source organism: Salvia rosmarinus (assembly GCA_036937905.1). NCBI lineage: Eukaryota > Viridiplantae > Streptophyta > Magnoliopsida > Lamiales > Lamiaceae > Salvia > Salvia rosmarinus. The sequence goes on from CM072816.1 coordinate 5,483,123, forward strand.
TGCCCTGAATATCCTGAGCTGAATTCGCCACTCGAATTCGGGCCCCCGCCGCTGGCATCCCCATGAAACTTCCCGCGGGAGGCAGGAGCTTCATGTTTGGATCAATCGGCTGTTGGCCGTGCCACTGCGACGGATCTTGGTTGTAGTATTGGTTTGCACCTATTCACATTCATAATAAACTATGAGGGAAAATGTATTTTTCATGATTAATGATATGCATAATTGATTATTTTTATTATTTGGTTTCCTCTAAACTCATATTTTTAATAAGATATGAATCAAGCAAGTTAGTTCAAAATTATAAACATTATCAGAAGATTTTAGATATCTAAAAGTTTTAATTTATTGTAACTAATAAATAATTGAATAATCTATATTTTATTTTTATCTATCTAATACGATCATCAATAGTAAATATCCCTTAAAGATAGTGGCAAAAACTTGTGGATACAACTTGCAAGGTGCATTCATCTAATTATATTTCGCTTAGGGTTCACTAATCTACAAATGTGATTTATAAATTTTCAAATTGGGGGATGTATTCAGATACACCAGTAACTCGGAGATATATCAGAGACACATGCTTGTTAGAGAGGGAGAGAAAGGAGAGATAGATACCGTTAGGCTGGCGAGCAGGATCCATTAAATAATCGGATTTTCTTTTTCTACGGTTACAGACGAGGCAGAAAATGACGAAGAGAAGCACAATGATCACTGCTCCTCCGACAACAATTCCGATGATGATATGTGCATTTAAACTATCAGAATCGTGAGACGGTGGAGGAGTCAGCGACGAACCGGCGGGGCGGGAGGCTGAGGCTGGGCGTGGGGGGGTGGAGGAAAGAATAGGCGGCGACGGAGGTGAATCTGGAAAAGTAGATTTTGGCTGGGGTGGAGGAATTGCAGGCAATGGAGAGGAATCGGCTTGTTGTGTTGGAGGATTTTGCGCAGGAGAGGCGTCTTCTGCGGGAGGCGGGGTTGAGGGGGTGGCGGAGGGAGATGGAGGCGGCTGGGCAGGAGGAGATGGCGGTGGATTGGCGGAAGATGCTGGCGGAGGAGGGGATCCGGTTGTTGCTGCTGGGGGTGAAGGGGATTCAGACGTTGCGGGGGGTGAAGGGGAGGGAAGCGGGTGGCTTTGAAGCGGCGGGAGGCGGAGGGGAGGAAGTTGGTGGCGCCGGAGGTGGCGAGGTTGGAGAAGGAGGAGGGGTGGCTGCTGGGGGCGGCGGCGTTGATGCTGGAGAGGGCGGGGGTGGAGTTGATGCTGGAGAGGGCGGCGGCGGCGTTGATGCGGGAGGAGAGGGCGGCGGCGTCGATTCTGCCGGAGGCGATGTTGAAGAAGGAGACGGCGGAGATTGATCCGAAGGTGAAGATGAAGATGATGGCGGAGTAGCCTCCGACGACGACATAATGATTCAATTAAGCCGAATTCACCGGAAACTCACCTTCATTGATCTCTACAGCGCCTAAATATGTGCATTACATGAAGATCACATGCATGGTACGAAATCCCCAATTCATGGGATGATCTGACTGTGCTCTGTTTTGTTTTTACCTGAATTTAGAGAAGGTTGAGAAACGCCTTGCAAGGAAGGTAAGACAGAGAAATGATGCGATTGTGTTAGTTGCTATCTTACGAGGGCTGCCCCCTGAGTTTGCCTTCCTATAAAACAGCCTCTCTGTCTTCTCTCTCTCATATTTGCAGGAGGTTAGTTGCTTTTCTTACCCATTTTTTACTGTTTTAGGCTTATTGAAATTATATCACGACTTCTCAAGTCAAACTCGACAAGTGGATGGATGACACAAAAATATTCACGTTTCACCGTATAAAAGTTTAATAATATGATTGTTTGCCAATTTAATTGACTTGCTAGTCCAAAAACGTAATGCATATTAGAGCTAGCTTTTTCCAAATAAGAATACATCAACAAAAAAATGCTCTCTCTTCATTGACGATCTAATGGAATGCATGCCATTGACGATAGAAGTTCAAGGTATACAATTTACTCGAGTAACTATTATCACTATACAAAAAAAAAGCTTTCGGACCAAATAAAAGACATGGAAGTTTGGATGTAGTCATAGTACGACCGCCCAAAACAAGTCCAAACATTTGAATAGCGAAATAGAATGATACATCAAATATTTTAGATCGAGCCAAAGAAATTTAATTCCATTCCATATATGGAGCAATTTTTGAATTGAAGTGTCATTATTTCCATTACATTTACGGATTACAAATAGCATCAAAATTAGATAAAGCTTAAAAAGGATGAAATCCTATAACAAAATTAATCTGCGTAGGGTAATTAACCAAAGCATTGATCACTAGGAAGCGGGCCGGGAATGGATCCCTGCTGAAAGAATTGCAATCCAAACACAAGGATGATACCTAACAACGAGAGATAGGAGAGGCCCTCAACAGCTCCCAACAGGCCAAAGGGCCCGTTGGGGAGGCCCGAGCCCGTCTTCGTCTTGATGTAGAGCGACCACGCCACAATGCCCACCACCGCCAGGTAGCTCACTCCTTCTAGTGCACCTATAGAGCCCGCCGGCCCAGGCGGAAGCCCGCATCCAGTAGTCTTGAGAGTGTAAAGGGACCACCCGATCACCGGCGTCGCCACTAGTCCACCGACGATGGCGGCGGCTTCAACGGCGGTGGCGCCGCTCTCCTTGGTCATGGCCCGCACTTTGAGCATTAGCTGCTGCCTTATTTTGGTGGAATTGGTGAATTTATGGCGCTTCATTGGCGGCGACGGCAACGGCGAAAATTGTAACAGCATCATTGGAGTCGATTTACTGTTGAACTTAAGCTTTTCCGATGAGATTTGTTTATTGTCGGCTCACCTTATCCACTGCCAACGAGAGGAATTTCAGGATTGCTAAACCGAAACCACATGATTTCGTGCTTTTTCGACATTTTACACTTTAGATACGTAGGGGACTGTTTGTCGCCAACAGAATGTACATAATCCAAAATTCATTTATATTTTATGTATCAAATTTATAACTATATTATTAAAAAATAAGAAAATAATGGAATTATCCACGACAATCAAAGGCTCCTTTATTATAAAATATCAATAATCTGTCGGCCCCGCCACTCAATCTGGGTAGAAATTATATTATTTGCAACTAAAACAAAAGCGGTTGCGCCACGTCATGACTTCCAAAGTCCACAGCCTAGAAAATTTAGTACAACATTTTCAATAATAAAGCCCAAGAATAAATCCAAAGGGCTGGGCTGGGCTGGTTGGCGCAACAAATGCTTAAAGCCCATCATTATGGATTCGCCACCTGCAAAAGTCGCAAATTCACCAATAATTATTATCTACTGAGTTGCTAGTATAAAAAATTAAATAGCTCCATGAAATAGGATTCATGCACATGCAAGTTGGAACAAAACTTCGCAAAACGACGCCGCCTTTGCATTTTTCGACTGATCCAAATTATCCAATAGAAGCATACACGTTGGTCGAGCCGTTTGTACAAGCCAACTTCTGTTTTTTCTTTTTCTTTTTCTTTTTTCCTTAATAAAAAAAAGGAGAGTTTCGAGTATTTTCCAATTCTTTCCTTCTCTGCGGTCGCGACTACTGAGTTGCGGAGCGAGTTGAGGCCGCTGGTAAGTCGTAACTTGGATTTGAATCACAGCATAACTGAATCGAAGCGGGAAACAAACCACTTTTTAAACATTAATTTTCACGCCTGTCCACCCATAACATAATTTCCCTCCAATATTGTTTAGGGACACTCGCAAAACCATTACTAATTTCAAGTTTTTTCCACCCTTCTTGGATATAAACATAACCCCGCCATTTTCTATCGGTGCTTCGAGGACTTGCTATTATACTGCACGATGTCGTCTTCTTCTTCCTTATCATCATCGCCATCATCATCATCATCATCATCATCATCGTCATCGCCATTTCTCTTCCTTTTATGGGAAGAAGACGAAGGCGGTAATTCCTGGACCTCACCATCTTGGTCATCTTCAACATCTTCCTCCAACTCAGGGTCTTCATCTCCTCCCACATCACTACCCCCACCAGTACCACCATCTTCTGCTTCCACCCGCTCAACTGGTTGAACCAGATATCCAGCAGATCCATAATCATCTTCCTGCAATCAACAAAGGAACAAATAAATCATTACCTATGAATATGAAGGCAGTTAATCTAAAAGAGAAAAACACCACAAAATCATGGAAAGGGACTACTGAACATGGTTCAGAAAGACAAACAAACAAACAAACAAAAGAACCTCAACATTAATCAAAGGGTATTTATATATACAATGAGATCCAGATAAATACAGGAAGACCTAATTCAAGGTAAACCAATAGGCAGCGTCACATTCACCTGATATGAAACCTCAGGTCACAAACAAACTCTGTCCAGTACTATATATGTTCATGGCACACGTCTAACTAACAGAGAAAATTTACATCAACAAAATCTTACAAGAAATACATTACACACCATTTATGCAGTAAACTATACGTCCAATACCTTGTTTGTTCCTGATATCTTAAAGAGGTTCATATATTGGTTTAAGGCACAATTTTCATTAATTCAGAGAAAGTCGGATATCATTTCTACAAAAACAAGGATGCCGTGTAATCCTGCTACACTATTGAATCATAAAAAACAGAGGCAAATACAAGTAAATTAAGACCTCTAAAGCAGTTCCACTATATGTTGCAACAACAAAGCTAATTGCAACAAACAATTCTAAAGAATAAAATCCAATTACAATCATGCATCGAGAAGGGGATAATGGATTTCCCAGTAAATGAAAACCACAATTATGCAAGCCAGATGTTCTTTAACTGAAAAAAAAACGAAAAACTTGTAAGAATTCATAAATTCAAAATCATGTGTCTAAAAAACAAAGGAGTTTCCAGAACTTAATAATAAATATTATTAAAGCCAAAGGATCTCTACCAGAAAAGATAAAAAAACACTCGACTAAAATCAAATATTTTCAATCAAGCATTGGAAGCAGGGAAAAAGGATTTGGATTTCCAGTAAGTTGAAATCAACAATTTTAACATTTTTCACCAGAAAATAGAAGCAACATGATTACAACAACTGTCGCTGTTGGTAGATTCTTTAAGAAAAGTTCACCTCAACGAGTGGTTACTAAAATCTCAATAATTGTAGACCAAATTTTCAAAAATTTGAAATACCAAAACAGGTATAGATGAAGATTTGACTAGGCATGCTTGCTCATCATAAGTCAAAAATACAAGTACCATCAAATATCAAGTTGGAAGACTGTTTTCTCTACAACTGGTCATCTTGGAAAGATTTCCTCTAACTATATCACCCAAAAACCTTGTATGTGCCACTGCCACATAAAAGCTGCAAAAAATCCTTAATTTTCCAATGTATTGCTTAAAAAACCACAATGACAAAAAAGGCAAAACAAGTTTCAAATACAGAAACATAAAATGAGGCAAGGATGTTCACGAAAGGCAAAACATGATAATTAGCAAAATACGCCAGACAGCACACAAAAGCTTACTGTAATTTAAAGCAAATAGAACCGGTGTCAATTCTCAATTCAAAGAAAAAATGACAAACCACATTAAATATGCGATTTTCAAGATTCATGGGTAAAAAGTGTGTGCGCGTTTGATTTATGCTAAGCTACCGGTGTGCTCATTGTGAGATTAAGAGGGTGTCCCCAAACACCCTCTAAGTGACTAGAAATGCGTTCATCTCAAAATTCCCCTGCCAAGCAGAAATACACACAAGAATTCAACAGCACAAAACAGATTTCAGAGGTGTCAAAGATAAAAGAAATTGTACCTCATCCTCAGCCTCTTCTTCGTCCTCAAACTCTCCATCCTCCTCAACGGCCTGTTCTTCCTCCCCAGTCTCCCCATCATCATCCTCATCGGCGTCATCCTCCCCCTGCTCGTGTCCATCAATTTCCCCCTCCGTGCTCGTGAGCCTCCCAGTACTCTCAGGCTCCCCCAAATCCCTCTCATCGTTATCCACTTCTTCTTCGTCCTCATCGTCGTCATCATCGTCGTCATCATCATCCTCCACGCCATCCTCCCCATCATCACTGTCATCTATCTCGTGGACTTCCACTACATCCTCATCATCACCGTCGTCGTCCTCATACACTTCCTCAACCGAATCATCTTCATCCTCTCCTTCCTCCTCCTCATCGTCTCCAACCACAACCTCCACTCTAAATCCATTAGAATGCTTATGAGAACTGCCAGCACGACTCAAACCGTTGATCGCCCTTGACGTCTCGGCTTCCTCCTCGTCCGCGTCGCTCTCCTCATCCTCATCAACATCGACAACCCCATCGCTCCCCGCTCTCTGCCCATTGCTCAGCCTAAACGGATGGTCCTCTCCGTCAATCTCACCACTGCCGGGGTCATCCTCCTCGTCCTCTTCATCATCATCCTCGTCGTCCGACTCCGGCCGCTCATTCTCCTCCGCATCCATCTTGTCCAAATATTTCAATGACCTAATCAAACCAAAAACTCGAGATCGGTAGTCCTTAATCCGCGTAACAGGGCATTCGTAGAGATCCAATGAAACCAGCCGCAGTTCGGCCAACGGTCTCAAGTCGTCAATATCTGAAATCCTGTTATTGGACATATCGAGGTCCCGCAGCGATTCAAGCCCGGCTTCTACGAGAAATTCGAGCCCGCCGGCGATCCGATTGTCCGACAAAATAAGTTTCTGCAGATTCCGGAGGCGCGGGAACTGCTCCAGCGACGAGGCACCAATATTGGCCATAGAGAGGTGCTGGAGATTGTGGAACTTCTCAAAGAGCGACGGTGGCGGCAGACGGCCGTGGACGCACTTCACCGCGCCGTCGAGCGTTAACGTCCGGACCAAATCGACGTCCGTTTGGCCGTCCAACGCCGTCTCCACCGCCCTCTCCCAGATCTCATCCATTATTTTACCAAACCCTATTCTTCCACTGCATAAAAACACATACAGAATCCTATAATCAGTTCCTATAACGATATAGCTTCTGGGGAAAAAGGTTTAAACCCTATAATTTATTTTCTGTCAAAATTCTCTCTCTAAAATTCTCTGTGTATCTCTCTCAGAGGCTGGCTCGCTATAAGATATTGGAGGTGAGTCACCTCCGAGTTAGATGAGTTAGGGTTCGTTGGATTTGAGTCAAGTTTTGACCGCGGTAGGGTTAGATGTAGAGACAAGGGGCGTTTGGCGCGTAAGTGAATCTCAACCGTAGGTTTGAGAAGCAGGGATTGGTGACGTGGCCTAATTATTGAGGGTCAAGATCGACGGATGGTGTGTTTGTTGTAAATGGGAGGAATAACAATTTTGAGGCTAGAGAGAGAGAAAGTCACGCGCTCGGCAAGTCTGATACGTCTTCTTGGGTGGTGTAAATGTGGCAGCGAGCAGAAGAATATACCCTTTGGATTCCGTGCATATTACGAGATTGCCATTGTTATCTGATTGGAGCGTTTCAATGCACGCAAATATCATGTTGGTTGGAGTGGATACTAATTCAAAATCTACAGTATATTGAAAAAAAAAATTATGATGTGTTGAAATTGTTACTCTCAATCCCATTAATATTGACATATATTTCTTTAGATTATTTTGTTATAATTGGTACTTATCAAAAATAGAATAATTTTTAATTTAAAGAAATATCTTGAATTTTGTATCACATTACTTATACATATGAAATATAAGTTTCTTTAATATATATATCCAAAAATAATGAGTCAAAAATAATGGAAGAGAGGGAGTGTGTCACAAATTTAGTTTGTGCATGGTCATGATAATGGAACCTTTTGATTACTATTAACAATTTTCATGACAATGTGTATATATTTTATTTTTACGATTTTCAAAGCGGTGGAAATTAATGCTATAAAATATAAATGATTCTTTTTAACTAAAATTAGCTCTTGAAATATGCTATATAAACAAAAAAGCTTTTGTAAGTAAAGCTTAGTTTTTATGTTCTATACTTATGTGAGAGGATTTTGAACTGTTTCAATTTTGAATAGGGGCAATAAATTACATCTCAACACAAAGGAATAATTAGATGGACAAAAATACTAAAATATATTTGAAATCATAATTCTTTTTCTAATTTATGTCAAATTATTGATTTGACCAATTAATACACAAATGCACCGAATTATGCAAATATCCAAATCAATACTTTCTTTTTATGTAATGACATGTCAATTTGCGACAATTTTAACCAACTTATCGGTTATTTACTTGGGTATTAATTGATCAAAATTATTAGTTCATAACAAAATTATAAAAATGATGATGGTTTTAAATATATTTAAATATTTTGCCTAATAAATTATATACATAATTAAGTTCAGAAAAATCCAATTGGCCTTCTATAATCATCAACATCATCGAACTGAACATGATTTCGTTTGGAGGTTTCGAAATAAACCAAAAAAAAAGTGAAATAAAAGTGGAAGGGACAAAATCCAATTCGCTCGAAGAGTGTATAATTTCGCATATTATCGTTTGTTCTTCATCGTCCAATTTAACCTAACTCGAGCATAGTTCGTATCAAATAGATGAGTTTATATTTACGTGTATTTTTAGTCTAATAATAAAGGGATTAATGTTTGAAATATAATTTATTTTAAAATTTAAATTAGACATAACATAATCACGATCTCACAAACTCTATCAAAATCAAATATATAAATGGTACTTATAAATTGAATTTATTTGGATAATTTTATCCATACATAATATGTATATAAATAATATCCTTATAATTTGAACCGGTTCGATCCGATTATTATTTATTTTATATAATTACATCCATAACCTTGTATAAATTGGCGGGAGACACATAATTGTTTTTTTTATATGGAGCAATAGTGAATATATATGCAGCAAATATTCATCCACTTGTAATCATCAACTGATATGGTATCCAAATTAATTTACAAAGTTAATGATGTTTTATTGTGCATATCCAATGCTTTACAAAATATCCATCCAACTAATATGGAGCAAAATTGATGATTGGCGAGTTAATTAATTGATAGAATTAATCCATACATTTTCCAGATTGATGATTGCCGAATTAATTCAAATTGATCATGCATATCAAATTACAGCTATTATTATTGCATCCTAGTGTTATTATTATGAGGTGGTTTCTTATACATTCATCCACACATGCGGATTTGATGTGAATGATATTTTTCTTTATAACAAATGATAATTTTTTCTATTCACACGGTGCGGACAAATGTACATGAGTTTTTGTGTAGTATTATATAGTATTAACTAAGTTATTTTTATATATTTACTCTTTAAGTGATCAAATATTCCATTATGTTTATTAATATAAATCTGAAAGTTAACAACAATAGTCCTAACCAAAAAAGACAAAGAACAAGAGAGACAACACAGTCTACAGTGAAAAGAATCCAGCATTGTCCATAGGGATGTCAATGGACCGGATCTGATTAGATCGAGATCCAAATCCGATTTTTTTTTTTGCTTGGATCCAGATCCGGTCCAGATCCATTGGATCTAAAAAAATGAGATCCAGACCTAGATTCATTGGATCCACAGGGTCCAGGGTCTAGACCCGTATCCATATGTTTTATTTTATAAGATTTAAAATTAACCAATCTATAATCAGCATTCCTCAAATATTCGATAAATTCTTGAGCTGATTCGATATCAATCATGTTTGGTTGATTGTAGGGATTTTTCCCATCATTTCTAAGTTTTTCCAAGTGAAATTATACCTCGTGTCTTCATAATCAAATAGAAATCAATATTAGAAGTATCAATACAAAAATACAGCCGATCAGCGACGGATTAGCGACGGCCAAAATACGGGTCGTGAATCAGCGACGGATTAAAAAGGAATTTTTTTTACGACGGATCGACGTAACATGACGGAATTTCGCTGACCGGTAACGACGGCATACCCGTCGCTATTCCGTCGTTATATTTCACGACGGACACTATCCGTCGTTAAAAATTAATTTTTTTGTTATTTTTTTTATTGGATTAACCGTATTTCGTCGCTAATACGTCGTTAAATAATCGGATTATTTTTACTTTTTTTTTACTTATTTTAACGACGGACAACATCCGTCGTTAATTTTAGCGATAGAATTTCCCTCGTAAAGTAGTCTCTAAGTTTAACGAAGTCCGTCGTTATATTAAAATATTTTTATTTTTTATATTACAGACGTAAATTAACGACGGATATGTGTCCGTCGTTAAAGTCATTCCGTCGTTAAGACCTTGCTTCGTCGTTAATCCGTCGTTATAGGGTTTTAAATATAACGACGGATATTGCCGCGCTAATCCGCCGCTAAAAGTTTAATAACAGACGGGCTTTCTTCCCATTTCATATCGAACCTAAAACCCTCCTCCCTCTACCCTCCCTCCCCACCCCAACCCCGCTGCCGCCTGCCGGTGTGATCGCCATGACACCCACCCCACCCTGACCTCCCGCCCACCCACCCCATTACATCCCCACCCACACCCCACCCCACCCCCTGGCTGCCCTGATCGCCGCCTCCCTCGCGCCACCCCCGACCCATCACGCCCCTAGCCCCGCCTGAGCCCGACCCCACCCCGCCGCTGCCTCCTGCCGCCCCGCCTCCTCCCTGCCCTCTCCTCCGCCTTGCCGCCGCCGCCTCCTCGCCGTCGTCCGTCCAGTTGGGATCAAATCTTTATTTATATTTTAATTTTTTTTATTTTGTTATATATTTGTTGATGTTGTTGAAAATATTGTATAAGATGCATTGAATTGATAGTGAAAATTGTTATATGATGTATTGAATTGATAGTGAAAATATTCTATATGATGCGTCAATTGATAGTGAAAATTGATAGTGAAAATTGATAGTGAAAATTGAATTGAGTTTACCGAATTGATAGTGAAAATGATGCATTGAATGTTAGTCTTGTGATTTGGGCTTGTGAAATTGATAAGCTTGGATGTGAATTGGGATGATAAATTCATCGTTCGTGAGTTAACTGTCAGCGATATGTGGTGTTTGATAAAATGTTTGCGAGAAATTGATAAGCTTGGTGTGAATATGTTTAGCTTGGATGTGAATTGGGATGATAAATTCATCATTTCGTGAGATGTTTTGAGTTGTTAAGTGTATAATTAGGCATATGGTGATGATTTGGTGAAATTTGGATGAGTTTGGTTTAATTGGGAATCAAATGGCGATTTATTTTATAAAACTTATTCTGCCGAAATTTTGTTAGAATTGTTATATGAATAAGATGTTTTATAAGTGTCTTTTGCTCATTTCATGCTTAATTAGTTTAAGGTCAAGTATATGAATAAGATGTTTTCAGTTGTATGGTGATGATTTGGTGAAGTATTATATAGAAACACGGATTTCAGTTGCATGATAGGGAATGAAACGGCGATTAATTTTATAAAACTTACTCTGCCGAAATTTTGTTAGAATAAGATGTTTTATAAGTAAGATTTGCTCACTTCATGCTTAGGTTAAGGTTAAGTATATGAAACTTGAATTAGGGTTTATGTTGCCTCGTAGATAACTAACCAATAATTATAAGTAAGATTTGCTCACTCCACTCAATAAATTTATGAGTGTATAATTAGTCTATATTGTACAACTTATGTTGAACATGTTTAATTAATTATTTATAATTAGGAGCTTGAAGAATGAATGACAATCGTGAGTGGATGTATAAGAGGTTTAGTTCGGTTGGTGGATTAAATATTGAATTTCGAGATGGACTTGAAAGTTTTATTGAATTCGCTAGTGCTCAGTTTTTATTCGCGGATGGAGAGAAAATCAAGTGTCCGTGTAAGAAGTGTAAGAATATACCTTATCAAAAGAAAGATACTGTGCGATATCACTTATCAAAATTTGGATTTGTTCCAAATTATCACACATGGATATTTCAAGGAGAGACAACCACAAGTAGGGACAATGTTGTGGATTCAGATGTTAACCGTCAACCAAATACGTATCATACGATGGTAGTGGATGCTGCTGGTCCACAGTTCAACTTTGACGAGATCGAAGAGGAGCCAAATTCTGATGCACAAAAATTTTACGATATGTTGAATGCTGCCGATAAACCTCTATGGTCGGGTTGCTCGGATCACACACAGTTGTCATTTGTGGCTCGACTTCTGAGTTGGAAAGCAGAGAACAACATTACTGAGAAGGGGTTTTGATCAAATATCAGAACTGATGAAAGAGTCGCATCCAGATGGAAATTGCGTGCCTGAAGACTTCTACAGCACGAAGAGATTGTTGCGTGGCATAGAGTTGCCCGTACACAAAATTTATTGTTGTCCATTTAATTGCATGATTTATTGGCGCGAAGATTCTGAATTGACGAGCTGCAAATTCTGTAACCATCCTCGTTTCAAAAGCAATACTCGAGCTGGTGGAAGTCGACGGAAAGCACAAGTAGCATATAAAAAGATGTATTATTTTCCTCTAACTTCTCGACTACAGAGATTGTATGCATCCAATGCTACAACGGAAAATATGCGTTGGCATGCATCTTCGGTCGATGATGGGGTCATGCGGCATCCGCGACTCAATTGGATGGAAATATTTGAACACGAAGTTTCCTTATTTGCATCAAAATTAAGAACGTGCGATTGGGACTCTCAACCGACGGTTTTCAGTCATTCGGTCAATCAGGAAAGCAATATTCATCATGACCCATTATATCGACCCTTATAATCTTCCCATGTGGCTGTGTATGAAGGAGCAATACATGTTTCTTACGATCTTAGTGCGGGACCGCGTAATCCGAAGGAAAGATTGATGTGTTCTTGCAACCATTGATAGCAAAGTTAATAGATTTGTGGGATGACGTTCTTACTTATGATGTATCGTTGAGCGAAATTTTCAAATGCACGTTGCATTACTTTGGACAATTAGTGACTTCCCGCATACTCTATGTTGTATGGATGGAGTACAATTGGAAGATTAGCTTGTCCGACCGCATGGAGTATACCGATGCTTTTACTTTAGCTAAAAGTGGTAGCGGTCATGGTTTGATAACCATCGTAAATTTCTAGCCCTAATCACCCATTTCGAAGGGATCAAGAGGTTTCGAAAGAACACGGTGATTACTAACGATCCACCGAAACGCGATCGGAGATGAGCTTCTATCACTAATTATGGGTATGGGACTAGTCTCCGTAATGAGATTGGCGATGATGAAATAAATAGCGAGAATATCCAAGCGGTTTGGGCGGATGGAAGAAAAGTATTTTCGGGATTTACCTTATCGAGTTCTCTTTTGATTCGGCATAATTTGGATGTCATGCACATAGAAAAGAATGTGTTCGATAATGTCTTCAACACGGTCATGAATGTCCATGGGAAGATAAAGATACGAGCAAATCTAGAGAAGAACTTAATTTATCTTGCTACGCACTGAGTTAACGATGAATGAATCAACAGGAAAATATCCAAAGCTTCTTATACACTTGACAATCGTGAGAAAAAAGTCTTATGTGAGTGGGTAAGAGGTTTAAGATTTCCAGATGGGTACGTTTCGAACATGGGTAGATGTGTAGATGATCGAGCTAAAAACACACTCAAATTCACTCGCAATCGTACGAGGTAATCGTAGCGTGGTAAGTTAACACGAGTCGTCTCTCAAGGAAAACTTAACAGAGTTTATTGTTCGTGTCGCACACAGAAAGCGATTAAATCCTAAACATTCTAACACCAACAAGGGTTTTGAAACATGCGAGAATTGAAAACGAGGAATTAAACAAAGATCCTGGGCGGGGTTGTCAATCCCGAGCTATACTAATAAAGCGATAAATCTAAACTAGGGGTTGTCAATCCCTAGTTGAACTATGAAAGCGATAAATTAAAGCGATAAACAAAAGCATATGCAATCATATTATTCATAGGGTTTGTCAATCCCTAATCTAAATCTAATTGCAAATAAACGAAAGCAGTAAATCATTAAGCAAATTAAACCAACGGAACATGAAAATCCAGTTCACTGTCACTATGAATTGAATTGACAAAAATCATCAAATAATAAACTGTAAAATTGATTCCACAAGAACTGATAATCCAAAGCATAAATTGATAACAAGATTATTCAATAATGAAAATAAGAACATGAATTAAATCTAACTATTATCTGTTGTTGCTGTCTGAAGAAATCTGGAAGGAAAGCTGATGGAGAGCCGCGCCGCGGCTGGAGATGAACCAAAACTGAGAACTCCTATCTTTGACCTAATGCGCGCATATATATATTAAATAAAAGCCAGCGCCGGACTCGATGCGTCGCCGGACGCAACAAGTTTCTGGAGGACGTCGCAGCGCCGGACGGAGATGCAGCGCCGGACGCGGCGACGAGATTCTGGAACAGGAGAGCCTCCTCAGCGCCGGACGCGGATGAAGCGCCGGACGGAGAGGCGATAAGCGCGGCGTGGGCCTTGTTGTGAGGACCGCGAGCGCTGGGCCGGAGATGCGGGAGCGTGTGGGCGGCGCAAAGCCGCCGGACGACGGAGGAAGCGCAGGACGGCGCGTGTGAAGACCGTGGCGTGGCGCGTTATGAAGAATGGGCGCCGGAGGCGTGAGGTGCGGCCGTGGCCGCGTTGAAGTCCGCGGCCGTGGCCGCGTGAAGAATGGGCGCTGGGGCGTGAGGTGCGGCCGTGGCGCGCGCGCGTCGTGGCGCGTTGTGAAGCCCGCGGCCGTGGGCGCGCGCGCCGTGGCCGCGTTAGAAGTCCGCGCCGTGGCGCGTTGTATGGAGTGGGCGCAGCCTCGCTCGCGCTCTCGCACCGCATGCGCGACTTGTGGTATGCCCGCTCTCTTGTTCGAACTCCGAATTGAGATCCGCTTTGCGTCCATGGACTCTATCGAGATGCTCTTCAATATAAGATAATTCTTGGTAGATAAATTTCATCCTATTTAATGCCATATTTCTGCAAAACATCGAAACAAACCAAATAAGTTCAATTCGACAAATACTAATCAAACCAACGGCATAAATAGGACAAACCACTAAAATGATATGCAAAACAATACCAAGAATCATAACAAAATCATACCAAACAGTAGACATGACAAAATCAAGATGTTTGGGATGAAGAGTCATATTGTCACATTTTCATGCAAATGAATTCTACCGATCAGCATTTGAACTTCTCCCACCCAATGTTTGAAAAGTCAGAATGTAATTATCTATATTCTTCAAAGATTTAACTTCTCGAAACATAGGGCTTGATGATCCATGCAGCTCCAAGAAAATATTCCGTGATTTTATGCAAGCTTGAGCGCATTTTTCCCTAGTTTCTTCGACTCCATGGAACATCTTCCGGTTCATGTAGCTGATGAAGCCCGTATTGCAGGGCCTGTTCAATACCGATGGATGTATCTATTTGAAAGGTACTGCTCGTACATTATCACACATATATATATACATATATATAAGAACAACGTTCTAAATTTTGTAGATACTTACGTAAGTTGAAGAACAACGTACGAAATAAAGTCAGGGTTGAGGGTTCTATCTGCAATGCTTACTTAGTAGAAGAAGCATCGACATTTTGCTCGTATTATTTTGATGATCATGTAAGAACGAAGTTCAGAGATTTGCATCGTGGTCAAACGGAGATTAGGCACGAAGACTATCCAGATATGCTTCAAATCTTCAAGCAAGATGGCAGACCTTTTGGAAATATGTCAACGAGATATTTGGATAGTAGAGAATATGATGCTGCTCATTTATACGTGTTGCTCAACTGTGTTGAAGTTGCAGACATTTACATGGCGTAAGTGTCGTGTTTTTCTTAGAATTCATTATTATTATTATTATTATTATTATTATTATTATTATTATTATTATTATTATTATTATTATTATTATTATTATTAACTAGGCTCGTAAATATATGTTGATGTAGTTTATTCATCGAAGATGTGAAAAGATCAAATCCACAGATCTCTAGCTCTGATATTCAAAGCTCGATTGAAAGAGGCTTCCCGTTTTTGTTAGAGGCATATGTGAGTGTTCTGATGATTATTAGTAGAAAATATTTAATATGTACGTTTAGTCATTCTAATCGTTTTTTTTACTAATAATAGGTCAAAGATCATACTAACAACATTGTGAATCCGTTCATATTGTCTCTTGCCAAAGGACCTTCAGCTCTAATTAAGACGTACCCAGGGTATTATATAAATGGTTACAAATTTCACACATTAGAACATGGGTCACAAAGATCAACTATGAATCGTGGAGTGTGCATTAAAGGTGAAACTTATGGTACAGACACGCAAGAACTCGATTTTTATGGTCGATTATTGGAGGTTTGTGAGTTGGAATATCCTGGGCTACCAACGAAGACCACAACATTGTTTAGATGCGAGTGGTTTGATCCTTCACGATTGGGGTTATCAATTCATTCCGAGTACAAGTTGGTTTCGGTAAATCATACGAGAAGATATAACATATTCGAACCGTTTATCCTCGCCAATCAAGCCATTCAAGACTACTATTTTGCATATCCAAGTTTAAAACAATCTATGAAAGAGTGGTGGGAAGTATGCAAAATTAAAGCTCGATCTAATGTGGAAGTCTCAGATGAGAGTTCTGCATCGATAGTACCTCCCCCTTTTCAAGAGGATGCATTAGGTTCGATTACTAATGTCGTTGTGGATGAGGACACGACACTAGTTCATCCTGACGGTTCACTCATAGACATTGAAGAGACATCTGATAATGAGGATTATGAAGTTGAATTGTCAGAGTCAGAAGACAATCATACATTGGATGATGATGATGACGACGACGATGAATAGGGTTTGAATTTATAGCATTTTTTTGTATGCACACAAAATGTTATGATATGCATTATTTGTGAATTTATAACATTTTTTAGTATGCACACAAAACGTTATGATGACGACGACGATAATTGTCACTAGTATGCACAAGAAACGTTTTATTTTCTAGTATGCACACAAAACGTTATGATATGTATTATTTGTGAATTTTTAATACAACATTTTTTACCTTTGTTTGTAGATGTCTCACAGTGGACGAGGCGCCCCGTCATCACGTAGGAGGCACCCAGGATTATACACGCCGTCGCCGCTGCCGGCCTAGAAGAAGGCATGGAGGCACTGTCTCACAGCCCCGCCCCCTCGAGCAGTAGTGGAGTGTCATCTAGAGAGGGGATGAAGAAGATAGCCATTGTGAATGAGTATGTTATCTCTTGTATGTCTCAGTTTAAATAAATTGTAGCATTCTGATGTCTTTATTTCCTGTAAATTGTAGCATTGTATGTCCGAGCAATGATATAGCCCGCGTGATTACGGAGTCATTCCGTAAATTCATGAATCACAACGGCTTCAATTGGAAATTGGTGCCTCAAGAGTTCAAGCAGATTTATTTCGATGAATTCAAGGTTCGTGTTGTTTATACGAAGTCATTTATGATTCGATCTTTGCATATTGTAATCATATATTTTTGCGAAATATTTTATTGGGATGATCGATGGACGACGCCATGGTCTACTCCTCTTTGGTGAAAGGCCGTCGAAGCGCTATAAAGATCTTGTTCACAAGATCAAGCGGCATAAGGACTCGCCCAACCCACCTCCATTTATCCTTGAGCGAGATTGGGATAATTGGAAGGCATATTGGGCTCGGACATACGCCCAAGAGAAGCGGCAAGGCCCGCAAAGAACAGGGATGTTCGAGCCGGATGGCGGTACTTGGGATAGTCAAGCATCGGGTGGCTCACGCCTGCATTCGAGTATACGAGAGATTGTAAGTACTTTGAAGTTTTAGATATAGTAAATTTATTTAAGAATCGTGATACTTGTTAATTATTTAATTTGTTTGACTTATTTATAGGCAAGAGAGCATGGAGTAGCCATAGAAGATGTCCATGGGATGTATTCCGAGTATCATGCCATCGACGGACGGAGCTATCTGACGGAAAGCTTCGGAGTATCGCGGTAAGTATATTCGTTAGCGTAACAACGAGCATTTAATTAAATAATAATTGTATGAAATTATATTACAGGCGAGTTGAGGAACATGTGACCCGTTGAGCCAATCTGGGGAGTGATGAGATGACACCGAAATTGATAGGACTCAAATTCTCAAAATGTCCTTGGGAGCTCCTCAAAGAAAAAGAATAGAATGTTTGAGCGGTTCTCTATCACGGACATACATGCAGAGCGAAGAGTCGTCTCATTCGGTGGAGAGTGCCCACTGCGATTCCATAGCTTATCAACAACGACTATTGGATCCGGAGGCGGATGGAAATCTGAGCGAGGCATACGAGGCCCGATTGAGGCGGCGGCGCAGCTGCCGGCATACTGAGGCCGTAATGCTGGTGGTGAGAGCGCGAGATAGCGTGCAAGAACAGATTCGAGCTCGGTGTGCGCTCGGCGAGAGCCTAGAGCGCTTCATGGCCGACTCCGCTTCCCACCCTCGTGATATGAGCTCCGTTTCCCCTCACCTCGTCGTATTCGGGTTGTAATATGGATTTGTAAACTTATCGTATGATTTAGAATTATTTTTTTATGGGATTGTTTGGATATTACGGTTTTTTGGATGGAATTGCTTTGTTTGGATTGAATTGGTTTATTTTGATAGTTTGTATTGTATGGATTAAATTGGTTTGTTTTCATAGTTTGTATTGTATGGATTGAATTGGATGGAATTGGTTGAAATTGGTTTGTTTGGATAGTTTGGATTGTATAGATTGAATTGGATGGAATTGGTTTGTTTGGGTTGTTTGAAAACATGTTTGGCTGTCCAAAATACAAATTGAAACTGTCCAGATATTGCCTATCTAGCGACGGATTAACAACGTGAAATAACTGAACCAACTGTAACTAGCGACGGATTTACGACGGTCTTTTTTACGTAAAATAATAAAAAAATTATAATTTTAGCGACGGACTATGTCCGTCGTTAATTAGCGACAGATTAGAGACGAATTTGAATCGGATTAACGACGGAGTTACGACGGTATTTTTTAGATACGGTGTTTGTCCGTCGTTAATCCGTCTCTAACTATAACGGATTAGCATCGCATTAACGACGGATTTTATATCAGATGACCGTTCTCGAGGTCGTGGATTAGCGATCGATTTTTCGCTCTGTTCGTCGCTAATAATTAGCGACAGACGTAAATCCGTCGCTAGATGTTTGCCAACCGTGTTTCCAATGACCCCTAATTAAGTCAGCAAATCGCGCTAATCTATTTTAGCGACGGATTAGACATGGTTTGCGACGGAATTTTCCGTCGCTGATCGACTGTATTTTTGTAGTGTATAAAATCAAATTATATCATAAAAGATTAACGAAAACTGCAATCACACCATTCAGGCATTCACACAAACAATGTCCAAATTTGAGGATTTGTTGCTGCTTTAACTGGTGAAAGTTTTATGATATGAGAAATCAAGAGTGTTGTCCCAAATTTTGATTAAATCATAAATGAATAAAATAAAATAGAGATGGAATCAAGTAAAATGAAGTGAATGAGTAGATTTTGGAAGAAGTTACGTCAAGTAAAATGGAGAAGAGCAAATGTTTGGAATTGGAAGAAGACTAAGAAAAAAAAATACTAGAATTAGATATATGGTTAACTAATATTTAATTAAAATAAAAATAAAATATATATTATATTAATCGGGTCTACGGCCGGATCTGGATCGGATCTGAATCTCAAAAATTAAAATCCAGATCCAGATACTAGATTTTATAGTAGGATCCAGATCCATCGGGTCCAAATTTTTTATACTCCATATCCAAAAAATGGATCTGGACCACCGAATCTGGATCGGGTCTAAGATCCATTGTCATCCCTAATTGTCCATGGCGAGTAATGGAGATATTATGCATGAATTATTCGAAAGGGGTCATGATGATAAAACTTCGTTGGCGGGAAGAGGATTCAATGACAACGAGGTTGAATGGTGATGTCAACTTGAGCCCCTCGGCTAACCATGCCCTCGCCCGGCTCCTTCCACAGATCTTGTCGGGGATCAGGTGTATCATCTGCGAGTAGCTCTTGCAGTTGCTTTGGACCGTTAAACAAGTTTCCGCAAACAAATGAGCATTCTGCCCACGAGAGCTGCAGTTGCCTGTGCACACGACAATTCTTAGGCGGTGTTTGGCTAAGCTTATTTTAGAGAGCTTATAAGATGTTTCTAGAGTTTATAAGAAGTAATGTCTCAAGTGTTTATAAGTTGTTAAAGTGTTTGGATAATTGATCTTATAAGTTAGAGAAATAATCGTGAGTTAGAGAGATAAAATAATAGTTAGAGAGATAAAATTGACGAGATGTGAAGTTGATAGTGTATGTGTAGGAAATAACGAACTATAATAAGGTTATTTTTGGTAAATTCATGATTCCTTATAAGTTTATGAAAAAATAACATAAAATAAGTTAGGGTTGACCAACTTATTTTTATGGGAGCTTATAAGTTGTTGTAGCTTATTTTCATAGCTCATAAGCTGTTTATGAGCTTATTTTGCCAAACACTTTGCAACAACTTATAAGTTCCTAAACAACTTATAAGCTGTTTTAAAGAGCTTATAAGCTCAGCCAAACACCCTCTTAGAGCTGCCAACAAAAATTTTATACTTTAACTCAGTTGGTTAATAGCTAGGTGATTTATAACAATGGTCTATTACTTCCATTATGTGGTCTTGTAAGTTGTAAGGCCCTGCTAGCAAAATCTTCCCATTTAAAAATTTCCAAATATCATGTTGTTAAATTAGTGTAACTAATTTAATATAGTATGGGGAATAAAATCTCTTGTTTTTATGGAAAGATATTAAATTTGAAATTTGAATTTTAGATCAACCTAATTTATTCAATTTTCGCTTCAAGGTATAATAGGTAATTCCTAAATCACTAAATCGATATTTAAGACAATATAATCACATATTATGTAAAATGACTAATATATCCAATTATATATACATATTATGTATGAATATCACTATCCAATTATGTATATACATGTTATGTATTACCCAACCTCAGCTTGTGAAAAACAAAACACCTGCCTTTTTCTTTATTTCCAAATTTATATGTTTGGAGATAGATGTAACCTAACTTAACTAGACTGTATTAAGTTTGAAACGTTAAAAAAAACGTTATTGTTTAATTGTAATTATTTTATAATATTATGTCTCGATAGATAACAAATAACCTAAATACGGTGTATCATAAGATATGAATTTATATAGAGTTGGGACTCGAACATAAAAATTATTTTTTTTGTTGATAAATTTTGATTTTTTATTGAGTCTATGGGATCCTATATGACGTGACATATTTCATCGACGAAATGGAACTAAAATAGGTCACTTTAACAGGTAATATATTTACATGGATTTAGCATGTTTTTATCAAACTTAAGTTGACTTGAGATTAGTCCTTACCTTATAAAAATACTTTAATTTTAGTGTTGCAACTTTATAAAAGCTACTCCCTCCATCCCCAATTTGTATATATTCCTAAGAATTTCCAGTACGGGTTTAATTAAAAGTTGTTGACTTATTATGAGTGGAATAAATATACCACATTTAGTATTGAATTAGTTAATAGTGGATCATAACTCATAAGTGGTAAAAGATTTAAATAAGTGGGTTATTGAGAGTAAGAAAGACAAATAGTAGTGGACCATGAATGTTAAAATGTATAAATAAAGAGTATTATTGAAGATAATAAATATGAAGTATTTTGTGAGATAATTATTATAAATGAAATAAGAAAGAAATTGGGAACATACCAAAAAGAAAAATTAGAAAGAAAACTGGTGGAGAAGGGAGTATTAGCAATTGCACATGTCCAATCTAGCTCCTATTATAAATCCTAAGTTGATGATTTTATTTCCTTTTTATGTCAAATTTTCCTAGGACTGGCAATTCGTGCGTATCGGGTCGTTATCGGGTCGACACGATAAGGCCAAACACGAACACGACCCGTTAAGGATCTGTCCGACACGAACACGAACACGGCACGAA
This sequence comes from Salvia rosmarinus, assembly GCA_036937905.1. Taxonomy (NCBI): domain Eukaryota; kingdom Viridiplantae; phylum Streptophyta; class Magnoliopsida; order Lamiales; family Lamiaceae; genus Salvia; species Salvia rosmarinus. Next base: position 5,505,138 of record CM072816.1, read on the forward strand.
ATGTACTGACACAGACACGACACGAACACGAATATGACACGATTTTTTTCGTGTTGACACGACACGATAACGACACGACATAACACGAAACGATAAATTCAAATTAAAATTAGAAAATAAATTAATAAAAGAAATATAAATATATAAAATTAAATTAGATTAATATTAAATATTTATAAATATTATCGAATTATACGAAAACGATACGATCCGACACGAATACGAATGCAACACGATAATTACCGTGTTACACGAACAAGACACGGATTCGACACGAACACGACACGTAATTATCGTATCTTTATCGTGTCGACACGATAAGGACACGAACAAGATAAGGCTAAATACTAACCCGTTAATTTCGTGCGTATTCGTGTCGTGTTCTCGTGTCGATCGTGTCATAAATTGTTAGCCCTAAATTTTCCCTTGAATTATGACGTCTAGCTCGGTAAAAAGAAGAAACCGATGAAATTATGGCTGTGAGTTAATTGTCTTGAAAATTAGTGACCTTAGTTGATTCTGAAAATTATGGTACAACATCTGTAGTAATTGTAATGCAATACCCATTTTGAACTTATTATAAATATTCATAGCTAACTGCTACACGTAATAACACTATTTCAAAATGCTACAATTATAAAATTGCTTTCAGTCATCTGCAAATGCAGCATTTTCTAATCATCCAACAAAAATATCCAACTTGTGTAATTGTAACAACGTAGTTTTATGACATAAAAATTATGAATGTTGTAATTGGCTTGTAACATTAAGTCACGTTGCAACTACAAATAGAGGTAAATATTGTGTTATTTATTGCAGTTAATTGTTTAAATATGAAATATGTTTTCATTTAACGCGTATCGAACATACTTGGCGAAATGACATTACATGATCAAATTCATTACAAAAATTTTGACGAAGTTTGTTGGATACGTCAGTTATTTTACCAAAATTATTAACTTTGAAAATGATTAACCATTTTTATTACAGATAACCATGCAATTTTTGTTGCGCGTAATGTCAAAATTTTGAGCTCTCATTGTACTTCCATTTTGTTTGACTTTCCCTACTCGTGAAATTTAGGGGCATAAGTTGAAAGTACTCAAACTCAAAGCACAGCGCAAAAGTCAAAACAATTTACCTCGTACTTTTTATTCTGAAATCGACCTCGTTGTATCGGAAGGTAGCAGCAATGCAACTGTCCGTGTACTCTCTACATCAGTCTTGGTGGCAGCCACGTGCGTAGCTCGTTCTCTAGCTCCTTTCCAGGCAACAGGCTTTCTTCTCATTCTTGTCTCATATGCCTATGCTCACACACACACATAGAACAGCAGCAGCAGCAGAAATACACGAATGACAGAGAAGAATAGATAGAAGAATGGGGAGTGGAAGAAAAGACGATCTACGAATGATGAATCGACTAAGGTATGGCTCCTCTCCGTCATGCACACACAGCATTAGGACTAGAGAGAGCTTCTAGCCGGAACAACCACAACCCACATTCAACCTCCAACCTCCTGAAACCGATAGCACCACAAGAGTTTATGATTGACGAGAGCTTGATTCTGCTCACAAAGAAACCAGCTGTGGGGATTTAAATCCCATGCAAAAAGCTGCATAAGAAAAGTTGATCGGGAAGGAAAGAGGAGGGCCGCTTAGGGCACAAAAGAGAGACCACAGATAGAAACCTCTTTTGAAGGTTGCCTAAGACTAAGTTTATCAACAACCACATCTTCAACCCAACCTTCCCACTTTTATATTATTATATTCATTTCTCTCTCTTCTATAAATTTATTATTCCTCCACCCACCTATCTTCATTTTTATAGGTTTATCAATTACCTCATTCTCAACCCAACCTTCACACCTTTATATTATTAAATTAATTATATATATATATATTATTTAATTAAATTTTTAATAATTTAATTATGTGAAATAAATTAATAATATAAATAAAATTTAAATTTTTAAAAAGTACAAACTAATATTAAATTGAGAATTCTCAAATAAACATAGAAATTACAATAACTAAAACACAAAAATCAAAATAAACAACTCGATCACCGAATAATTATACGAGAATTACACATTTAATTATCATCACCAAACTTTTGCCATATGTGCTCGATCGATCGTTTTGAAGATCTGTTGAGCTTCTATCACGAGTTGTGTCCTATTCTTCATATATTTCTTGGACTTGCAATCCTTTCATAGAAAATACAAAATATCATCTTCAATTTCTTCTACTTCTTCACTTTGTCCTGCAGTTTGAGTAGCTCGTCGATCTTTCATAAATTCTGTGGGATCATGATAGTTTAGGTAAGTGTTTCTTTCATCATCCACTATCATATTGTGCATGATAATGCAAGCAATCATTATTTTTGTCATCATATCACGATCCCATAAAAGGCACGGACGTTTGATAAAAGAGAAACGAGCTTGTAGAACGCCAAATGCTCTCTCGACATCTTTTCGGGCAGCCTCTTGATGTTGAACAAATAATTTGTGCTTCTGAATTTGTGGTTCAATAATAGATTTGACAAATGTTGCCCATGAAGGATATATGTCATCGGTGAGATAGTATCCCATATTCTTTTCCTAGCCATTTACAACATAACTAACATTTGGAGCTCGGCCTTGCAAAACATCATTAAAAATAGGAGAGTGATCAAGTACATTAATATCATTTCTCGAACCTGGAGTTTCGAAAAATGCATGCCATATCCATAAGTCCTGCGAAGCAACTGCTTCTAAGATGATCATTGGCTTACCCTTTCTTCCTCCATATTGCCCTGCCCATGCTTGAGGGCAATTTTTCATTCCCAATGCATACAGTCGATACCCCTGAGCATCCCTGGAAAACCACGCTCTTCACCAACATGCAATATATATGCCATGTCTTCTTCAGTTGGCTTTCTGAGGTATTCATCACCAAAGTTGGAAATTACACCCTCAACAAATTTGGTAAGTGATTTCCTTATTGTAGCTGCACTCATCCGAAGGTATTCATCATGCAAATCAGCTGCAGTTCCATAGGCCAACACCCTTATAACTGCAATACATTTTGAATCGAAGACATACCTAAACGTCCAGTAGCATCACGATTTTGTTGGAAAAATTCATCTGAAGCAACCACCTTATTCATTATACGCTTGAACAAGTGCTTTTGCATGCGAAACCTTCTACGAAAAATTTCTGGAGGGTAGATTGGATTTGCTGAAAAGTATTGCTCGAACACACTATCATGGCCCTTCTCACGTATACGTTCAATATACCGTCTAGTTGCTCTATAAGTGTGATCTGTAGGTTGAATGTATAGATTTGGAATACGAAAGAGTACATCTTCGACAATGCGATCAACTTTTTTATTTTGATCAACAATACGTTCTTCCCACTCATCAAATTCGATGAAGCTGGAATCAAAATTGGAACTTGATGACATTTTTTTTAGGAGTTTGAAGATGTGAAAGAAAAGAATCAAATGCTAGATGTATTGCAATGTTAGAAAGTTCATCAATACATATAGTGTCAAGTTATGCCATAATTTGATTTTTGCGAAATTAAAGTGATGTAACATACGCATGTGAGTCTGCATAAGTTGTCGGATGCACTTGAATAAAGCTATGGTCAAGTTTATCAAGTTGCAAATGTCATATGCATGTGAATAAAGTTGTGGTCAAATACCCTTATATGCATGTGAGTGAATAAAGTGACAAACACATCAATTAAAGTAGCAAATGTCATACGCATGTGAATAAAGTAACAAACACATGTGATTAAAATCACAAAAAGTGAAAATTACATAATTGAAATTACAATAATTAGATCACAAAAACAAACAAGAACTAGCAAATAAAAATATAATTTCCTAAGGAAACAATTCTGCCATTAGATGATGTTTTAACACTTCTTCATCTGGAGATAAGTTACTCTTTCCTATCAAGGTATTGAGCATAGTTGATTTCATCCTCAAATCTCCTAATTTAGTCATTGCATCAAATTCTTTTTCATGTGTGATCCTCATTGCTCACAGTTCTGAAGTGAACTCATCGGAAAAACCATAAGATTGTGATATTGTACCTTTCCCTTTTCTTTTTGCCTTAGCTTTAGCCTTATATCTACCAATTGGACGACGAATTGTTGCTGCACCACTGAGAGGAGTTTCTGGAGTGGAGTCAGTTGGATCATCTACATCAGTTCTTGATTTTTTTGAGCTGCCACGATCTTCTTCAATGCTATCTTCATCTTTCATACGAGACCGTGTACGATCTTCACTCAAATTCATCTCCCAATTGGGATGGCGACGCATCACTTTATTAAAAACATCTTTATGCATAAATTTAGATCCCCCATAAAATGTTTGTGCATGATCTTCAATATCATCATTTGACCAACCACTCTTTTGCATGCGATAAGCTTCCTTGTAGCATCCAATCCACTTTGTTACATTTTGATTAAGCCTCTTATAACGAGCTCTTAGAGACTCTGCAGTTCTTATGTCGAACGAAGGTATCTTGTTTTCTCTTCCGCACCTTTTGTATAGCTCTCAAATGCTATTCCAAAATGTGAGACTCTTTTGATCGGTTCCAATAGCTGGATTCTCACTAATGATACACCATGAAGACATATGCATAATGTCTTCTTGACTTGTCCAGGCTTTTGGAGTGTTTGTTTGTGGAAGCTGAGAATTTTGCAAAAATTTTGGAGAGATATTTGCAGTGGGTTGGTGATCTTCGGAGATAGGAGATTGAGTGGAATTTTGTGGAAATTGTGAATTCAAACCAGTATTGAAATTTTGGAATTCTTCAGAGTTTTGGATATTGTCAAGGTTAGGATAATAACCTTGAGAGGAGATGAAATCTTGATAATTTGAGTAGAGATTATTGGGATCCATTGAAAAGATGAACACAAAAAATAGATATGAGATGTTAATGAAAGGAGAATAAGAAATGATTTCTAAATTGTGAATAATTATGTCAAAATTGGTCTCTATTTATAGAGAAAAAAATAATAAGAATTTTGATATAATTTATTTATTTTTAAATATATTATACAAAAGTTAAATTGATTTTATGATAATATTATGATAAATATATATCCACCAATAATAAAATAACATGTGTAATATATATATTAAAAGAAAATAGTAAATGAGTGGATGGGTGAAGGTCTGTGGACGCCTTCAATCCCACCAACCATTTTCATTCAATCTTATTTCTTTTTTTTAATTGTTTGGAGGATTGTGTGGGCGCCGATAAACGAAATCTAAGGTTGGTGGGCTGAGGGTCATAAGTGGGCCATGGACCAACAATCAACACTTTTATCATAAAGATCACGTCAACACTAAGTACAAGACTAGAAACATTAGAAAAATGATTTTCATGTTAAATTATTCATAAATCTTGAATTTTCTGAAAAAATAATCCCGACACATATGAGTTAATAAATACCATTAGTAAAAATGCAATTTATTCTACATTTTCTTTTTAACCTTTCATTATAAAATAAATTTAGTTTTATTACTTATTTTTTTTAGTTGATAATTATATTTCTTATATAATCTAAATTGTGATAAAATTGCTAATGATAAGAAAAAGCTTATGTGCCTTTGATAAATAAATAAATAGTGTGCCTACTTTCGGCTACGGATGGAAAACCGATGTTGCCCATTAACTATGTTTACTAGCAACCACCACCATCAAACTATCCAATTTTTTAATTCCACATCATCATTATTCCATCTAATTCAATCATATTTATTTTTATAGTTTATATGTGACTATCCAATCATAATATTATTTAAAAATATTTATATTAATTTTAATCTAATTATAATAATTGAAAAATAAAAATATTATAGCAAAATACATAAAAACCCAGAAAATTATAAATTAATAAAAATAGAAATATGACAAATCGATAACAAAATTACAACAATTGAAATAAACAACCGATACTTCAAAAAATGACAAATTCTACACATTCAATTGCCATCATCGAATTTTGGGAGTTTAAGAAAAAAATATGATTGTGATTCATAGGAAAGAGAGAAAAATATAATTTTTGAAAGTGAAAATCCTTGTTATTTGTATATAAGAAGAGATAATTGTATTGTGTATAACTATGTCTATTTATAGAAAATAAAGAAATAGAAATTTAGTAATTTTTTTTAATATAATATACAAAAGATATAACGATTTTATCTTAATATCCAAAAAAATCTAGAGGACCAATAGTTGTGTGACAAATGTCACACTATTGGAGAGAGAGAGAAAGAAAGGTTGGGGTCGGTTAGGCATAGACCGTGGGCGGTCTTCAATAATTACTTTTCCTTTTTTTGCATGTGGTCGACCATATATGTTGTTTGGCCGCCAATATTCAGGGTCTCAGGCCCGACTCAAGACTAGTACGGTTATCTCTATTGACGTCAATTGAGGCAATCCATTTGATTTTGAGTCAGTTCATTCGGTATCATACTATTTTTTGTTTGGGACAATCACATCTTTTTATTTTGGGCTAAAATATTTTGATCCTAACTCTAACTCACTCGATTTAGGGCTAGCTCGTTTAGCCATAATGTTTACATAAAAACTTTAATATATACGAATTTACTTGATAATTATTTTCTTGTAACAAAAATTAGAACATATTTTTTCAATTAACATCTAACTTCGTATTATATACAAAACTATTTGCCATTTCAACATAACTAATGAGTTATTTAGTGAAAAGTAATGATTTAACATACATTCACCATAAATAATTATATTTCTTCATTTTCATGATGTAAAGTTTTTATGTTGATGTTGGAAAAACCCAAAACACATTCTACCAGTATCAAAACATTATTATCAAATTAAAAAATAAATTAATAAAATTTGATAACAAAGCAATAAGGAAAAGTTCAATTAATCGAACCAACTTACTCGATTTCGAACCGGTATAAGTGGCATTTCCTGAATAAAAGTGATAATTCTTATGAATAAAAGGGACAATTCTTCTTAATAAAAGTGACAACTGTGTGTGTGTGTTTTGGCTTAGTGGTATAATGGTTAATCTTCCGACAAAGGTCTCGAGTTCGAGTCCATCGTGATGCGGTCTTTAAATTTATGTGTTTTAAAAAAATGACAATTGTTTGAATTAAAAGACACAGTATTTATAAACAAAAGTGATTGTTTTTATGATTAAAACTCACAACTGTTTTGAATAAAAGGTACTGTTATTATGATTAAAAGTAATAGTTATTCTTAAAAAAATTTAAAAATATTCTGATTAATTATCTATATATAATTGATAATTGTTATGAAATACAAGCGACAGTTCTCATTGAAAAAATGACAGTTGCTTCTCTTTATATTTTATATATATATACCAAGAAAGCACTATAAGTAACAATGTATACGGATAAAAGTGAATTGATCGAATATAGGTCGGAGGCGCGAACATGACGAAGGAGAGCGTATAGGCACATGAGTGCGTCTCATTTTAGTACATGGTTTTCCCTTTTATTTCCTGGTGGATAATTCGTAGGAATTGTGCTTATGAAATTTCTGAACATAAAATTCATTTATAAGATGTACGTAAATAAACGTCATTAGAAAATTATTGTCCGGTGCAGGGCATCGAACATAAGATACGAAAATATAATTGTCTGTTTTGTTGTAGAATGATTTATTGTTAAAAAATGCTTGCGCAATTGTGAATGTAGAAGCATCATAAAACATGTAAGGGTGGGGCTGAGGCATGTCAAACGTTCGTGGATTATCTACAATTTCAGCTACTTCTCAACCCTGCGTTTTGATTTTGCCTACTGTTATAGTAGTTGTTCTATCAACCAAGAACATTCAACAAATTAAATTTTATTTGTTGAAAATTGAAATGCGACAATTCATTGTTCCCAAGTTTATCTCATAAAGACAACGGAGTGTAGTTTATTGGTAAGATATTTCTCCTCTGATCAATAGATCGAGACTCCGAACCTAAGATCTTAGTTGGGCTAAAAGCCCTTCCTTCTCAAGCCCATCAAGCGGCATGCCAATATCATATTTAATTAAATAATAATCTCGCCGTTAAAGAAAAGGAAAAAAAGAAAAAGAATATCTAATAGTTGCAGAGGTAGAGCCCCGCCGGCAGGGCCGTTTTCCTTTTTGAAAAACAGACCCCCACCCTATCTCTCCATGATTGAGATCGATGCTGCTTCCATTTGATCTGAAATCGTCAAATATTTCCTGCATTTTATCTAAATAAATATGAGAGACGATGACGTCCTACCCGTATCCACGCCCACTTCTTCTTCATCAATATCTTTCTCGTCGTCGTCGAGGAAGGAAGCTTCCTCGGATTCCTCTTCCATCTTTGGCCGCGGCCGCTACAAGTTTTGGGCTTTCGCCGTCATTTTGATGCTCGCATTCTGGTCCATGCTCACCGGCACAGTCTCCCTCCGCTGGTCCGCCGGCGATCTCGATGACAGCTTTGCCCAAGACTACCACTCCCATTCCGCCGATGATCTAGACGTTCTCGTAACCTCTCTTTCCTTTCACTCTCATATACGTATGCAATCAAACCTCTTAATTATACATTAATAGAATCTATTAGTTGAAAAATGTGTTAGTTTATCGAGTGAGTAGCAATCTATCCAATTAGTCTGGAATAAGGGCCATTACAGTGTAATCGAGCAGTGATTTATCCCCTTAGTTCGAGAGTAGGATTATAGAGAATTAATGCGTTGTAGAGGGATTGAATTTTAAATGCATTTTGCAATGTTTTGATTAGGATATGGAGGAGAGGGAGAAAATGGTGAGGCATATGTGGGATGTGTACACCAACAGCCAGAGGATGAAGCTGGCTGGATTTTGGCAGGAAGCCTTTGTGGCTGCCTATGAGTATCTGACGAGCGAGGTGCCTGAAGTTAGGGATGATGCTATTTCGGAGATTGCTAGGATGTCGGCTGACTACTTGGATCTCACCCCGCCTCCACTATATTCTTCGTTATCAATGGTTAATTCATTGCTGTGAAGTAGTTTATATTGGTTATTTGCTTTTGTTGGTTATGATCTTTGGGTGTTTTGTGAACTCTAAAAATGAGTGACTTAGACTGATATATCAAGAACCACTTTGGCTATATTGTGCTTATGAGCTGATAAAGAAACTTTCTAACTTTTGAACATGCTTATCGCATATGACAGTCATCTAAAACCCCTCGCTTTTTTGATTAGGTTGTATACTTGTATTCACTATGATTGTTTTGCCTTTTCTTCTTAACTAGCCTTTTATATCATTGGTCAGGAACATCCTCAGTTGGTGAATGTTTTTTAGCTAAATTGTTATACACTTCTACTGCCTGTTAGTTACAATTGTCTTATAATAAGGGATACCCATGGTGATAATGAATCTATGAACTTTACCATAATGAATGCTTCAATGCTGGTATGATTGCAAATGTTTCACAATTTGGCCTTGCGGGCATGTTTACTGTCCTAAGTTGGTGATTTGTACATGACTCGAGATTCCTGAACTATGGAATTGCTCACAGCCTTGGCTACTTAGATTCAGCTTACTAACTACAGTTCTGAAGCTAGCTTTCTAAAAATCAGTAGTGTTTGCTGAAGAAATGAATGCTTCAATTCGCTTTTAACTAGGAAAGTGACTAACAGATAAATTTATATGTTCAATATGGCATTTCATTTTTTGAGTTTCTGAGTGTAACTTCAATATTTCCCTTTCTCTCCGGGGAACACTAGGGATTTTTGGGCACAATGCTTCTGTTACTTGCACTTTTTTTATGGTAAACTGACCAATTGCAACCCAAAAATCTCCTATAGTTGACTATATTAGTTCATAATGTGATGAAAACAAAAGAATGGTAGAAGATAGAAAAAGACAATTTAAAGCCTATGCTCTCAACCAACTGCATTATCACTACTTGTGCCAGTGGGAACAAACTATTGTCTGCTTGTGAAGAGTAATTCTTGACCAGTAATTCAATTCTTTACCTTTGTTTCTGGATTGCTAACGATTGTATTTTTATTAGAAGCACATTGTTTTCTAATGAAGAGTAGTATGTAAGGAAATCAGGGTTCTAAAAGTTTTTCATCTAGGTATGTGGCCACCATTTTAAACAACGGGAAAAAGGGCCTGAGAGGTTTACCAAATCTATGCATTACAATGTTTCATCTTTCCTTTTTCTTCACTATAAAAATATTGGGTTTGCTTATGGTTACTGCTAAAGTTTGATACATATGTAGAAACAAAATAACATACGTTCCAAGATGTTAACTAGTTATTAAAGGCTATTATGCATCTGTCACAAAAAAAGACATTAACTTTTAATGGCTATTATGCATCTGTCACAAAAAAAGGACACTAACTTTTAGCAGTTCATTATAGCATAGTCTTTATTCGTGAACTTTGGTACATTAATACTTTTCTGTTAGTTTGATGACAGATAATAATAATAGATACATAGTCATAAATACTCTAAATAACTAAATAACACTTCCTTCTGCCTGTGGCACTCTGCCTTGTATGCCAAACAAGTTTCTTGATGTACATTTATGGATATGTTATTACAAATGTGTGATATTATTTTTATTACTTTCAGGGGTTACGGAATTTGAATATAAAAGATAAAAAGCAAACGTAGCGAATAGCAGTGATCCCAGCAACAGGTAAATTAGACTTGAAAATCAAGAGGAATCCGAGCCTGCAACTTGTTTATTGATTCATATACAGTCGCATGGCAAGGATGTGTGCGGTGGAGTAATCTGTTTCTAAACCTCGTGGCATAACTTTGTAGCTTTGTTTTTCTTATTTATTTGAACGTTTTGTGATACCATGTTTCAATATGATTTGAGGAAAACTCTCTCATTCTTTAATTCATGTATGGAGTAATGTGTTTCTAAACCTCGTGGCATAAGGTCAAGGTGAAAACATATGTTCATGTGAAAAGTTGAACATTCTGATTATTTGTCAGAAATATGCCACCAGTAAGCACATTAAAAAAAAGAACAATATACAATTGATTTGGGACTTTAAAAAAATGTATTATACACGAATCATCCATACAAATTTCATATGGATTCTATAAATAACAGACAACAATTAAAGCCAGAATCGGAGATTAGTTTTTGATAAATAATGATGGTGTTTTCTCTTTCAGATTCTAAATTATCAAATAATATCGATATGGTAAAAATTAAAGTAAATTATGTAGAGTTCAATTCCTAGGAGTTGGGTTTAGTGGCATTTTAGCGTGAAATAAACTAGTGTGTGGGATTGTGTGCCAATAACATCGTCCATGGATTTTCAGACATGTGAAAACTAGGAACTTGACAAATCAATTAGATAAAAGGTATTTAACTATAATTGAAAGTGACCCACAAACAACGATATATATATATATATATATATATATATATATATATATATATATATATATATACATCTTTGGTGAGTTTCGTATTTTATTGTCAATGTCAAATGTTAAATGAAAATAGCCTTCCAGCTACTGCATGTTACCTGCTCAAATGCTTGTAGTAATTCATATACTACACCTGCAAACTACTGTTGAAGGGTATGTATGTTTGGGGTAGCTCGACTTGAAAAGTCTCGACAAAACTCAAACTCATGTGATTGACTATGAGTATTTGTTTCTCGAGGTAAAGAACCTTATAACATCACATGTTCATGCAGTTTCCGACGCTTGTTGCTGGAGTTAGAACCTCAGAAATGTCTCGTCAAAATGCAGCTACGGCTGAAGATGTATCATTTTTCATTTTCAACTGGAAATTAAATCCTCGAAATTAGTAGACCTTTTTGGCATACATGTTAGTTTTTCTTCCATGTGCAACTTACGATGTCAATTTCATTTATTTTGATGTGTGGTTTGCTCTCCAACTCAGCAGTAATATTCTCAAAAAACGTATCCCTTCTAACATCGTGAAATATCTCTTGCCACCGGTCGTCCGTCTATGTATAAAACAAAATGCATATTATTAGTTGTTAAAGTAATCAATCAGCAGAACAATTACTGTGTACCTAGTGCTGTTTAACTACATAAAATTTTTTCAATGTGCTACATATATTTAACTACTGTACAATATTAATGTGCATTGTTTAATACAATTATAATATTAATATGCTACATCTCCTAGTTTTGTGCTAGTATTCCTTAAGTGATATACTACATACATGCGATAAATATACAATATTTACTATCAATAATGTTACATATAGATGAAAATTTGCTATATTCATGGATTACATGTGCACCATTCAAGATACTTTCGATTTCAACATAGAATTTCGGATCAACATATTACTCTGTTATAGTATTTAAAGTCATAGCACAAAAATGTGCTAAAAATATATTACACGTTTAACATACTACGGATAATCTACAAACATATTACATAATGTGATACATAAAATCGAGATGCTATAAAATGTATATTTTGTGCAATATATATAAAGATTTATGCAACAAATACGGAGAAGACAAATGATGACATACATTTATTTAGTGCCGTCATTTACCTTGTTCAACCATGATACAACTAAGAACAACTAAACTGTGAATAAACATCTTATGACAAAACAAGTCATATAGCTTCCTCTCCTTACTTCAAAAAAGAAAAAAAGAAAAGAAAATCTTCCTCTCTTACCATCATAGTTGAGCTTCGTCGGCAGTTAGCTCACATTTCCGAACACTAGAGTTTGGCTATTTATATACTAATATTTTTCCTATTATGTTCATGGGACTAGCTTCCGCCGTGAAAGCTACCTATTATGTTCATGGGACTAGCTTCCGCCGTGAAAACGAGTAACTTACGATGATCCATACAATGTCTTTAAATACTTCACCTTCTGTTTTAATGTACATAACAGAAAATGAAGGCGCTGATATATAACATAATGGAAGTGTATATATATATATGAGGTAACGAAATTTGAAGCTGGTTTCTTGAAAGCTCGAAAGCTTTCATCTCTTCTCTTACCCTGATTTATTGGCAATTTCTTGGAACACATAAAAGATATTTTCTTGAGAAATGCAATGGGGCGGCAAGCCATTTGTGAAATATCAACAACCAATATTTGCCCCTGTCTGTCTATGGAGCAAAGCCAGCGGGAGACGAAGGGCTCTATCGTAAATCCGTCGATGCAGTCGCGCACATGAATAGCATGAGCAAAGATTTCTGCTGCCGTGTGATGATTGCCCGGGATAGATAGATACCAGAGAAAATCGTTTCGTTCTATCAAAATACGCGCGCATATATATATATATATATATATATATATATATATATATATATATATATGGACATGTTCATGGACATGGAGGAGTTGGTAATTAGGGAAAACGAGGAGAGAGAGAGAGGAAAATGGAGATGGGTAGCTCTGAAAATGGGGAAATAAGCAAGAATATGGGGGGAGGGTATAGTAGGGATAGGCCACCGGAAGATGACTGCTGCCCCATTTGCTTTGATGACTTCCACTTTCCATCCAGGACTAGCTGTGGACACTGGTTTTGCTGTAAGTATGTGAATGTGAATGTGAATCTGAAGCCTCATTATTTTATTTTATTATTTGATTTGTATGGTCCTATGATTGATATGTGAATCTGGTGCTTTCTGTTGATTGAATGTGAAGAATTTGGAGATCAGGCTCTGGATAATTTTGGTTTTTTAGTTGCTTGTTGGATTTTTTTTCTTGTCTATTTTGGGAAGTAGCTGTGTTCAACTTTAGGTGGACTATGAAATGTCTATAATAGACAAGAATGGTTTCAATAATTGAGCAGGTTAAGATTGTTCAATGAAAGAGTAGGGAGTTTTCTTTTATGTCAGTTTCTTGCAATAGGTGTAAGATTGGGAGAAAATGAGAAGGACTGATGTGTTTCTTGGGGTGTAGCCGAGAGGAGAAACCTATTGTTAGATGTTGGGAATGAGAATATATATGGCAGAGAGTAAGCGTGTTGAGCTGAAAGACTTTTGTTTGAGGAAAGGAATGGGATGATATCATGAATCATGAATTAGAGTGGAAGGGAAATTGTTCTTTGAGAGAGATAACGATCACTATGAAGGCGATTTGGTCAGAGAACTTCTTGCATTGAATTTCCATAACTTCTATTTCTAATCGAAATATTAGTCATGAAATGAAGTCTGCATAGTTTTGCTTGTGAAACTCTGTTTTCACATCAATATATACATGCCTTTTATGTTTTCTTTGCAACCGCAGAACATATCATATTTAGATTATTTGTGTAATTCTATTCTCTTCCAACTCACGCTTTTCTCACCATTGACTCCTATGTTCATTGTTTTCAAACACAAGTGTAAAAGCAATCAACATAGCTAATGATGTGGATAATGCCAAATTAAAGCAAATAATGTGGATTACTTTACTTACACCGTGTCTTGAACAGCCAGCTGCATTCTGGAGCTCTGGAGATATCGGGCAAATTCCAAACAATGCAAATGCCCTATATGTGGATGTTTGATACTTAATCTGGTTCTACACTCGTCTGTTCTGATTCAGCCGGGAGAAGAAGTTGGTAAAATCCTCAGAGACATCCAACTATACAATACTATGAACCTTGGGGCGTTCTCTCGCCTCCTACTGGTAATGCTTATTCCCACAAATTATGTCAATTCGGTATTACTATAGGCATAGCGCATGAGCTCGTGCATGTGCATGTATTTGAAGCTGCATTGAGCTAGCGTTTCAGATTCACATCTTCTTGAAAGAATATTATACGTGATTGTCTGTTTGTTTAGTTGTGATTTTTTGTCATGAATGCTAACCTTGAGATTCACCGATTTTGCTCTAAAATTGTTGAAGCGATATTACATTGGATCTCCAGCCGTTTTTATTATCTTAGATTGCTGTTCAATAGATTTCAACTGCAGAGGAAAACTTACAAAGGAAATACAACCTTGCACTTACGTTTCGTGCAGAGAGCCGCAGCTCTGCCAGTAGTAATCAGGAGAGGGTTATCGGAAAATTTGAATTTAACAATGTTAGAGAACATATGTTACTCAATGCATAGAGTTGGTGTAAGTTCATCCACTCACTAATCTCCTACTTATTTTCCATTAGTCCAAGAAGCAATTTCATGTGTTTTAATGAATTTGATTGCATGTTGGTACGTAGCTGCTGTTGGGTTTTCTGTATGAAGTTTTTGAGTTGCAATTCTTCCCGAATGGTAAGTAGTTGTTGACAGAAAACTGCTTCTGCTTCGCCATCTCATTTTTTTGCTCTCTGATGTTAGTCGTAACTCTAAAACTAAATGGACGACAGGAGGGTAGGAATCGCGGTATGGTTTGATATATGCATCTTCAGCTTGGTTGTATTTATGCTATGGGATGTTATATGGCAGAGATGATTGTGGTCATCAGACGATTGCTTTGACACAGATGGGGAAATCACTTTCTGCATTTTAACTAGGCTTCTTACTTGTGTTATGGAATTATCTTTTTTTTGTTTTTAATTTTCATTTCAAGTTCTCAAATTAAGGAGGCTGGAGTGTGTTGTGGATGCTGGCATTTTCTGTTTTCTTGATACATATTTCAGTCGATTGAAATAGAAAATAATTTATACTAGCCAAAAAAAGTAGCCGTGGAATTTGATTATTTTGGCCTCAAATGTCAGTTAAATATAAAAAAAGAGATCAACTCCGTTTATCCTTGAAAGAGTAGGGGCATTATCGTACACCCACAAAAAAGATGTATCTCTCATAGCACGTGACATGCCAGTACAGTATATATACAAAGCTAGCATGATCAAGAAATGGGAAATTTGAGCTGGCCGTAGGAGCCATGGACCGCTGCCGACAGAGGATCATCGCTTCTCTTCGAAGAAGATTGACAAATGAAAATATGCGGAAGTTCCACAACAAAATCAACAGCAGGAGAAATTACCGCGGATGATCAAACGGAAGAGTTGGGAGGAAGTAGTACGGCGACGACGATGAAAATCGCGGAGGGAGATGGAAAATTCGTGATAGGTGGGTCCGGCAACGACCACAGAAGCGAGCAGTATGTGAAGGCGGGCGGAGGATATAGGACGGATTGGCCGCCGGAAGATGACTGCTGCCCCATCTGCTTTGAAGAATTCCACGTTCCATGCAGGACTAGCTGTGGCCATTGGTTTTGCTGTAAGTCTGTGTCTGTGTGTGTTTCTATCTTTCTTTCTTTTGTGGCTCTTCGATTGCATCTAGGGTAAAAGAATACTATTTCTTTCCTAAGGATTTATATGAACTTTTTTCCGCTCTTTTGCAGCAGGATGCTTTTTGCATCTTTGGAGATACATGGAAAAATTCAAACAATGTGTGTGCCCTATCTGTGGATCCTTGATATTCAATCTGATTCCACATCTATCTGCACTGATTCAGCCAGGAGAGGAGGTTACCAAAATCCTCGAAGAAATCCAACGATATAACACTCAAAACATGGTTGGTTGGTATGGCATCTTCAAGTTATATATGCTCTATTTGCTTGAATTTCAGTTTATATATATCATGTGGCTATTTTCAGGTGCTTTCATTTGATCTCTCATGTGTGCTCACATAAAAAAAAATTTAAATCTTTCTATATGCTGCTAAAAGATTTTCTTGAGTGTATCTTGTTCATTGATATCTGAATTAGTAGTATGTCCTCCAACTTATTCAAAATGAAGCAACTTAAACAAGATGCAAAAAGCTCTAACAAATAAGTACTTTTCTTCAAAAGTAAAAGAGTCAAAGACGATCAAACAAGCTTTAGGGAGCTAGGACCACCAAATGGAGATGCTGCAGTCTGAGAAGGCAGCTTACAGTCTGAAAAACTCTAGGTTCTATTGTCCAGTTAACCTTAACTCTGAGCAAAATGGCTTGGTTGAGTAGCTCCCAGCTGCTTTCCTTGTTGATCAAGCTTGAGTTCAGTTGCTGACTTGGCTGCTGACCTGGCTTGACAATTCAGCACTTTTAGTCAACACAAATAACTGATCTCTAACGGCTGCTATCAGAAACATATGCATCATTCAATATTTGGTTGGTGTTCTTTTGACTAAGATGTATCTCTGCCATTAGGTCAAAATTTTCCCGGTTGAATTTTGAATGCAAACAGGCTAGAATTTTCTCTCTGTCTTAATATGGACATATAGTGGTAATTTTAAAGATAAAGATAATAGTAGATTAACAAATAACAGTTTCTGCTTGTTGATTATTGGTTATTTGACTTGGAAACTCAAAATGTTCATCTAGATGAAAAGAGAAATTGAACTTTTATCTGCGACGAGGTTTATGTATGATCCCTATAAGTAGTTGACTGTCAAGATAGTAACATAAAAAATGTAAAAGAAGCTTAAGGGTCTACAGTTAGATTATAGTGCATATGTCACTTGAAGAATATATGCATGAGAAACTGTAAATGTAATGCTTCTTGCCTAGTGCAAGTTCCTTTTAGATGATAAGATGTCTATGCTTTTTCCCTTCACCCTGTAAAGCTATGACAGGTTGAGAGGTACACTTCTCCCTGGCTTTTTAAGCAAATTCTCTAATGTCCATTTTTTCTATTTTGTTTTTCTATGTTTCACTTACCTGCTCCTTCAACTTTGTGCTTCCATTTCTAAATAAGTTTTAATATTCTAGAAGAAAACTTACCTGGGAATACATTCTCATGGTTTTATTTCAGTAAGCGGTAGCTCTGCCCCAGCTAACCTGGAGAAGATTGTTTATGTTATTAGACATAATCAGATTAATTTTACAAGTAATGAGATTGATTGTGGTAAGTTAATCTCTATAAGCTTTATTTTCAAAGTTTTTCCCATTTTCAATCTATTCTTTTGCTTCTCCAACTCATTCTTATGTATAATTAGGCAAACCTCTGTTTAAGATTTACAATCTAAGCTGGCATAAGTGCTAGTGCACGAGCTCACAATAGTTTACATGCACTAGCATTACACTCTTCCGCTTTCAGGGTCAACACATAGTAGCAGATAATAGGCGTGCATTTATGAGAAATTAAAGAGCGACTTTCTCGTCTGTCTTCTACTAATGCAGTTGATTTCCTTACAATCTGCAGCTGCTGCACCGTTATGGCTATTATGACCTGTATGACTTCCCTTTGTTCCGTGACATTACATTCTTCACTCCATTTTACAGAACTGTATCACAAGGCTTCCATGTTTCTTTTTTCTAATGTGAAAAGCATTCTTTTCGTCCATAGTTGAATGTATGATCAAAATATGAAATGTTCAGAGATGCTGCTTTTGTATTTTGAAGTTGTTTGGTCATTTTTCAAACTCATGCTGGAATTGATTTGTTCGACAGGAGGGCTGATGCTATTTTTCATCTGCACCTTTGCTCTGCTCATATATGCATTTGGCTGAACGGAATCTGATTGGTTGAAATTGGGAAATATTTGCAGAAGGATGCATATGTTTTTGTGAATGAATGGCATGCTATGCTACTGAAGAATGAGAATCATATTATACAATTTTAAAAAGCTCTAGCTAGTTCATTGAAGCTCCTTGATCTTTCTTTGTATCTGTATTGATGAATTTCGACTGTTTGGAGCTTCTTGATTGATATGATCTGGGTTATTGTAGGTTGTGGTGGTGGTGGAGGATACATGTTAGTTGCTCAACCATTTCCCTCTACATATACTTGCAATGTGAAATTTTGAGTAACTTATAACCATTTACCAGTTACCACTATACTTGGAAGTTGATATTTTGAGCGGTATTTTCTCATATTCGTTGTGTAGATGTTATATCTTAATTTTTGTCCTTATTTTGTGATTCTAGTGAATTATATTTTAAGGTCGTCTAATGTAAAATACATAAGTGAAATGTATGATTTCATTTTCTATTTCAGTAACTCCAAGATATGACAGTACATTTAGAATAAAATAAAAATAAAATAAAACGAGTACATTTAAAATAAAAGTAGAAGATGGAACACGATGTGAATAAGGAGACGTCGAGGAATTTTTCAATGTCAAGTATTCAGAATAGATACACTCTGTTTTCAGTACTAATATTTTCTTTATGACAGTAGTATCAATTTCATGTAAGTCTACATACGTCAAACACCTTAGTGAAAATAAGGAAGCCTTTAGGTCCCCTTGGAACAACCCAATGGTTAAGGTGGGTTCCTGTGGTCGAAAGGTCACAGGTTCGAACCCCACTAAACGTCTCTATGGGTTTGAGCACATCACTGGTTTTCAAGTGTGATTTACTTGTCTGTGTGGTTTCTGAGCTATTGCAGCGGGATCGTGGGGTTTACCAAGTGCTTGCTGAAGGTAGCGGTGCGGGTTCCCATGATATAAAAAAAAAAAAAAAGGAAGCCTTTAGGTCGTAATGTAGTTACCTAATTATAGGAGCTAAGTAATCCTCAATTTCTAAAATTGAAGGACTTAGAACTAAATGAAACACAGAACCTAAAAAGAGAAATATTTTGAACCTAGTTTTTTTTCTCTTTTTACCCTCAAGATAAACTTTTCTCTCATTAATTCTGCTTGATGGTGAGAATCTCATACACAAAAGAGGAGCCTGTTTGCAGGTTATAGAAAATTTGAATGTTGCCTCTAAAAATGTGTAAAGGGTTAAGACTTTATTTTGAATCCCTATATATATAGAAAAGAGGGCAAAAGAAAAGACAATTGCATGGCAAGATGATTCTGTTCCCTTGGATTCCAACCTTATCCATCTTAAATTCTTTTACTACTATTGACTTTTTAATGCCTCTCAACATGTGTAAAAATTAAAGCTTTATAGCTTCTGTAAGTTCCTGTCTCTTTCCTAATTGTTTCTCTGTATTATTTAATGAAATGCATATTGCTTACATCTTCCAGACAAAAAGTAGCTTTCCATTACTCTTTTCACAAATATACTCCTTGCATCAGTGCATGTACAACGTATATAATATCGAGCAATATTATTGACTTTATGAAGGATCAGTACCACAATAAACGAATATGTTTACGTATCCATATCAATTATATTAAATACAAACCAATCTTAATATATAAAATAAAATTTATTTTCAATCTTTCGATCGTGAAGATCTATAGTGAATTCATTATTTTACTGGATGAATTTGTCACCTGGCTTCGAAGTTCATGATTGTCAAAATTCTATTTTTTGAATTCAGATACTTTCATAACAAATCCAGAAACTATCACAACAAATTCAGACGAATTCATTAGTTCGTAGTTCATACTGTAAATAAAGTTTTTACAATAATCACTCTCTCTATATATATACTATACAGCAAAATTATTTTTGATCTTTATATCCGTCATGAATTGATATCTAATTGGGTGACAATGTCATCAATTATATATATATATATATAGTTGATCATATATATAACTATATTTTTTGGATCAGTGAATTATGCATAAGGCGTTGAAAACCATGTATAAGGCGTTGATATAAGTTGTGTTTTGCATAACGAAAACTTTCTAAATTGTTACACAATGCAATAATTTTAGAAAGTTTTTGTTGTGCACAACTTTATAGATTTTGTTCATCGATTTTATACATGTGTATAGTTCTCAAGTTCTAAAAAATTAAGTTGAGTTCTCATTGGATCCAACTCCTATATCTCTCTATATATATATATAGGAATGGTTAGCGTGAGAATAGAAATAAGTGTAAGAAATAAGAATATATCACGTCCACATCTTTTTCAAATCAATGGTCCAAATTAAAAGTAATATATTAACGATTTTTAATTATTATTTTTATAAATTCGTATAAGGGTATAATAGGAAATATAGAATAAAAATTACATCATCATCTTCCACTTTCCTTAGCATTCGGAGTTACTGTTCATCGTCCGAAAACCATATCCCTTAATTGTAGGGATTCAAAATATGCTTGCACATCTCTAGTTTCACATTAATTATGTAGCATTAATAATACATCACGTAGCATATTCTTACAAATACATTGCATAACCTTATTGAATATATGACACTGTGTAGCACATTCTTACAAATACATTGCATAAAAAGCGAGTTTGTCTTGCATATATATTACTCCTTAAAACTTACATAAATGTAATTTTCTATAGCACTTGTTATTTGGTAACATATCACAAATACATTTATAATACAAAATGATAAATTGTTATTCAAACTTTATATATATATATATATATATTTCATTATGTAGCATATATTAACTTTTTTATAGCATTTTGTATTTATATGTTTACCATCAAAAACCTATATATTAAAATGTACAAACGAAAAAAAAAATTCAAGTTGAATAAAACTGAAAAACTGAAAATCCACAAATCTTAGGGTATGTGCAACAAGTAATAAAATATGCTATGAAACTGTTATACCAGTGCTATATATTGAACCACACGTATGAATCAATATATATATTATTCACCTAAGTTTTCCATGGATTTGCTAGCTTGAATCACAAATAATTTTGTATATATTAAGTATTGAAACATAAATAATGTTGAAGATAATGATTTAAATGATAAGTTACAACAATTCCCTATATATAAGTGTACAAATCGTATTTTGCCTAAAAATAAGGAAAAAAAACTGATTCTTAAAAGATGCAATTACTTATTTAACCTTTAGTTAAAACACAGAATTTTTTTCGTAGCACATATAGTTATAGTTTGTAGCACAACGAAAACAAATCTTGTCCATTGATTTACTAAAATCAATGGTTTAGATTTATTCTTATTTCTTACAAAAAAATCCATTCTTACCTGATCCATCCTCTCTCTCTCTATATATATATATATATATATATATATATATATATATATGGAGTGGATCAAATGAGAACTATATTTTTTGTGAATTATGCATAAGACGTGTAAAGATGATGTACAAAACATTATAAAGTTGTGCATAACGAAAACTTTCTAAATTGTTTTGTTATGCAATATTTTTAGAATGTTTTCGTTGTGCACAACTTTATAGATTTTGTTCATCGATTTTATACATCTGTGTATAGTTCTCAAGTTCTAAAAAAAGATGAGTTCTCACTGGATCCAACCCCTCTCTCTCTCTCTCTCTATATATATATATATATATATATATATATATAAGGGAGAATTAACGTGACAATCATTTTTATCATGAGAACGTAAGAACGTGAAAATTCATGATTCTTAGTGCTCACGGAAAAAATGATTTTTATTGAACCTCTCTCTCTCTCTCTCTATATATATATATATATATATATATATATATATATATATATATAAGGAGTGGTTATCGCATGGATACTCCTTATAGTTTAAATATGAGGACAAATATCAATCATTGATAAATCAATAGACACTTCAGATTCAATAGACAAATTATGACACATATACATAAATACACAATTATATGCAGAAATATGTATATAACTAATTCAAATGCATACTTAAAAATTAACCATTAGATTTCCAAATCTAATGAACATAATTTGTTCTTATTTATGTATGTTAAAGATTGTAAGTACATGAACCAATTCTTATATATATATAGAGAGAAATGGATCATATAGTAACCGAACGTGATGTATTATGTAGTACATGATCCAATTCATTCATCTCATAGATCCCATAGTAGAGATTTTTCAATTTTTTAATTTTTTCGTTAATTTCGATAAAATAAGGGTAGATTAAATTTGATTTGTTATATGAATAAAAAACAAACCATACATGTAGTTGACCAGATTTATGCATATAAATGAACACAAACATGCATATAATTAAACATAAAAATACATATGAATTTCGAGTTTAAAGCATGTTGGAAACGCACGTCCAGTGCGCGCTTGCACACTCTCAGTGACCGTTGTCCAATATGCATTTTTCTGTTATTTTACATGTATGGTTGTGTTTCGTGCATCCGTGTGCGCGCTCCTAGAGTGCGCTCGCGCACCTAGCGCTCGTTAGCCAACATGCATTGTTATATTATTTTACATGCAGGTTTTGTGTTTTGTTGTGGTGCTCCCAACTGCGGACGTCCCCACCCTGCACCAGCGAACACTCTTCCCACTTTGTCCTTGTGCAAAAAATGGATTATCGCGTGTCAAACTCTCGTATGCATATATGATTCAAATTGGATATTTCATATTACGTGAAGACATGATATTACCAGAACTCAACTATATATATATATAATTCGTTGCTGAGATGATATAAAATCATGCGTTTAGAATTAGGGGTGACTAATCGGGTCGGGTCGGGTGCCTACCGAAAAATCAGTGCCGACCCGATTTAGAAGAGAAATGGCCACCCGACCCGACAGAAAATTTTAATCGGTGTCAGAATACCCGACTCGGGTATCCGAGTCGGTATTCGGTACCAATGCCGATAATTATGTGAAGCTCATATAATATATAAATTTCACATATTAATATTCAATGCGGCAGACAACCTGTTGGTATTAAAGTTGGACTCACCCCTTCCTGTTGATCGTGTGTTCGAAACCAGCAGCAAGCCTTGATTTGTTTTTTTTTTTTTTACTCTTTTCGCTGAAGGATCATTAAAGATTACGATTACGAGGTAAAAAAAAGAAAATGGTTAATGTTACATAGAGGAGAAAAATTACTGAAAAAAAATAATAAAATACAATCTACTCGCTCAAAATACATACAAATCAAAATGTTTTATGTATTACAAAGGGGAAAATACAAGGACACTCACAAAAAAAACGCATTCATGCCACTGTGGATTATAAATTACAACAAACTTGCTCTGTTTTTGTTTCTTTTTTTCACAATCAATTCATTAATACAGTATACTAACATGAGCTAAGAAGTTTAAGGTTATACAGACTATTCAGTGTGTTTCACTTCATTCCTTACGATGTGCAAGAGTAGGCAGCTCGTCGACATCAAGGCATTTGTCGACGAATCTCCTGCCAAAATCAAGATGAAGAAAAAGGCGACACTTTCATGATATTATAACAAACACATATTTTCTAACAAAAATAATAAAATAAGAAACTGGAACGAGCTAGTAAATGAAATGAATCCGGCTTAAGTCGACAAGATGTATGAAATCTGAGTTCCATTACTTTATTTGGTGGCTTGAATATTGCCAAACACATTTCAGTTTTGTATATATTAAATAACATATGTCGCAGCATTTCAAAGTCCCTCAATCGTGCAAATGCAGCTCTCTTTCCTTTCACACATTTCTAAGTGTTAAAAAAAGAGTTTGCTATGTTGATTTGTCTTATTTGCACTGTTATTTACTTATTAGAAAAAGAAAGAGCGTAGATTTTAAAAGTTATTAGCAGCATATTAAAATTTTAGTAGCTTGTTCCTGTGAGGATGAGGGATTGCTAGAATTTCCATCCTTATTTCCAAGATTATCAGGACAAAGACAAAGTTCACAGTCCAATGAAACCTGTGTCACCATTTTAATATTTTTCTCAATTCTCATCACGCAAACACTAAACTTTCTAATAATGATATATCTAATAACGCTGGTCGTTACAGGAGAGAAAGGTGCCTGGTTGAACAAGGAAAAGACAGTTAACAATGTTAAGGGTTCAGAAAGGAAAAACCATGTTCAATCTATGGATATATACGACATGTCAAATATATCAAGTATATAACAATCAGATATCCCACAAACCTAGAATTCACATTTAAGTCCAACCTCAAAATTCACAAGTCATTCAATACAAAGTATAATTGACTACTCAAACCTAGCTCACAACCAACTCGAATTACAAAAAAAAAACTTATAAATGCTACCGGAAGATCCAATAACACCCCACATTCAAAATTGGAAAACCAAGGCAATAAAATCAAGAATTGAACATCAACAGCGATACTAGAATCCAAATAACTCGGCCAAAGAAACCATTCAATGCATTATATTATATAAGCTGATGGCACAGTATCAACAATGTATTTAACAAGAAAATAAATGTATTTAACAAGGTAATCTGCTTAAGAACTATTCTCCTTTTCCTACTTCCATTTCCCCCAAACACACAGTATCAACAATGTAATCTGCTTAAGGAAAAAAAAGGAGGGGAATGCATTTAAAACTAAACATTCATCAAGTCAGACCTCAAATTGAACTGGAAATTAAACAGATCGAGCAACAGAGAAGCTGAACCTTAATTCTAATAACATTACAATAAGAACTCAATATTATACAACGATACGCACATATATATATATATATATATATACATATACCTGAAGCAGCGAGAGAGATGATGGAGACGGCGACTCGCGGGGACTGCCAGGCGTGCGCGGTGCGACGGAGCTAGGCGAGGCGGCGCGACTACGAGAAGAGGCGAGAGGGGGAGACGTCCGAGAGGACCGAGACCGAGAGACAGAGAGAGAGAGGGACTGGAGTTGTGTAGCGTGTTGAGAAAAATGAGAGAGAGAACGAGAATACTGAAGTCACAGAACACAACACTACACTACAACATACAAATGAAATTAGAAAATTTAGGGTTCAATTGCAAATTCTCTCGGGTATTCGGGTATACCCGATTACCCGACGGGTATACCCGATACCCGAGAATATAATTTGAGGAACACCGAACCCGACCCCGGTAACCGATTTTCGGTGTCGGGTCTCTATACCGATAATTTTGGTCGGTATCGGTGCCGACTACCCGATACCCTATTAGCCACCCCTATTTAGAATGACTTATCGTTATAGTGGTTGGATCTCGTCTCTCGTCTGTCTTCTAAGTTAAATTTCCCAAACCACTATGTAATGATGAAGATAGCTTTATTTTTATTTGAACCTTTCAGCTTTTACCATTGACATGAAAAATATATTTACTCTGTCTATTTCATTTATGACAACTATCATTTTTATTTATTACTTTTAATAATATTTTTTATTTACATTTCTATTATCCATGATTCATCACTATTTCTCTTTCTTATCTTCAATAACCCACTTATTTATATATTTTATCATCCATGATCCACCAGTAACTAATTTAATACTATACTAATTTGAGATCTTTACTTATTCATAATATACCTAATAATTTTTATTAAAATTTATGTTGAAGATTCTCAAAAAGTAAAATGGAAAAGGAAGAGAGTATATATTTCATTGAATACATAACTTTAACTTATTGTCCTATCCGCTAGCATTTGTAGCATCTTACGTTATATAGTTGCCAACTCTACTTTTGAAATGGTATTCCATGTTTATTTGAGCAGATTATATTTGAAAGAGGCACATATATATACGCGTATACATGCATGTGTACATGATATATGAGGTCTTATTTTGATTTAAAACCTCAGATATATAAGAGAAACGCTCTTCCTCGTAAGTTTCACCTTTTTCCCCCATATTTTTTCTTCTGGTTGAAATTTAAATCCTCACATCTCTTTACCTAGTGAGAGAGGGATAGTATGGTTAAGGGGACATTGGGTCCCTTAATTAAATTTTAATCAAGATATAAGATCTTTAATGATAACTAGCTCGAAACTACGTTTATTTTAATTTAATTATTTGATTCCTGGATTGTATTAAAGTATAGTGGTAACTCAAGATTTAATTATTTGAGTTATGATTTCATAAGCTATTATGCGAATCATTAGCACTCACAATAACTTGGCTTCATATTTGTTTTTTCTTTATTATAATTTAATACACATATATGTTGAGAAAGGTAGATTTGCTCTTGCCAAAATACAACATAATTTTTCTTTAGATTTTAAAATATTGTTGCTTAATAGTACGTATTTATTCTTGTAAATGTAAGAGATGAAGGTACGGAATTTAACTTCCACATCCCAAACCAAAAAGGTGAATTTATCTACACAGATTAATATTCCCGACTCATATTTAAAAAATGAAAAGGTACAAAAACAATATTGTCTAAAACCAAATTTATAACGCACAAAAACTTGTGTGTGCGCGCTTACGCGACGCGCACAAAGTTTTGTGATTTATTTTATTATTTTATATTTTATTTATTAATTTATAATTAGGATTTATTATTCAAAATTAGGATTTATTATTTAAAATTAGGATTTATTATTTTTAATTATGGTTTATTAATTCAAAATTAGGGTTTATTAATTTATAATTAGGGTTTATTAATTAACAATTAGGGTTTATTAATTCAAAGTTAGGGTCTATTATTCAAAATTAGGGTTTATTATTTTAAAATTAGGGTTTATTATTTTCAATTAGGGTTTATTAATTCAAAATTAGAGTTTATTAATTCCAAATATGGTTTATTAATTCAAAATTAGGGTTTATTATTCAAAATTAGAGTTTATTAATTCAAAATTAAGATATATTAATTTAAAATTATATTTATTAATTTATAATTAAAGTTTATTAAATTAATTAACTACTTAATTAAGATTAATTAACTAAAGATTAATTAACTAATTAATTAAATAAGGTGGTCTCACTGTGCGCGGTAGGGGTGAGCAAAATGTCCAATAACCGAATAATAAAACCGAACCAAACCGAAATATCGATTTGGTTCGGGTAAATCGTTATTCGGACAATCGATTATAACCGAAATATATTTTGATAGTATAGTTTTCGATTGGGTATGAGTTTTTTACCCGAATATCCGATACCCGAAATTTATATTTATATATAGTATAGTAATATTATAATTAAAATAAATAGTTGCCCTAAATTGAACTTTAAATTTTGTGTTTTGAGAAGATTGTAGTATTTTTATGAATTGTTCGTATTTGGTAATGTTTTTTGAACTTTGAACTTAATAAGATTGTTGGTAATGAGTTGTTTAGTATTTGACAATGTTATTTATGAATATTGCAAACTAGTTATTTGTTGAGTATTAGAATATTTTTGTATGTTTTGTTTAAAATTGAATTAAGGCAAAAATTCGGTTTTATCAAAATATCCGAAATAATTTTCGGTTATTTTGGTTTAGTAACAAATTATTTGGTTTAGTTGGATATCATTTCTAAAATTTCGGTTATTTTAATTGAATTTTTTAACCATACTCTACCAAATCTAGAATCTCACCCCTAATACGCGGGCGCGCACAGGAGACCATCTCTTTATAACGTGTAAATATTGTTGTTGGGACATATAGATAAAATTGACTATTACACAATTTTTGAGATATTTGAGACGGCAAAATATGGCCCATAGATTGCCTCCAAATGCAGTCCCATGACACGACGTCCACCAACTTGTAATGACAAAAAATTTACTACAGTTAAATGTATTATCCGGACAAATAAAAATGATAATTATTTATAAAAAAAGGATAATATAGGATCTATCAACACGATATAAATATTCGTATAAGAATCTACTTCACTGGTGGTTTCCGGGCCTCATATTCCACTTTAGCTCTTGCCAGAAAATAGCAATCTTAACTTAGTTAAATACGACCATTGCTATTATAGTTTATTTTATTTTATGCATAATAACATTATGTATGTATTATTAAGATTTCTTCAAAATATTAATCCATAGATTGCTTCACGTTTTTTCATGCCCCACACTAGCCTTTTATATACTAGTTCTAAGTTCAACCGGTTAAATAAAAACTGGAAATCTAATTTAATCATTCAAATTTTAGTAAATTAATAAAATGGGTCTCCGACAAGAGCTTTTTCTTTTCTTTTTTCTTTTGTACATTAATAATATCTACATGTTGGAGTAATTTTTGTTTTGCCCCACTGAACCCCCATTTTTTAACTCTTTTCATTCTTGTCTACATTCCATACGGGAGAAGATTTAAACTTTTTCTAGATTTTCTTCTATTTTCTATTTATTATCAACTATATTAATGAATAAAATTATGGACCGATCCGAATCATCCGACTAGTGAATCGCAAATTATTACGTAGATCGATTTAACCACATTTAGTTCCACAAACAATGGTTTGAATAACCATTTGCATCAGCGGAACTCATCAGAGTGAAAAATATCATTAAGTTGGTAAATTGCAATGATTTATTGTCGCGACATAAAAAATGTGACCGAAAAAGATAAAAGTTAAGAAACAGAAAATAGTTGGAAATTGACAATCAGATGAGTCTCTCTCTCTGCTGTATATATTAAACCCTTTTACACAGCTTAAGACAGACACACAGCAATGGCCAAACGTTTCAAGCTCAGAATCTGCAGAGCCATCGCCACCACTCTGCAATCATGCCGCTCCAAAGACACTTCCAATCTCCCAAAAGATCCCGTCCCTTCCTTATCAAACCTCTCCAAATTCTCAGCCCCCAATTTCCCCCAACCCCGCGCAGCCAACAACCATATCTCCTCCGCCTTCATCTCCGTCGGCCCCGGCCCGGACGCCGCCGCCAACCACCCGCCGCAATTCAAGTGGCAAAAGGAAGAAAAATGGCACGTCGTCGCCAAGATCCACACCTCCGCTGCCGACTCCGACGACCTCATCCCCGCGCCGCCGCCGACAGAGAAGAACCGGCGACGCGCGAAGAAGAAAAGGAATATCCCCAGCCGGCTCCGCCTGAGCACCTCCTCCGCCGACAGCGGCTGGTTCAGCAGCGAAGGCGGCGGCGCCGCCGGCGACGAGGAAACCGAAACCCTAGTTTCCTCATCCCCGGGATCCTCCTCGGAGTTGCATCCAATTCGAGAGACGCAAGCCTTCACCACCTCAAACCCTAGAATTCCTCATCGACGGAGTAGGCGATCGCGATCATCGTCCTCGAAGAGCGCGAAGCGCGGCGTGGTGAGGCCGGCAGCGGCGGAGGGGGAGACGCCGGCGAGGCTATCGGTGTTTAAGAAGCTGATACCGTGCACGGTGGATGGGAAGGTGAAGGAGAGCTTCGCGATCGTGAAGAAATCAGAGGATCCGTACGAGGATTTCAAGAGCTCGATGATGGATATGATCGTGGAGAAGCAGATGTTTGAGAAGAATGATCTGGAGCAGCTGCTGCAGTGTTTTCTGTCGTTGAATTCGAGGAATTATCACGGGATTATCGTGGAAGCGTTTTCGGAGATCTGGGCGGCGATGTTCTCGCCGGCGGATTCGAAGGCGGTAGGGCATTACCAGCGGCGGCGAGTATCGCGTGTAGCTTCGTGTTAGACTATTTCTAGTTTTGTTTCTCTTCTACGTATGTCGCTGTCGCTATCTATGGCTATAATGTATGATATTTTAGATATTACTAATAATGATCATCAGAACTTTATGGTTTCATAGATTCTGTATCTTGTTTTCGTATAAATAAATTTCCGTATATTCATGTGCCTCATTTGTCTAACCTTTTCCTCATGGGACACATGTTTAGATGGTTTAATTACATGGTTAATGTTAGTGCTAATTTCTTGTAATTTTAGCTCAAAGAATAATTGGAACTACCAAAATAAGAATCAACCTCACTACCTTACAAAATGGACAAAACGGACGATTTTCTTTAATTTACGAAAATATCGATTAGCCAAAATGATCACAAGATTTTGAACATTTGGAGTAAGCGTTTGCGAAAGTAATTTGCATAATCGAGAAAATCGGTATGCCATTTGGAATAGACCAATTGGAGATGAAATGACTCTAGTCACATAGACTCCCCATATCATGAATCTCCTTCATTTTGAACCATTAATCTCTTTCATATATAATAACTGTAAATATTTTCAACAGTGTATTAATTTGAAAGTTACTAATGATATATATATATATATCTATTTCTCTAAGTTGATTGAGCATACCCTCTAAAAAGAAGTTGTTTGACCATATGTGTATAGAGGTGTAGTGATTTGACAGGGAAGCAGACACAATTGATTTAATTGAAATTACAACTTTTGTCCGCCTTTGAATTGAACGATAATCACCCCCCGCTGCCCCGCACATGTTACGGAAATCATTCGCTTCCCCAAATCATTATTACAATCATCTTTTTGGTTGCTCATTTGTCACTACAATATATATTTTGTGTAGCATTAGAAATTCTCTGTGTACCAACTTTTGAGACCATAAGTATCTCAAAAAGAAACTTTTGAGACCATACTAATATTTTTCGCAAAGAATAAAGAGTTTAAACATTACAGTACCATCCAAACAAAGTTTTTTTTTTCTCTTCTAATTTTCCCAGTATGCCAAACAGAAACTCGGAGGTTTAAATTAAAGGAAAATTCGAAGGCAATGAATTATACCATCATTAATGTTTCTTAGGTTAATAATCCTATTCATTTCTTACTTCTATGTCTGAAACATCTGTTGACCTAATATGGGTCAAAGATAATCAATTACACAGTCATCATTTCAATTATAATGTTTGTACGTATCGTCTCATTTTATCGAGATAATTAGCTTTGTGATAATTACATGACCTTCTTATTGTTGAGGCTTTATGAAATGATTCTTTGGTCCTTCTATTTTGTTTTATTATATATATACTCACTTCTCCCCAATAAATGTAGCTCGTACCGCTTAGCTCGTCACTTTGCGGTACGTATAATAAGGAAGATTATATTTTATATGTAAAATTGTATGATTCAATAGATTTGACCATAGTTTTAGACCCTTTTTATATAGAATGAATCAATTTTAGCGGGACAATATAAAAAGAAAAATATTTAGCCATATTTATTGGGACATTATTTGATTTGATTAGATCAAATATAGCATTGACGCAGTTTTTGTCGATAGTTGTAATAATGTTATTTTTGAAGAGCTTGTTACATGATTTATAATAGTTCAGAGAAGAGGTACGAACCTGACCGGAGTAAGTAATTGATTATAAAAATTACTCTATATATTGATTAGTTAGTACATAATGTACATTATTTTTCAAAGTATATATATATATTTAGTATGAATTCAAGGTAGAAACTTATTTATGAGAAAGCAGCACATGAATTTAGGGTTGAATAACTGAATTTCATCAACTATCTTCTATATTTAAATATACTAAGTACATTCAAAATTACGATTGCAGAGGCAGTCATGCAAGTAATTATTCAAGAGAGAGAAAAAAGAGATTAAATTTTGAACCTTAACATTTGCATTCAATAGTTTGTTTGTTTTAGCAATAAATTGGTGTTGCCAAGGCCGTAACTCAGTTGGTTAAGAACTAGCGTAACTCAGTTGGTTAAGAACTAGCAGATTTGGAAGAAGAACTAAGGATCGAATCCTAGCAGCCGTAGTGTGGGAGTTTCACCCTCTTTAAAGTGACTCCTTTTGGGCACTAGGTAAAGTCCTCCTAACTTCTTAACCGCTGAGTCACCGTGATTTACCCTCTCATATTCTCATGGGACTGGGGTGTGGGGGCTCCCGGGGGAGAGCTTCCCCTTTTGGAAAGTTGGTGCTATGTAACTTGTAGACCACTTGGCTAAGGGTAAATGCATGAAAATACTAAATGATACAAAAATATTACTTGAAAACCTCTCCTGTTAAAAGAGTGCCAAATTCCCTTGTTTTTACAGAAAAAAATTTATAATTCATTTTGGCCAAAATTAGATAAAATAGAAGTATGCGAGTTTTACCCTCTTCTAATTCATTTTGGAGCAAGAATCAAAAATCGAGTCATATCAGTCATAATGTAGGAGTTTCAACTTTTTTAGGATGACTCTTTTTGAACACTAATCTCCGATCCTCCTAATTAACTATCTTCGAGTCACTGTAATTTATCTATCACATTTTCATGGGATTAGAGTGTGGAGGCTATGGGGAAGATTCCCTTTTTTTTTGGAGCAAGGAAAATGGAAGTGGTACAGGGTTTGACATAGACAAGCTAGGGAATTTGGTGAAATTATTTTAAGACGAGTAGATTAATTGTGTGTGGCAAAGAATTTTCATGCATTATATAGGGTTTGGTTGAGCATGGTATATTATCCAACGATCACCTTTCGCCAAATTCACTTGTTTGGATGCTATATAATTTATGTACATATATATTGAGACAACGGTATGAGTGTGGCTGTTTCTCAAATTTGTGTAGCCCTGCGAAACTACTGGAGATGAGATGCAGACTCCTTACATATCATTTAATAATACACAAATATATATATACTATTCATTTTAGATTAGATTTTCAG
Source organism: Salvia rosmarinus (assembly GCA_036937905.1). Classification (NCBI taxonomy): domain Eukaryota; kingdom Viridiplantae; phylum Streptophyta; class Magnoliopsida; order Lamiales; family Lamiaceae; genus Salvia; species Salvia rosmarinus. Next base: position 5,538,103 of record CM072816.1, read on the forward strand.
TTTGTTTGGTATCTTAATTGCATTTGGCGATGAAAAATCAGTTTGCTAGAAATAGAAAAGATTTAGCAGAGCGCTTCAAATCTCACGCTATCAGAGATTCTTTACCTCTTTCCATCCATATCTATCTACCTATTTCTATATACAATGCACGACTTTTTACATGACAAAACAGAAGCTCTCTCTCTCTCTCATTGATTCTATTTTCTTGCTTTTGCCAGCGTCTGGGCACTGTTTCTTTTGTGGAAATATTATAAAGTTTCAGCAGATTATTAATAAATGAAGGGTTGTGTTATTATTATGGCAAATATTTCCAATCTTTCTTTTATTTATTCACTCACCTGTCTATAACGCTACTTATAGACAATGCCAATTGTAAATAGTTACATTACCTAGGGAAGCTCAACCTAATATATATTTTTGATTTTATGAATTTGGTTTTATTTTGATGATTGTCAAGCTTGAATTAACTTCCTTTACCGTGATTATCAAGCCCGATTTTCAAGCTCTGATCTTCATACCTTCATATTAACCAAAAAAAAAAATCATACAGATACCTAACCTTTAATTAAATATAGGGGATCATTTCAAAAAAATATGTGTAAATGCGAGATGGTGAAATTGCCATTTCATAATAAGACTATCTAATATGCTTTCAGTGTATCTGAAGACGATATGGATAGAATGGCATCCCACTTCACTACCGATCGCTACAACATGCAAATATCGTTTGTTGATAGGGCTGACAATTAGTGCATGTCGGGTCGTTATCGTGTCGACACGACACGACACGATAATGCCAAACATGAACACGGCTCGTTAAGGATCTTTCCGATACGTGTCTGTCCGACACGAACACGAACACGACACGAAATGCACTGACACAGACACGAACACAAATATGATACGATTTTTTTCGTGTTGACACGACACGACACAAACGATAAATTTAAATCAAAATTAGAAAATTAATTAATAAAAGAAATAAAAATATATAAAATATAATTAAATTAATATAAATATATATAAATATTATCGAATTATACGAAAACGACACGATCCGACACGAATACGAATGCAACACGAAAATTATCGGGTTACACGAACATGACACGAATCCGACACGAACACGACACGAAATTATCGCGTCATTATCGAATCGACACGATAAGGACACGAACATGATAAGACTGAACATTAACCCATTAATTTCGTGCGTGTTCGTGTCATGTTCTTGTGTCGTGTCGATAATTACCAACCCTATTCGTTGATTCACAAGTGACGCAAACAATAATTAAGCAACAAATAATAGGAGTCTTTTCTAATAAATTTTATTGTCCTTGAAAAAAATGAATCAATAAATTTCATATGAGACACACACACACACACACACACATATATATATATATATATATATATATATATATATATATATAGGAGATGGATCGGTAGGAAAAGATAATTTGATAGGAAATGAGAATGAATCTGGACCTTTGATTCACTGGATCAATGGTTGAGATTTAATTTCGGTTGTGCTACAGTTTTATGTTTTATGTGCCATGCGGATTACTGTGTAGCACTAGAACCCTTCTTGTGCTACGCTGCAATGAAAGATGTGCTAAGCTAATATATTTAGCATATATGTTACGAAGAGATGAAATATGTGCTAAACTAACATGTGCAACATAGTAATTCTGATTGTGCTACACAAATATGAAAGATATGCTAGACTTACATATCTATTCATATTTCCTACATTTATTTTCATTCTCAGAGGAACCATCCCCTATATATATATAAAATTATATATTATATATTATATATTCATGTTAACAGAACTTAATATGTGATCCTAAAAAAAGGACTAACTCATGAAGTTCTCCTCTGCTTCGATGCGATAGATTGAGCGCCTTGCTACCATGTCGAGGAATCATGCTTATTGTATTCACATTGTTGGAATATGAGGTTTGATTCATATTTAAGAAAGAAATGAAAATAGGAAGGAAAATGAATAATAATCTCAACACAAGAATTTAACGTGAAAAATTCTAAAATCGAAGAAAAATCACTACTCACAGAGGAAAATTCAATATATGATAAATTTCTACAATCACATAGTATACCTCTCCATCTCGCCTCCCTACATTATTACAAGCCTTTGACAAATTCTCACACTTTTATCAAAATTTTCACAAGAGAAATTAAGAAAAAAATTTAAACTAGAATTTAATCACAATGCTATAATAGTGATTGATGCACTTATAACAAAGGACCTTATGTTTCTTAAATAGCATTAAGAAGCTTCTCACTTTGTTGATGCTCACAAAAAAAAGTGTGGGACACGATACTTTTATTTTAATATAAGAAAATTCTAACAATTTTCACATTGTTAAAATAAAATAATACTTCATTATTTTCATCGATAATCGCGATTCTTAACCAAAAGAATCATCATCCTCAAAAAGAGAATAAATCTACTCTATCATATGAGTAGAACACTTAGAACCAATCATTCTAAGAATCCATTTGACATATGTCGAAAAAGAAACTTGCTGAAAATTATGGTGTACCTTCTAGCTTTTGGCACTCCTAGAAGTTCTTCAACCATCGACATAACTTTCACCACACACCTTGCATCTATGTCAAACCAATGCATATGCGATCTAACTAACATCATCACATCCTCTTTCATGGTAGTTGGACATGCCATAAGGATGTTCATATCTTCAGAAGAGATCTTCTATCACGATTTTAACTTCATGGTCAGAGCTATTTGCCGGATCCACTACACCTTGATCAGCTTCACTTTGACAGTTTCATTTCGTATGTCTGGTTCTTTCACACTTTCAACAAACAACACATTTGGAGTATTTCTTCCTCCATTTGCTAAAAGACATCATTGCTAAATTTTTTGTTGAAGTAAGCACTTCACTCGCCAACATTCTCTCATCGAAAAGAAGTTTTCCATTGGCTTCAGCAAAAAATAAAGATTCCTTCCCACACATCAAAATTGATTGATGTGCTCATAGGAATGAGAAATAACTATAAATGAACCAAGCTATTCGTGAGCTATTCGGAGTTCGGTTCGATAAAAGTTCGTTCGAGTTTGTTTAGTGAAGCTCATTAGCTAAACAATCCAAGCTTGAGCATGATGGTATTCGGCTCGTTAGCTCGTGAACAAGTTCGTTAACTGATTTACTTTGAAAATGTAAAATTGTTAACTAGATACAATTTTTTTTTCTATAATTAGTAATTATTGTGTTAAATCTCTAATTATTTTTATTTGTTATAAGAAATCAATAAATATATTGTGTTAGTGTGGATAAAATAATTTATTTTTAAAATAAAACAATAAATATTCTAAACATATATCTAAATTTAGAAAGTTTGTTTGGATTCGATTAAAGCTCGTGAGCTCTAAATATTCGATAAATAAAACTCGAGACTCGACTAGATACTAAACAAACCAAGTTTGAGTATGATGGTGTTCGGCTCGACTCGATTCGATTACACCTCTAAAAGAAACAAGTTGAACCTTAATGTCTTATCCCCATCTTCAGTTTTCACTCCAATTGCTTCTAGTTCAGAGATAATACCATTAAGAGTACTCAAATGATTTGAAATTTTCATACCTTCATCCATCCGTATGGTGTAAAATTGTTCATTCAAATACAACCGATTTGAGATGCTCTTTGCTTGGTATTAGCTTCCAACTTTTTCCATAACTCCTTGACATACGAAATCCCATATACATTTGCAGGAACATTCTTAACCAAACATAGACGAATTGTATTTGCTGCTCTCAGATCCAGATCCTTCCAATCTTGATCACTAATATCAGAAATTTTGTTTGTATCTTCATTGAATCCGACCAACCTTTTGGAACCTTGTGCACACCAAATTGTATCAATACATCATTGACTTGCACTTGTCACAAGCCAAAATTGAATCTTCCATCAAATTTCTTCACGTCAAACTTCATTGAACTTGAAGCCCTTGATATAAGTTTCTCCACCTCTAAATGAATAGTCGTCTTGCAAGAGACACCTAGACTTTATCAAGAAATCCTTTATGATGTGGAAGATTAGACAACGCTGCAACCATAGAGCATACTCATAATATCAAGAGACCTAGATCAAACTCTGATACCACTATGGGGACATCAGGTTCTCATTTATACTTATGAAAGAAACGAAAAATAGGAAGGAAAAAGAACAATAATCTCGATACAAGAATTTAACGTAGAAAACTTCAAAATCGGAGAAAAACCACGATCTACGGAGAAAAATTCACTATATGATAAATTTCTACAATAACACAGTATACATCTTCTTCTCGACCCCCTATACTAATACAAGCTTTTGATAAACTCTTATATTTCTATCAAGATTCTCACAAAAGAAATTAAGAAATGAATTTAAACTATAATTTAATCACAAGACTATAATATATTGATCGGTATATTTGTAACAAAGAATCTTATGCTCCTTAAATAGTATTAAGAAGCTCCTCACTTTGTTCACCCAAAAAAATATAAGACAAGATGCTTTTATTTTAACATAAAAATTCCAACACTCATTATATATATATATATATATATATATATATATATATATATATATATATATTTTTATGGCACAAAATCCACACTTTAGAATCATAATTCCTACTTACTCAAAGTCCAAAGATTGCCATCAAACGACAACTCACATGTTCACAGTAGGGATGGCAATGGATCGGATCTGAACCGGATCTGGCTAGGTTCAGATCCAGATCCGTAATTTTTTGCTTGGGTCCGGATCCGATCCAGATCCATTGGGTCCAAAAAAATTAGATCCAGACCCAGATCCATAAGATCCACAGGGTTCAGGGTCCAGACCCAGATCCATATATTTTATCTTCTAAAATAAATTCTAAATCAAATATAATTTCACAGTAACACTATAATAATAATAATAATAATCTAAATACATATAACGCTGTAATAATTATTTCAAAATTCTACAATCATCACTACACAAGAAGATGTTAGTTACAAATTTACTTTTGTTTTTATGACAACAAATAATATTGCAATATTAATAGAAGAAGTAACACACATATTTTAGCAAATAGACCACTCATATACAAAATTTTCTCAATTACAAGGTACAAATTTCTAATATTATTAACATACTATCCAATTTCGTAACCTAGTTTATCCAACTTCAACTAGAAAGAAAAATAATATAATACACTTATAAATATAAATAAAAATTATATATACATATATATTATATGGATCCATGGACCGGATCTGGACCGGATCTGGATCTCAAAAGTCGAAATCCAGATCCAGATCCGGATTTTAAAAGAATGGTCCGGATCCGATCCAGATCCGTCGGATCCTATTTTTTGAAGATCCAGACCGAGATCCACTGCCATCCCTAGTTCACAGTAGTCGTATTTATAACTTAGTAATAGTAAATGATTCACCATCCCAAAGAATATGTACGTATAAGTAAATAATAATACTCACATAAAAGAAATGTTGTTTTTCCCCACACATACTTCAATTTAATAGACTAAACGAAACTATAAAGATAAAGATCGATATAAGAAAAGGTTTCTATCTTGTAGACTCTAGGCTTATGAGCTTAGCGTTTATTTTGACATATTCTAGGCTCATAAAGATCAAATTTGATGTTAATTTTCCCTTTTGTGACAAGAAAAATTATTATTATATATGCACAATCTACATTTAATTCTTTTTAACCCTTCGGGTTTTTGTGGTACAGCCTAATTCTGGCTCAAGTAAAGATGGATGAAACACTGTGATTTTGGATCATACTAGTATTATACCCGTGCTCAAATTTCAAAAAATTAGATATATAGGAAATGTAATTACAAATATTAAGAGTAATATATTAATATACAAAGTATAATCTATAAAATAATGTACAAAACATCTTATATTATAAGTTTTGAAAAATATCTTAGTAATAGATGTATAATCCTCATCATCATTCCGACAAATCAAAATTTTCAAACCCTCACGATTAATAATCCTTGATACAGTAGCATAAAGTTGATCGTAAGTAAATAACATGATTTTTTAGATACAAACCTACTTGGCAAAAAGATTGACCTTGACTTTTATTAATGGTCATGCATATAACACAAACACTGGGAAATTATCGTTGTTGAAACTTAAAAGGCAATCTTGAGTCAGAAGGTGTAAGTGATGGTCGAGGTATCAAAACAATATGTCTAGTATTGTGTCCACTCAACAGTCTTTCCTCTAAAATATGATGAACTAACTTTGTAATAACCAATTTCATTCCATTACATAAATTTATGGAATGGTCTATATTTTTCAATAACATAATTGGAGTGCCAACTTTCAAAAATAATTCATGATTAGACGTACCAGAACACTTCATTCCATTCAAAACTTAGGAATGAGAATTTCATCCAACAAACGACTACTCCAACCGGATTTACATGTACTATCCGAACTCAAATACATCTAACCACTAGACGCATTCAAATTAATCATACATTGATTAATTAATCGACCACATCTAAAGTAGGAGCAATTATAGCCTAATCTTGCAAATAAGAAGTAAGATCATCATTGTTATTATATGTTGATAAATGCGTGACACTATAGTCTTCAAAGAATCACCAAAATTCTTTAACACAATATCACTGGGAAGTTTAATGAACTAAATCTATATTTCACCAAATCAATAGTTTCATCGCAAATACTCGCAATCCAATAAGAAAATTCTTCCAATTCCTTAGCTTTGTCATTTGAAGAAACTTGACGAAGTCGCATATTTTGGGTCAACCTCAACACGGTGCAATTTCTCCAAATATAAGAAATTAATTATAGCATTTACAACTTATTTTTAGTACCCTTAGGGGTGTTTACTTTACATGATTAGATTGGATAGATAAAATTAATCCAGCTAATATAGTGTTTACTTTTAAGGATTAACACTTGAGGATATCCTAAGCCGAGAATATTTTAATCATTTTAATTATTCTCCATTGATTTTAATCCAACCAATATAGGTGGGACTAGAATAATCCTCCAAATAAAGGAAGAGTTATGTATCTCAATTTTAATCCTCTATTAATCTTTTGTAGTAAGCAAATAATTGATAGATAAAAATCATCGTATCATACATTTAATCCATCAAATATTCAATCCTTTAAAATGCTAATTATGAAAAGTAAACGCTCCCTTACAAATCACCACCAACACAACAGTTTTTTTTTCCAAAAGACAAATCCAGTCTACCTTCATCGACTACTTGCATTACATCTCGAACAATTTTATCTAAAGTTTCGAAGCAATATTTGTGCATCATAAGCAGAGGCGGATTCAGGTAGGGGCTGCACCGGGCTCTAGCCCAGTGCAAGCCCCAAATTTTTTCTTTCGTCTATATATTATATTAAGCCCAATTTAAAATTAGCTCAGTTCAAAATAATTAAAAAATTAAAACAAAGTTGTTATTGTTGTGTTTTCTTATATTTTTTACCCATGAGAAAAGCTCATGAGAAGGTTATAAGAGTGAAAAGAGTCAGCCACCATTTTTGAAGAGAGAAATTGGAGCAGCCAAAACAGAAAAATTCATAGCCTTTTTTTTTCATCTCGGATTTTCAGAGCGCAGCTTTAGAAAAATTTAGTTTCCCGGAGATTGAACCGTTAGATCACCGTGATTTTTGTACAAAAGCTTCATACATCTGGGCCAACGTTTTGGACGGTGGAGATCGAATTTTGAGTTTCGGAGGTCGGGTTTCGTTGATTTGAACAGAGGAGAATTTCTGATGATATTTTTCTTGATCTTTGTTCGATTTTGATTCCATACATCTTGATGTGCTTATTTTCGAGTGTATGATGTTTTGTATGCCTCTAGTATAATCTAGAGAAGATTGTGTACTGCTCCATTGTTGATGATAGTGGATTCGGCTCTAGTAATCCCGTGGTTTTTTCCTCTCTTTCATTTTGAAAGGTTTTCCACACTAAAATTTTGTGTCTCCTTATTGTTGCGTGCCTACTGTTTTTGAGCGACGTGGTGCTTTTAGAATACCTATTTGTCTGCATCTTCAAAGGTTCATACGAGTCGTGAAAATTAACCAAACAAAGGTATCATATTCTTCCTCAGCGGTGCATCTGCTCAAGTGTTAGATGATGTTGCTCTCTACCCATTCGAAGCAGTCAAAGTTCAAGTTCAATCGCAGCCAAGTTTTGCCAGTGGTTTGGGTGATGGATTCCCTAAAGTTTACGCTAAGGAAGGGTTTATATTGAAAGAAATTTTATTAAAAATATAGATATAAACTCAATTATTGATGGATTTTTTGTATTGAAATCTCGCAAGACAACTTATGAAAACATATAAATATTTAATACACCGGAGTACTTATTTCAGCCCACCCCATCATCAACTTCTGGATCCGCCCCGATCATAAGTCTTATTCCAAATAAATAAGTTTTGTCTTTACAATAAGTTCCTCAAGTGGGCTTCCTCGTCTAATATTAAAAATTGAATCTTCATTAGGATTAATTAAAATTTTGATTTCAAGCAGACGAACAATTCTTTCATCATGTAACAATAACGAAACAATACCATTAGAAGCCACATTCAAAACAAATAAAATGTCAGCAACAATATTTTATGTAATATGTAATGTAATTAATACCAAAATAATTAAGAAACACACTCATGATACAAAATATTAAAAAGTGGCATGGGTTAAACCTATTGAAGAAATGTTATAATTTCTCCTCACTAAATCCCCTCACCACCACCACCACAACCTCCCAAAGAAAAATAACAACTATCAAAGGGATATATTTTCGAGATAAAGTTGACGAGAAAATGTGAAAAAACGATTAAACTATAATCAAATCCATATGCAAACCAAATTCTAAAAATAAAACCTTACTAAATAAAGGTGTACATAATTATTTATTGATCAAATTCTTTGGACAATTTAGATTTTAGTTAAATAAAAAGTATTCAAAATAAAATAAATGATGTCATATATTTTTCTTAAATCTCATTTTAATATTATATTTATTAATCAAAGACTATGTACATTATTCAACTACATTAATAAAAAAATTATAAGTACCAATCAAAAATAAAATAAAAAATAAATAAACCAAATATCATATTAATTTTTCAGATTTCATAATTAACTAAAATATGGAGCAAATTTATAATAGAATGACTAATTAAGTTATATCTAGATAAAAATAATAATAATATTAAGCCAACTAATTATTATACAATAAAGTATAAATAGCATGTGTGTACGTTAATTTAATGATAGATTGATTAATATTTAAGGATGCAAGTACACATTCATATGTTATTTTAAAATATATTTATCTAATAAAAAATATAAATTAAACAAATAAATTAAATATAAGTGGTCCACTTTGAAGTCAATTGCCCATCATCCATATTTTTTTTCTTTGAAACACCCCAGCCAATAATTTATATTCCACACGTCCCGTTAATGTTGGTTCATATCTTTTTAGGCTGTCTCATTATTGTTGGTCTATATCAAAAATAGAAAGAATTTTACATTAAAAGTATTTCGAATTACGTGTCTCATATTACTTTACACACAAAACATAATTTTTATTAATCTACGTGACCAAAAGCAATGAACCAACATTAGCGGGACGAAATGAGTATTATTAATTACAAAACCCTACTTTACCAAGGGGCAAACTCTACATCACTCAGTCACTCACTCTCATCTCTACTCTTCCAATCAATAGCTCCGACAAATTCCCCAAACATGTAAAAATGATTCTTGTATTATTTACACATTAAATTCGATCAATACACATGATAGAAGTTCTCAACTAGTGTTAGATTTTTGTGGGAGCTTCTGTTTATCAACTTTTCATGTTTTTTCTTTGGATTCAAAAGCAAAACAAGTTGAGAATATAAAAATAATCGATATATTTTTTAATGTCGATGGAAATATGACTAAAATAGATATCTAATTGGTACTCCCTCCGTCCAATTTAAAGTATCCAATTTTTTTGGATACGGATATTTAAAGAAATATATAAAGTAGTTAAAGTGTTAAAAGTATATATGATCCATACTTTTTAAAGGGATAATTACTTTCTAAATTGGAATTAAATAATTTAAAAAGGAAGATGAGATATTTTAAATGAGAGAGCAAGCTTCTTACATAAGTTTTAGTAAGAAGGAAAAAAAATCTACCAATATTTATTGATGATGTGATATTTTTGGGTGTCAATAGTGCACTATTTGGCTTTTATAGTAGTATAGATGAGCAAGAAGGGTGTCAATGTCTAAAAAAATCTTTTAATACCGAACGTACAATAAGATAAAATATAATTAGGACTTTTGAGAGAGAGAGAGAGAGATTTCTTCCTTGCCGTGAGAAGCAATTCAGCTGACGACATGCTACAAATGTCGGGTAATAAGTTGTAATAACAGAAGTAGTTCAAAATTCCTAAAAATATCAGCTTCACCACCACAAGACAATGTTATATATGTCATATTAACATGTGTTTCTCGAACTAAAGTGATTGATGAATAGTTTTACCCTCCCCACAACATAATATATATCCATCTGAAAGGACACAACTGGGCAATATTAAATCTATTTATATAAAAAGAAAAATAAAGACAGCACACAAAAGAAGGGTGAAACAGTAGATAAACAAAATGCAGAATTTAGCATAGAAAAAAGAAAAACTGAGACAGGAAGCAAAGAGAGTAGTGGGAAATAGTAGCTAGATGAATAGTAGTTAATGTGGAGGAGACAAACATATAACTGATAATTGGTGAATAGATAAGCTTTATCGATTGGTGGGGAAGGAATTCAGTTTCAAGACAAGATACGCTACCACAGTGTGAGAATTTAGACAAGACGATGACAATAATCTATGCTGGAGAGAGAGAGAGAGAGTTGAGGGAGCAGGAGTATCAGCATATGCATGCATGCTTCACTAACTGACCAAACTTAAAGAGAGAGCATTTACTTCTCAACTATGCATCTCCCTTGCTACTCTACATGTCATAATCATTCCTCTATAAGCTGCCAAATTCATCAATATTTGGGAATCGTCATTTCACTCTCTCGCTAGTTCTTAACAATTTTGGGCATTTACAGTATAATTAGAAAGGACCACATAATTAAGTTTCTTTAATATGTACATATTTTAAAGCCATCTAACCAGCTTCCTCATTTTATACATATTTGATATTTCATTAACCAAAAGATGTTGTTTTAATTGGATTTATGTCATATTGACATCATCTCACTCAAACTTTGATACTGAGATTGCCATGTTAGATTTTAATTTTTCAAAATTAGTGTGTAAAACCAAAATACTTCCAAAATTTGTGTAATTCGACACCATTATTATGACCCTAAAAGATAAAAATCGAGAGCAAACAGCGACAACATTCAGATCAATGAAAGTTGTAAAAATCAATTAGTGTCTTGCCAGTTCAAACGTACTTACACTGCAATCCGCCACATAGTTCTCTTTTTCCACCATCAGCTGCTCTAACTTTTGATTTACTTTTTATGCTTCTTCTTTTGAGGTGAAACTTAGATGTCCAAGAAAAAATGAATAGTTGAGTATGTGATATGCAAGATAAAAGGAAAAATTCAAATTTATCCATACCGAGTGTCTGGGTCTGTACAGAAAATATAATGGATACAATTTCACGAGTCAAAATTCATGATATAAACATTAAAACACACATGCTTTCTTTGAAATTTCAGACGAGACAAACATAGTACCTCCGTTAATAACTCCAAAAGGCTGAAAGCATCTAAAATATGAACTTCTCACTAGTTAATCAATCAAGAAGTTTAACAAGAATATATTTTCTAACTACTTCATCATGTCATAATGAAAAACAAGGTTATAGGAGGCATGTAGCAACCCCACACGAGTGTTGAATTTACTGTGGCGGCATATTCATATGTTGAGGTGGGGGCATGGACATATGCTGCATCGAATGGGTTCCACCCACGAGATGCTGAGGTGGCGGCGGTGGTCGCCAACCAGGTGGAGCAGCCATTCCGGTTGGAGGTGGTGGAGGTCTCATAGGAGCTGGAGCCATTTGTGGAGGTGGAGGCGGCATGCTTCTGAACTGCTGCATTGGTGGAGGAAAACCAGCCTGACCAGGTTGCGGTGGCTGACCCTGCCAAGATGGCACTTGCATCTGCATAGGTTGGTACATGTTCTGTGGAGGTGGCGCATTGAGTGCTGGGATCGGAGCTGGAGGAACAGGGCCGTTCGCGAAGGGCCTTGGTGCAATCGGAGCACTGACACCGCCGTTTTGCTGAGGGATTGTTGGAGGTCCACTTGCAAACATGGTGTGAGGCCTACTTCTTTGGGTAGTAGGATTACTTGCAGCAAGAACTCTTTCTGCAATTTGTAATGTAGGAAAACTACTTCAGTAATGAACACAAAGACTAAGATTATAAGCCTCAAACATGGCAAGACGTTGGGAGCTTCGAAGTCTTAAGAAGCACTCACCTGCAGGTGTGCCGTGGCGCTCTCCTTTTGTATCTTTCTTGTACGCATAAGACACTGTTATCTGACGATTGCAGAGATACTGGCCATTCATCGTCTGTGGAATGGAGACTATTAGGATGTTCGAATATTTGAGCCATTTGAAGGCAAAAAACATTTCGTTTCAAACTTCCCCAAGTACTGTATAAATTAATATTAAGAATATTAAAGGAGAATAACTTGCTTCAGGTGCAAAAATATGCGCCATCTTCCTAGGAGAGAATCATTTTCATAGCACCCATATCTCAAGGATGAGAGCACAAAATCAATGTTAAACTAACATTATACACTCGCACCACACAAGAAAGTAGAGACACCAAAGCATGATGATAATTGATAAACCTCAAGGTTTGGACTATTCATTTAGGATGCTGTATAAATCATATTGTTTTTACCATTCCAAACTATTGATTAACATATCAAAAACAGAATGTTCAACCCCCGTCTTCAAGTCTCGTTATGGAAACAAGTGTGGCAAAAACTTTTAAAATTCTCAGTTCCAAAAACTCAATATTTAATAAATGTATTTCCAATGACTTCCATTTGATAGGGATATACAATGACTTCCATTGGGTGGGGGTTAGGCCCATTCTGAAAAGGTAAGAGTATCATATTTACTTTCATTTTTTACCCTTCCAAGCACCTCCCTTCCCCTCAATGTTCTCAGGCAGCACAAGCATAGCATTAGACAGAAAATTTTACCTCAATAGCGGCATCAGACGCCTCAAAAGAATCATAGCTAATAAAACCAAAACCGCGAGAATTTCCAGTTTCTGGATCTCTCATTATCTGCAAATGGCACCAAAACTTAAAATCTAGCAGCAAATGAAAGCCAAACTACACTCACAAGTGACAGTGTGACACTTCAAAAAAGATTATCTCACTTCATGTGGCAGTAAACATGGCAATAACAAAAGGCTAATGAAGGGTAGTGGGCAAGAACACATAGACATGAATCGTAACCACAGATGAACTAAAAATCAGTGAGTATGCAACTTGAGTAGTAGGAGCATTATGAATGAGCAAGCAAACAAAGAAGAAGAAAATTAATCACCACAAATGGTAATACAAAAAAAGAAAAGGAAGAAAAAACTATTAACTGAAGGTAAAAAATGCTACAGCTACAAAATTACTGGCATAAACTTCAACTAAAGATGCAGTGGACCAAGAAATCTAGAAGGGTAGCATTAAGCAAAATATATCTCAAACACTGGCAAGCATATATCTTCAGCAAATTAGTCCCCCCCAACACCCACACACCAAAACCCCCAAAGAGAGAGCGGACAACATGGAGGGAAGACATAAGGGCCAAAATAACAGAAGTAGCTGTCCCCAATTCTTAAAACAGAAGCATGCATTCCAGGTCACGTTTGGCCATTGTGATAGATGTCCCAAAAGAACAGTGAACAGGCCAAATTCACCCCACTCCACTCTCATCTCACCCCACAGTGAAGGGAATGAATAGAAAGTAGAGAGAGTGCATCAACACATACAACACACACACAGAGAATGAGAGAGTTATAAGCAAGGTTTAAATATACGTTTTAAGCACCGAGGCATTTTCCAATAGCCCTACGCCTTGAGGCGGTCCAAGGCGTAAATCATAAAAACACATAAAAATTATAAATAATATAATAAAAACACAGAACAACATAATAAATATATGAAAACGCATAAAAAACATCGAAACTATTGAAAACACATAAAAAAGCATTGGGACCTGACTGCTAGACTGGTGCATGACCCCCGAGAGGGAAAGAGAGAGGGATAACAGGAGAGAGTGAGAGTGCAGAAGGAGCAAAGGAGAGCAGGAGAGAGCGGGAGAGCAGCGATGGAAAGAGGAGAAATTAGTTTAGATTTCAATCAATTAGGGTTCTTTTTTATCAGCCCATTAAAAATTAAACAAAAATAATGGAAGCCCATGTACAAAAATTAAAGAAAGCCCGAAAAAAGAAAAAAAAGGTGAAATTCAGATGAAAACACGAGGCGTGCGCCTTGCTATGGTTGAGGCGTCCGCCTCTTGCACTGCATGTGAGGCGCCACCTTGAAGGCGCTTTACTGGCGCCTCGCACCGAGGCACGCCTCACAACCACCTTTTTAAAACCATGGTTATAAGCCCAAAAAAGTTCAGATAAACAGATACAATTGTGAATAATGGACTAATACCCCTTGATCGTCTTGTAGAACAAAATCATATATGATCAACACAAATGTCCAAAGACCTATATACCACTCTCCACATATTAGGAATGAATGAGCACACAAAAACAACAACAAAAGATGAATAAGTCCAAGAGATGACGAGGCCAAACCTTCGGATTTGCAACAATAACACCAAAAGCACTGAAAGTGTCATAAAGAAGCTTTTCATCAACATCCTGCAAAAAGTAGAAAGAATAGCATCATATAAGACCATTCAGCAGTTGATCAGCCGAAAATCTCAAAGAAATTCACTAGAAGTAAATACATGTCTGCTACATTAGACCAGTTAAAATAAATATTTCACAGAACATAGAGCAATTGACGGAGAAAGTAAAAAAATTCTTACAGGATCAAGGTTTCCGATGAAAAGGTTAGCTCCAACATCGACACTTTTCTTATCTTGTGAAGCCTATAGTCCAAAGAATAGGCTCATACATCACGCTCTTATAAACCAGCACTTATTCTATGATACCAGTAAGATATGTCACAATATACTAGAACAGTGAAGAAATGAAATTGTCAGCCACATCTGAACCAAAATGTAGATGCATAAAGCATACCTTATTTACTCGAATAGGTTTTCCAAACAACTTAATCATATTCAAAACTTTGATTGCCTGCAAGAGGAATTGATGACCAGAACCTCAGAATTTTAGATAAGGAAATGATATATGTGGTATTAATAATGCTGGAAACAAAACAAAGATTACATAGTCAGCATCTTCTTCACTTCTAAACTCCACAAATCCGTAGCCTTGATGGGCATTTGTAACTCTGTCCTTGGGCACATATACATTGACTGGAACAAGCAAACACAGAAAGAAAAAGGAAATTGTTGGTAAGGAGGCACCTCCATTCCACTAAGTTATTTAGGTTTTACAGGGTCTATCAAAGAAGCAGAGACGTACCAACTGGACCAGCTTGCACAAACAACTCCCATAATAACTCTTCACTTGCCTGTGTGGCCACATAAGAGATAAACCATTAGTCTTCACTCTTCAGATCCAAAGGGCAACAAACATCATATGTTTGCTCATATAGTTAGTACCCATTATTTTCTTGTCTCTAATTTATTTGTTTATTATTTGGGAGGGGGGGTTGTTGCGAGCAGGGCGTTGCAATTAGTAGATAAGAGTTGGTTGATAAAAGTGGTGGCTTACAGTTGAGCTCACAGAACAAACAAATAAGATGAATAGTTGGACACAAATGCAATAACAGCAGTCAGATAGTGAAATTAGAAATTCAGGCAATACCAAAATCTAGAACCAAGAATGGATAATATATGAGCAAAACAACAAGATAAATATTTTAAAAACTGAACAAGCGACCTTACAATGCAAAACCTATGATGTCTCGTCTCTACAATGCAAAACCTAGGTTGTCTGTGTGAACAGGAACCACCAAAATCATTAGAACTTCAAGGCCGTTACCAAGAAACCTTCGGAAAATTTGCCTTAAATCTGACATCGGAAACATTTTCCAATATTACAGTATCAATAACTAAATACACCAAAATTCCATCACTTGTATAGATGTATGAGCAAATTTGAGTTTATTTTTTACTTCTTGAGTTCCTGGTACCATGGAACCCCTAAGCCAGCTTGGAACTGAATTGGTGCATAAACATAGCAAAAATGAAACTAATAATTTCTTCTAAATTCACAAGTTATTCTTAAAAATTAGATTCCCCGATAAATTTACGCCGGCCCGAAGAATAAATACAGTGAACAACAATAGATTTAAACCCTAGGCCAATTGACAGAAAAAGCTTGTAGAAATAAAGAAGAAAAAAGTACTTTGGATTCGAGATTGCCGACGTAGACGGTGGCGTCTTGGTTGCGCTCGGCAGAGTGCTGGCCGAGAAGATTTGCACCGACGCCCGGCGCTATTCTGGTCGTCATCTGCACTGGTGAAAACCTCCCACTGCAACAAAGTGAAGAAGCACGAGAGGTTTAGAGTTAGGACCTGACAATTTCGCTACTTTGGAGTAACTCTTTTGTGTTTTTGGAACGTGTATTTATGTAAACTATCTAATAAAATACTCCTCGTTTATTATTTTAACGATATAATTTATTTACAATTTTAATTATTCATTATCGTTATTTCTCATTAAAATTTTCAATAATATTATTTATTTATATTTTTTATTATTCATGACCCATGGTTATAGTCCACTCATAAAATACTTCACAATTATTATTAAAATTCATATTGAAAATTCTGAAGAACAATAATTTGGGACTGATGAAGTATTTCAATTGCTGGTTGGAGTTGTGAAAAAATAAACCTAATCATCATTTCTAACAATAATTTTAACCATCTTGGAATGTGTATGTTAGCCTAGTGGTATAATAGTTAATGTCCGATGTCAAAAGTCTTGGGTTCGATTGCTGGTTGGAGTTGTGAAAAAATAAACCTAATCATCATTTCTAACAATAATTTAACCATCTTGGAGTAGGGATGCCAATGAGTGGGTTTTACCCGGACCAGAATCAGTAAATAAGTAATGGTTCTGGTTCTGGATCCGACCCATTAGAGACTGGATCCGGACCGGACCAGGACCATCAACTATGGGTCTTAAGCGGTCTGGAACCAGAACCAGACCAGAACCGGACAAGAACCAGAACTAGAACCGCAACCGTTGTTTTATAATTTAATGTGTTATGAGTGATTTTGAATTGATATGGATAAAACTAGCTCATTGACAAACCTATTTAAACTTAGGCTCGTCAATAGACGGGTTTTACTCGGACCAGAACCAATAAATAAGTATTGGTTCTGGTTCTGGAACCAGAACCAGATCCGGACCAAACCGGACCATTAAACTATGGATCTAAACGGTCCGGATCTAAAGCGGGTTTGGAACCGGAACCAGAACCAGAACCAGAACCGCTGCTTTAAAATTTAATGGGTTTTGAACGGTTCCGGATCGGTCCAAGTAAAATCCACCCATTGACATCCCTATCTTGGAGTACGTGTATTAGCCTAGTGGTAGAATGGTTAATGTTCGATGTCAAAAGTCTTGGGTTCGAATCACTGTGATGCAGTCTTTAAATTTTTGTATTTAATTGACCCAAAAATAAAATTAACCATCCTAGTTACTTTTCAAAACCATCTTAGCCATAATTTTAATGAAGTCGGGATATATAACAAAAAGATATAAATAAGCAAATAGAAAAAAAACATTTAAAACTCCAACGTTTGTAGTTTTTTACATTTGCGTCCAACGTAAGCATATAACAAATCAGATCATAACCTTTCAATTGGGTTCACAATAACATCCCGACAACGAATTCGGACCAATTTTACCTAGCCGTCATATCAAAAGTTCACGCTAATTACATACGTGGAATAAACAATTATATAATATCCAAGAAGAAATAAAATAACATCGTTTTTTCGATTTATTGTTGTCAACTCCTTATTCTCCCTCTTCGTCGTCTCTTCTTCATCCTTATTTTGCCTTAATCTCCTTGCTTATCACCTCCACTTCATCGTCGTGCACCCAATTCGGGTCCCAACCGAGTTTGGTCATCGCAATCGGGGCATCCGCCCACAACTCCTTCAAATCCTCCTCCTTTCAGTTCTCCGGGTCGGGTGGGAAGTCGAATTGGTCCTCCATGTACTCGGCTTCTTCTTCCTCCTTCTCCTTCCACCGCAGCCGCTTTGAGACTAGGATTTTGGTGAGGCGGCGCGTGTTGACCTCCGGGTGTTATCAACACGATGTGTCCCAATTAAGCTCCACTATAGTCATCTGCACGTCTTTAATACCATTGATGCGGTGCTTGTGATCCCACACTTAATTTATGATTAAAATTTACATCATCCTCCTCTTTTCAATACCTCAGAAACACCCATGCACCTATTTGCATAACCAAAATCACGAGTTTCCCTCAATTTCTTACTAGCTAAATCTCCAACAGACAAATCCTCAAATTTCCGATTAATCACATCAATAGCTCCAATATAACTGTTACCATAAGAATATTTTACAACATCATCACAATCAACCTATGTTTCCTGATATAAAGGCTCCAATTTCTTACTAATCATGTCGCCCCAGGGGAAGATAGCCCCACCTTCATCGCTTCAAACTCCTCTTACGATATAGCAAAATCATCTATTCTAGAGAAATCAAAGGGAGAATTAGGGTTTTCCCATGTGGATTAGCAAATGAGAAACGATGTCGTTTTATTCTTGGATATTATATAATTTTACATTCCACGTGTGTAATTAACATGGGACTTTTGGTATGTCAATTAGGCAAGATTGGTCCGAATTCGATGGTCGGGACGTTACTATGAATCCATTTGAAATATTATGATCTGATTTATTATTATCCTTACATTGACACTGATGTAAAAGTCGCAAACATTGAAATGTTAAATAGTATTTTCCCTAAGCAAAGAATATAACGCTAATTTTGTCTATATATTTCAAAAGAACATAAGAATTCATCAACGATCTTGCATCGATTCAATTTATTCGTCAGCCTTACTAACTAACCTTAGGGGTACGAGTGGATTTACAATCTACCACAATCACTATATAAGATATGCATTAAATAAGTCCTCATGTATATGCAATATGAGACTTATTTGCCCTATAAAATATTTAAAAACTTATGTACTTCGTCTTTATGTGCGATGATAAAAATATCATTAGTTATTAAAAAATATCATTTAAATTAAAGAAAATTATAATTTTCTTAAATATCATTTACATTGAAGAAAAATATCAAATATCATTTATACTAAAATATCAAAATTCGTATGTTCAGACGGATGTATATGAGACCGCCTCTAAAATATTAGGTTTCAAACTTAAAACCAAACACGACAACTTGCTAAATTTAACAAACCAAACTGTTTTCAATTTCAAGCCTATTAACTTGAATGATCAAAGCACGTAGTTTTAATTCCCACAAATTAATAGATTATTTTAGAAACAATACAACCCCATTAATCATATTTAAAATACTAATAACTGATTTATCAAAAAATTTACTAAAAACTGAAAATGAAAGCGAAGCCCAACTAGCTACTGCTGAGAAATTTGAGGGGCTTCGCCAAAACTAAGAAGTTAGAATTGAAAGGGTTACTTGTAAAATTGGAAAACTTGCGAGGTGGAAGCGAAATAGAGAACAATGGTAAAAACTCAAGTATAACCTGCCGCCACCGCCACACGCCTCTGTTCCGCCAACCTTTTCCGTTTTCTTACGCGGCCACCTTACTCCAGGTTAAGCTACACAAGAGAGAGAGAGAGTGTGTCTGGCCATTTGAACATACTGGTAAGCTGAATGTTTTCCTTTTGTTTTTCCTCTTCTCGTTTTCTTTCTCAGTTACGCATATTCTCCTGCGCGTTACTTTCAGCAAACATATTTCGCTATCCGAGTAGATTATTTTGCTTGAACCAGGGTTTTTTCTTCCATGTTTGTGTTTTGTGAAACGCTGAATTAATCGGAGAAAGAACAATCAAGGTACAAAACTGCATCAGCTTAACCCCTATTTTCTATATGTTTCTGAAATTTCGAACTTTTGAGGTTGTAGTTGAAATAGTGAGTAAAGAACAATCCGGGTTTATTGTTCTACCATGTTTGTGTATTTTCTATATGAATTCTTACAGCTTGAAGCACTTATTTCTTCAACTCATTGTGTTGGTGTGCTGTGTTTTTGGGGTTTTGGGGTGATGAGACTGTCGGATTGTCATGAATCTTTAATTCCTTTTGTAATTCATGATCTTTCCATGTTGTCGCATTGCAATCATTGCTATAGGCTCTGGCATAATCTCGAGGAGGATGTATCTAACTGCATATTTGTTCCTAAGTTGGGGAAATTTTTGTTGTTGAAAAAGCCATTGGGTTGATCCCCTTCTTCAGATTATGTTCTGCTTTAACGAACTTCCTAGGTGTAAACAAATAGTTCAATATTTGATAGGACGTACTATTGGATTGTACTTCTCTTCTGAAGTTCAATGAGTTTTTGGTCACTGATAATCAAATTGCTTGTAATGTTTATCTGTATGTATCTTGTGCTAGATATGTTTGGATTGCTAAGATAAGACAGCAGAAAACAACAAGAATGGTATTATCAAACAAGAAGCTGAAGGAGAAGCTACGAGCTGCTAAAGCTGTTATAATCACAGTCTCGGGAGCTCAGAATAACTTCACTGACAAAAATTATGAGAAATCCCAGGCTTTTGATCCTAAAGCCTCGGATTCCTTGAGGACTATCCAGAACCTAGAGTCACAAATTTCCAGATCTAAAAGAGAAAGACCTAAAAGAGTAAAAAAAAAGCGAAAGGCACTTACTGAGGATGCACACATTATTAAAAATGGAGAAATAAGTGGTGCTGTGGAACTAAAGCTACAAGATGGGCTGAACTCGGATACCATGCAGGAGAAGAAGAGGGTGAAGAAAAGGAAGAATGATGAAAGTGAAGCATCCGAGAAAGTAAAGAAGAAAAGGAAGAAGAAGAGAGATGAAAATGAGGCATCAGAGAATGTGAAGAAGAAGCGAGATGAAAGCGAGGCATCAGAGAATGTGAAGAAGAAAAGGAACAAGAAGAAGAAGAGGCCACGGCAGTGGTGGATGATAAAGAAGAGAAAGAATGACAATAAAAAATTCGAGGCTGCGGAAAATGGCCTAGTCAAGGAAGGAGTTAACCAAGATGAGAGTGGATCTACTGAGGAGCAACTTGTGGCAAAGGCTGATGTTTGCATTGATAATGATAGGTATGCCATTCCTGACCTTTATTCTACTGGAGGGTTCATATTTCTCACGGACTTTGCTCGTACATAGACATTGTTTGATATATTTTATCGACCGATTGTGTTGATATGCCTTGAAACTATCTACCGCTTCGAATAGTTAGACGGGGGCCTCTGGTTTATTCTCTTAGTACTATATATATGGTCTTTGAGAGTGTAATCTGTAATTCTGAAACCCTAGCCGCATAATAAATCTGTTCTCCTTTTTTGCCCGTGGACGTAACCAACTCATTATTGGTGAACCACGTAAATCTATGTTTGCTTTACGTTTCTGTTTATTAATTGCTCAATAATCCTAATCCGTTACAACAGATTGGATATTTATGTGAAGGCTGAACAGTAATTGTTTAATTTTCTCATTTGAAGGTTGTATCTAGATGAACTTTTTTCCACATTGCTGTTTTGCTTAATGAGTTGAGTTTGTGATATGTGGCTCTTTTTTGTGGCTCATTGGCTCTTTTATTTAATTTTCCACATTGCTCATTTGTATCTGGATGAATTTTTTTCCACATTGCTATATTGACTGATTGGATAATCTATGTTGAATTGCATAATAAGCATTAGCTCATACTTTTTTAACTTAAAATCATTGTTCTTGGTAGAACACTGGAAATGGATGGAACTTCTCATAAGATCTCAGAACTCACTTGCCAAAAGAGCAAGATTAACAACCCTTCTTGTGTTGTCTTATGCATCAAAAGGTGACTTGACCAGCCGAGACATAGTTATCCTTCCTCTTTACCTTCTCATAGCTGTTGTTTGCCTGTTAGTTGACAGCTAGTAACATCATTCTTGTGAAATTTTAGCATGATAGATGCAAAGGCCTTTTTGCTTCATCACTTTCTCTTGGCAGCTGTAGGTTGTAATTTTGTGGGAGGTTGTGCAACAAGGTTGTTTTACATTTTGTATTGCTTTATCCTGCAGGAATAATGTAGAGACTTCTCAAAAAGTGTATGTTGGAGGCATTCCATACTACTCCAATGAGGATGATATTAGAAGTTACTTTGAAGGTTGTGGAACCATTACTTATATTGATTGTATGACATTTCCAGACACTGGGAAGTTCAGAGGAATAGCATTTATCACTTTCAAGGTAAATTCTGTGACCAGCTACGGGATTTTTTTTATGATTCCTTGAACATTCCATGGTTTTAGTGTTGTCACTTGGGATGCAGAATCAATTGAATAAGCTATAATGCATGCATGCAATACAATACAATAGATATGACAGAGAACAAGGGTGCTATTAGATTAGTTTATCTTATTTATGTTATTGTTATGTTTCAGCTAGCCGTCGAATCGCACTTTCTGAGATTCAGGGGAAGTAAATCAATCTTATACAATTTTAACTAAGCTTATTTTATAGGTTGAGCTCCTAGTTTTATAAGTTCTTTTTTGGAGCTTAAAAGTTGTAAGATCTTATTTTAAGAAGGGGAAACATCAGTTTATGTCCATTTGCACTTTTTCAATAATGTCCCAACTTCAACATTTTCACGATTATGTGACAATGTGATATTTCCGGCACCTAAAATCTCATGGGGTACACTGCAGTCTGTTGTGGAAATACATGCTCAAATACATAATTTAATGTTTTCCTTGTGAATTCAAAACAACTGCTTGGCACGTGAGATTTGAGGTTCTGCAAATATTCCCTGGGGCCTAATTGTGAAAATGTCTAAAGATTGGGTAGCAATTTGTAATTTATTCTGTGTCAGGACATTGTTGAAAAAAAACACTCAAATGTTAGGTAATAAACTTTCCACTCTAACTCTAAGTAGATAAGTGTTGAGAAGAAAAATAATGACAGCATATTCAACTCAAAAAATCCCTAAAAATGTGGCGGGTAAGATTTATATTAGCATTCTGTCAAATATGATGTTGGTTTTGCTTGGAATATGAAATGGAGATAACAATTGCATTAATGTCTTTCTGATATGGTCCTGAGCAAATCTTCAAGTGTTCAATCATTGTTTGAGAGGCAAGGATAACGATCACTGTACCTTTCTTTGCTGATAATTCGAGCCCCCTGGTGTAGCTATGACCGTATTTTTCGGTATTGAATCACTGTATCAAGTTGGTGGAGAAGCATGATCACTTTTGGAGTTGATTTGTGCTCTTTTTCTTGTAGACTGAAGAGGCTGCTAAAAGGGCATTGGCACTTGATGGTTCCGACATGTAAGCTTATACTATTATAGCAATTCAGGTTCCTGTTCACTTTCTCTTGATCTGAACTTCTACTATTTTCCAGGGGTGGCTTTTTCCTTAAAATCCAGCCTTTCAAGTCAGCTAGTAAAAACAAGTTGCCTAATTTTGCACCATCTGTTGCTGATGGCTACAATAGGATATATGTTGGTAATTTGTCGTGGGATATAACTGAGACTGATTTGAAGAATGCTCTTGCTGGCTGCACAATCAAGTCTATTCGGTTTGGTGAAGACAAAGAGACGGGGGAGTTCAAAGGATATGCCCATGTGGATTTCGCTGATAGCCTTTCTCTTAGGACAGCTTTGAAATTGGATCAAACAGTAGTCTGTGGGAGGCCTATTAGAATAAGTTGTGCCGTCAAGAAGGGTACTGCTTCTGAGTCAAAACCAATGCTGAACGATAATCAATTCGATGCTGGCAAGGAGGTAACTGTTGCCAGTTTAAAGGCGCCACCAAAAGACTATCAAGTCAAGGAGGTAACAGCTACCAGTTTAAAGGCGCCACCAGAAGATTATCAAGTCGGCAGTTACAATGTTAGTGTAGCAGTCGAAAATGAAGTTACTAGCAGTGTGACGAATGCTGTTAGTTCAAAGATACGGAGGCGAACATGCTATGAATGTGGAGAACGAGGCCATCTTTCATCATCTTGCCCCAAGATACAAGTTGCTAATCCTACAATTCCAGGTACAGCATAGTCGAATACAACTTCTTTGTATGTTTACTTTTTCTGGAGAGAAAAAAGTAAGGATGCCTTTAAATTTATACACTTGAAAATTGAGAATGAAATGGCAATTAGAGGGAAGCCAGTGGTTCCTATTGTACTTTTAACTTTTATGCAAAATGTTTTATATTAATTGATGCATATTTTATCCACAAGAAACATTCCGTAAGTTGTGAGAGTTAGATGTATTCATCTTTGGCAAGCACCTCTCATTAAATCACTGAAATCAACAGTCAGTGCGTGGGATTTTTGTATCGTTGCTCAATTTCAGCACAAACACAATATGATAAACTTAAGGGTCTATCAAGAATCCGACAAGTTATAAGACGATCTTACACTTGATTAAGATATATGTGTTAGTCAATTTTGTCTTGACTCAAATTAACTCCCCTACGCCCTAATCAAATCGGAGAACCACCCAATACCACCTAAACCAAACCCCCCTAACTTCTGTAGGACGAATATTCTTGAGAAGATTGCAATTACTTATGCCTTGTTGTCTTAGAGATCTGAAGAAGTATTACAAAACTTAAATAATTAAACAAAAATAATTTAAGATTTGGAGTTAACAAAAATAATAATAAAAAAGTTCCAAACAAAACCAGATTTCTAGGTTTAAATAATTGAAAATTTATATATATTTTCGACTTTAATTAAAAATCGTTGACATCCGAAATTTGAATCAGAATGGATCCTTTTAAAAAGAGAATATGAGGTTGATTAAGCAGTCATCAATCATCGGCTAGTTGTGGAGCCATGAAATAGTGAAACCTGATAGTCCCAAATCCACCACACAGCCTTGTGAATTAATTATCAACCAAAGAAGAATGATTAATCCCCATCTTTAAATCCACATTCACTCTTAGGAGAAAACGCAAAAACAAGAAATAAAATGAAAAAAAAAACAATCAACAATACAAGAATTTAACGTGGAAAACTAAAAATTAGAAATAACCACGACCCACGAAAGACAAATCATATAAATTTCTATAATAATACAATATTAATTTTATCTCTCGACACACTATACACTATTACAATCTTAGATAAACTCTCACCCTTCTATCAAGACCCTACAATTGAAGAATCTAATAAATGAATTTTAACTAGTATCAATCAAAAGATTTTTTGCTCTACATACATATAAAATAGGCAAAGTGAATGATATCAGCTAGGGATGTCAATGATTTTATCCGAATCAAACCAATCAAACCAATTATTTATGTAGTGATTTTGGTTCTTCCGCACCCGCTTTAGACCGGATCGTTTAGGTCCATAGTTTGATGGTCCCGTCCGGATCGATTCGATCCATCTATTGACAAACCTAAGTTTAAGTATGTTTGTCAATAAACCAGTTTTATCTATACCGATCTGAATCACTCATAACCCATTAAATTATAAAGAAACGATTTCGATTCCAGTTTTAGTTCTGATCCGGTTTTGATTCCAGACCCACTCAGATCCGGACCGCTTAAGGCCATAGTTGATGATCCTGGTCCGGTTCGGATCCAATATCTGATGAATCGGTTCTAGAACCAGAACCATAATTTATTTATTGATTTTAGTTTGGGTAAAACTCACTAATTGACATTCCTAATAGCAGTCGACCGCAAAGTTGGACAGCAAGGTGGACGGCAACTAGGAACAGAAGTGGACACTTCCTAGCCATCTTTTGAACAGTGGAAAGCCACAATTTCAGCACCAACTTTAAAATTTCCAACAGCAGCGGTAAATCAATCCACATGAAAGTGGATTAGAAAAACCATGTTTCTTTTATTTTAAGACAACTTCAACACATGTGGAGAAGGTAAATTATCGAATCAATAAATAAATATTCAGAGTCTATATTATATATTACATGCATATTGTATTGGAACTACGTACGCACCCACTTTTCTAATCAAAATTACAAGTTATCCTTAGAGTGTAAGAGTCATTTTATTTATTCAATCTGAAATTTCCCTCACTGGTAGGATTCATTGCACCTTCCACAAATTTGACTTCGTAACTTACAACAAATTAATCACACTTAGTATATAAGTTTCAAAGAACCTTCAATTTTTTGTAATTTCGTGTATATATATTACCGGTAGATGAAGTTAACTAAGGAAGGACCGCCGCACGTAGCAAATATCTAATTAAATCAAACTAAGTTTTTGAATCCAAATTTCAATAAAATATACAATTCGTAATGGAAAATAGAAAAAATAAATAAAATTAAAATACTAGTATATATTTCGAAGTGTGAAGCAGAGAGGAGTAATGGTAGTTGTAGATGCATTATTTATATAAAATCCTATCAATTGTTACAGTGTCACGTGCGCTGATGTGGTCCGGTCTCACTTCCGTGCACGAAACATTTTATTTATGTGACGTATCATACGAAATCTCACTCTCTCGTTTGCTTACCAATCCATTATTGCTCCTCCACTTCCTTACAAAATAAAGTGACTCAGTAGAGTAGTGTGTTTGTGTTGATCTAGTGATAGAATGATTAATGTTTGAAGTCAAATGTCTCGTATTCGAGTTTATCGTGATGCAGTCTTTAACTTTCTGTATTAAATTGATTTAAAAAAAGTGCCTCGGTATTTATTTATGTTTTTATACCTTTTTCTCCGGTTTCAAGATAGTGACACTAGAAAATTAGACCCAAATCAATATCAATTTAATAACTAGACGTACACCCACTTAGCTAACAAATCTTTTTGGCGATAATAAATATGGGATTAATTAATATGTAGACATATTATAATTAAAACTTACAAATTAGCGAAACGTGCAAGTTCTTGCTGATATTTTTGTTATTGCTGCATAGTCAACTAACATAATTGAAAAAATTGTGAGACAACTAAGAAACAACGAAAAGAAGAGGACAAATTGCCAATGGGACAAAAGACACTAGGCCTTCATCCAAAAATTTGTTGGTTTCTATTTTATCATCCTTCTTGTGGGTAAATGTTCTTAAAAATCATAATTTCAAAAGAAGAAAAGGAAAGCTTTCTAAATGCATACTATGTTGTCTTGAGAATCGTTTTAGATAAATAAAATACGCACATATGTGTGTGTTTAAAAGCTAGCTCGTAGAATATGGATTTTATAGAGTTATTTTTGTAAACATGTAGGGGTGAGAATTTAGTACTGAGAATTCGATTATTAGTATAATTGTATCGTACCGGTGGATATCGGTTAATCGAATAACTAATTTCATTGGATTCGGTTCGAAATTCGATTAAAATTATTCTAAAATTTCGGTTATTAGTATACCCGAAAACTGAATGGTTATATCGGTTTGGTTCGATTTTAAGGTTATCATTATCAGTTCAGTTTCTTTTTTTTACTAAAATCGATTTTAGGCTCGATTGCCGGTTTTAGGTAAATGAGTTTTATACTCTCTCATGGTAGATTGATGCGGTATATAATTATATTCCTCTGTTTTAAAGGCTTGCAGCGAGAAAACATTTTATTATATTCTCCCATTATTTATAATCATTAATATTAATATTATTTATTTATTTATTTATTTTGTCAATTTCATTCAAGTTTGATTTATTAGAGTTGGTTAAATTTAGCTTACATGTACAATTACATGGAAGATGGACGGATTTTCCCTGAGATCAGCTGTTATTTTAATTATATGGTGCACAAAACATAGATTTTAATTAAAAACTTAGGTCTCTTTCATGTAACTCACACCTTTCCAGTACCATCAACCGACAGTTAGTTGCCATTCTGCATAGTTAAGATCTCTTCATTTTTGTCCGCGGAAATCTATTACATTATGCATATAGTTTGGGGAAAACTATTACGGTAGCCACTTGTATATACAAATGGAGAATTAATTAGTTTATTACTATTTTGGGGGATTAAACCACTTATACAGTTATTCTCGACGGAAAATAACATGTGCAATTTAAACACTACTTTCTCTAAACAAATTATATCTTCATTTTCTTTTCCTAAGGGAGTGTTTACTTTTCATGATTAGCATTTTGAATGATTGATTATTTGATGGATTAAATGTGTGATAATATAATTTTTATCTATCAATCTTTTGTTTACTACAAATGATTAGTGAATGATTAAAACTGGGATAAAATAAATCTCCCTTTATTTGGAGGATTATTTCAATCCTACCTATATTGGTTGGATTAAAATTAATGGAGAATAATTCTAAGGATTAAAATAATCCCGGGCATTGGGATATCCTCAAATATTAATCCTTAAAAGTAAACACTTGATTAGGTTAGATTAATTTTATCTATCCAACCTAATCATGCAAAGTTAACACCCCTAACTGTATTAATAGTTACCACCGACTTTAATAAACTTGGTCCTTTTGAATCGCTTTTGATGACAATTATTTGAGAGTGTTATAAAAGTCCTAAAGAAGTTACACATTAAAGTTTGAGAGCTGACTGAATGTAGCAAATAAAAGTTCTGTGTGTGGTTCAATGCAACACAAAATACAAATTCAAGAGTTGATATGGTAAAGAACAACAAAGAGGACTTAATAGAATAGATACTAACAAATTAGGGACAGGAAATGGGTTTTGCCTTATTTAAAAGCAAGAGCACACTTTTCAGTTTGAAAACAATTCTATATTTCTACATCTACATAATCCATATATATATATATATATATATATATATATATATATATATATATATATATATATATATATATAACAATCAAATAAAAACAATTTTTCGTAAAACCTAAAAACTAATACATTTCATATACAAAGTTAATGTACTTTATGTATAAAGTTACTGCACTATAAAATATTGATAAATAATGTTATCTTTTACCAGAATTCAATGGTGCATTAACTTTATATGTAAAGTTAAGGATTATAGAATTTAGTAACTTTTGTTTTTCTTCCATTTCATTTTAGTTTTAAACAAAGTCTCATATGATGATGTCCTCACACAAGGTACATCGAAAATCACAATCTAATTGACATTTGGTGTAGAGACCACATGTTTAGGGATTACACTCAAATTGAAATTTAAGATGTGATCTCATTTCTTCCTCATGTGAAAACGTTCTCACAAGAGATCACCTGTTAATTATTGTAAAGTATCACTTTGAGCAGTTATATTGTGCATTATAACAAACTAATGCAAATTTAGAGAAGATAATTTTTGGTACTTGAAAATTGATGCGGCTTGACATAAATATTTTTTACAATGTATCTCCGCATCAAGTCACGTCAAATTCCCAAGGATCTTCGAATCCCACTAATATCATTAGGCCGGTTTGTTATACCTTGTTCCAAATATATTAACTTTTAACCAACTGAACTAAGTTTATGAAAGCAGAACTTGTCTTACATGATTTTTTTATGTTATTTACACTTCCTATATAGTTTGTATGCTATTTCATGGCTGAAGCTCAGCTAGTATGCACTCTGGATAGAGGGGTGCAAGTTTCACTCGTTATAAAAAAAATAAGATAAAATCTTGACCACCATACTTAGCTTGTATGCATAATTTTTAGTAGTCTGAAATTTAATAGGTAAAAGTCGATAATTCATAATAAAATTATATAAATGTGCTGGCTTGCGGACAAATTTGAGTATTTAGGTATTTATGCTAAATTTGTTGAAAGAAAAATAAGAGTCTTTAGTGTCTTCTAATTTACATATTTTAGGGGGTCCTAATTAATTTGACTGGGACCAATATTTATCACATTTATTCCTTATGAAGAAATAGAAAAACCGCCAAACTACAAGTGTATGACTACAACTACAAAAAAAGAATCCTAAAATGGAAAAATCGATGCAAATAAGCCTGAAAAAGTTTACAGTGGGTTTGAAGACCAAAAAGGCAACAACGAAGACTTTTTGCAAACGCAGCCACTGTCGCACACAGCACACTTCCTCTCTCTCTCCCACCTCCCCAAATTTTCTCTCTAATTCCCTGACCCGCCGCCGACCCTCAAAAACCATTCTTCCTCCAGCCGCCGCGGTTCTGAGCGGCGCCCCACGGCAAAGTCAACCTTATATATTTCGCCATCCACCGCTACGTCTCACCTTTGAACATCCTAGGTAGATTTCAGCGTCAATAATTTTGGTCAAAATCCAAATAAATAAATAAATATGGTTTTTGTCCCCAACCCATTTCAGTAGACTTGCAGTTTTCAATATCTTCACACCCATCCCCACCGGAGTTGATTATGCGGAAACATTCTTGACTCTGCAGTTGGCGCTGTCGAGAATCTATCTAAATTGGACTCAGCCTGATAAACATATAGGATAGGGCTCAATTTCGTCAGCACTAATGCCCTTGAAGATTAATCCGAAGAATCGTTAGTTTGCTGGTTTAGAGAAAAACTTAGCGCCATGAATGAGTCCACAGCTTCTGGCGACTCTTCTTCGGGTAATCAAACCACCCCTCCAAAACCAACTGCGAAGAAGAAACGAAATCTGCCTGGGATGCCCGGTATGTAGAAGAACATTCGAGAACTGATTTTTTTTTGTTTTTTTTGTTTTTTGTTTTTTAGTTCCTTTTAATCATAGAGCTGGAATTATGCTACTTGATTGTGTGATTTTGTGTTTTGGGCGCGTGATTGGATCAGATCCTGATGCCGACGTAATTGCGCTATCGCCTAAAACGTTGATGGCGACGAATAGATTTGTCTGCGAAATCTGCAACAAAGGTTTCCAGAGGGATCAGAATCTGCAGCTGCATCGGAGAGGTCACAATCTGCCATGGAAGCTGCAGCAGAGATCGAGCAAGGACGTGAAGAAGCGCGTTTACGTCTGCCCTGAGCCTAGCTGCGTCCACCACGAGCCGTCGCGGGCGCTGGGCGATCTCACCGGGATCAAGAAGCATTTCTGCAGGAAGCACGGCGAGAAGAAGTGGAAATGCAACAAATGTTCCAAGAAATACGCTGTTCAATCGGATCGGAAGGCGCATTCCAAGATTTGCGGAACCAGAGAGTACAAATGCCAATGTGGAACCGTGTTTTCGAGGTCGGAGTTGCTTCAATTTCCATGGCAGCTCTCTTTATCAGTTGAATTGATTGCTTATTAGTCTTATTTTGATTGCAGGAGGGATAGCTACATCACGCATAGGGCATTTTGTGATGCTTTGGCAGATGAAACTGCAAAAGCTCCGTCAGCAGCTGAGCCTGCTGCTGATGCCGGTCAAGATCTTGAAGCTGGGGTTTCCTCGGGGGAGTCACCATTGCCACCGCGGCAACCCCCAGCAGCTGAAGATCCTTCTCGTCCAGCTGATATAGTACCTGATAACAGCAGTAATAATAGCGATCATGGTATTTTGATGAAACTTGGATTTGTTTGTTATGGTTGTCTTTCCCTCTATACGTTTGTTGATTAGGACAAAATGGAATAACGTTTGTTGTGTAGCTGATCTTGAAGTTGCTTTTTGTCTGTTACTGGTTTGTTTCTGTTGTTATCTGCATATAATTTAGACTGTGTCCAAGAACTATGTATTAAAGAAGTTAGATGCATTAATAGATAATGATATAATGGGATCATAAACTAGGACACCTAGAAGCAATCTCTATTTAATGTTTGATCCTCTTTTAGCTCCATATACAGACCTTTTGTGAGGGAAAAATGGTAGATCCCTTTTCTTCTTTATCTCTATTTAATGTTTGATCCTCTTTTATGTTTGTTTCTTGATATTTTTTAGTGACGGAGATGCTGGATAGCACCACCACCAACCCCAGTAGCAGCCTGATTTTAGAAGAGCCGCCTAATGTCACAAGCTTGGCCGCAAGATGCAGCAGCAGCAGCTGCTCCGGCAGTAGTTGGAGCTTGAGCAGCAATGTATCCGCCAGCCTGTTTGCTTCATCCACATCTTCAGCGAGCTTGCAGCCGCAAACAACTGGATTTACCGACTTATTTCAATCTATTGCTCGTCCTGATTATACTCCTGATGTCGCGCCCTCTTCATCTTCAGAACCCGTTGCTCTGTGCCTTGCCGTGAATCAAGGCTCGTCAATCTTCAGAAAAGCAGGGCAGGAACGTAGGCAGTATCCTCCAGCACCACAGCCTGCTCTCTCGGCAACAGCATTGCTGCAGAAGGCGGCTCAGATAGGCGCTGCTGCATCAAACGCATCGCTGCTTAGGGGTCTCGGGATAGTCTCGTCTTCCTCGGCTCCTAATGCTACTGAGGAGTGGAGTCAGCAGAAAATTGAGTCGAGCAGGGGATCGTTAGCATCTGGGCTCGGCCTCGGACTCGGACTAGGCTGTGATAGTGGGTCGGGTTTGAAGGAACTGATGTTGGGAACTCCATCTGTTTTCGGCCCTAAGCACACTACCCTCGACCTTCTCGGGCTGGGGATGGCTGCTAGTGGTGGCTCAACGGGCGGGCTATCTGCTTTGATGAGTTCCGTAAATGGTGGTCTGGAGGTTTCTGCAGCAGCACAGCCATTTGATGGAAGAGAATATGGTCGCCAAGAGATGAGAAGAAGCTTGTGAATCCATAGACTACAGTTTTGGGCTCAAGACTTATCCGATTGAAGTTCTGTTACTGCATCAATATTTTATCTTTCTCCGCTGAAATGCTAGTAGCAGTTGTGACATGTGATTATATAATTCAGATAAGTAATTTTGCTCTTAGAAGAGTGTGTTGGGATAGTCAATTATATAAATAATTAGAAGTTTAATTATTTAGTGTAGTGACCATTCTGCTTTACATAAATTGTTTATTTAATTTAGGTTGGGCCAGTATAAGCAGTAGAAGTCGAAGCAGGTGATGTAATGGAATAATGCTAATTTAAAGCATCTTAGATTAGGGATCAGTTAAATTTGATAGGCACAGATCTTTTGTGAAAATTTTGTCTGTTTTCTCCTGTGAAAAGTTTGTGAATTTTGTTTCTCTTACAAAAATTTAAATTTTGTTTAGTTTTCCTCTTATAAAATTTTTGTGAAAAGTATCCAACTCTCCAACTCTTCCTCGCTAACATCCAGAATTAGCTAAAAATACTCAAAAGTGTTATGGACATGTATTTCTCTATTATTCATTTTTATATTGATTCGTGCTTCTAGAAAAAAAAATTAGAGCTTTTTTTTTCCTGAAATTATTTTATTGAGGAATTGTTTTATATTTAGTTAATTAAGTATTATCCTAACAGAAAAAACTCCAAGAAAAATATAGATATGAACATTTGTTCGAGATGAGGAGCATCCATATTTTATTTCCAAGAATTGAAAAAATTGTAACAATACCAGAGAATTCTCAGGTGGATCAAGAATAGCTTCGACAAAATGGTTGGAAGCGGAGAACCCGGGGAGAATGTTCGTGCAATGTACATGGATGGGACAATAAAATCTCCTTATGGTTAAGGCAGAGGTTCAAGGTTGCACATCGAAAGCATATCTGATGGCAGGCAAAATAAAGGAGTAACGTTTACTCCAACTTTTCAAGAGATCGCAACACATTCTTCCAATTCCGTAGAATTGCGGGACATCCAAAAGTCGGTGCAATGTTACGGCAACAACCTATATGGTGTACCTTAAGAGAAGAGCAAGATATCTATAAAACCAGAGAAAATTTTAGTCATGTGTTAGGCAACAACCTATATGGTGTACCTCAAGAGAGGAGCAAGATATCTATAAAACAAGAGAAAATTTTAGTCATCTTACAAGTAATCCTGAAGAAAGTTGAAAATTTGGATGTTTGGGCTTCAAAGTAACCAAGAGAAATACATGGCCAAGCCAGTCCACATATCATAGGGCGATCGACAAAAATGCTTGATCAAAAGAAATAGTTCGACTCTTAAAAGAAAAGAAAAAATCATGAATAATCTTGAGAGAATCGGACTAGAAGATCCATAAGTTGGCCGGAATCCTTCGTCAACCTAAATAAGGTGGATCTAAAGATGAACCAGGAGGAGACGGTTCCAAAAGAAGAGCCACAAATTCCACTATAAGGAAAACCTCATCTATATCTTTTTACACTAATGTTTAATACAAAATATTTGTTATAAATATATGATTATCAAGAAAAAATATCTATAAGTCATTTTCTCCTTAAGCTTTCTGGCTCGATTAGTTCGACGGGTTAACCAAAACCTAAAAATTTATAGTTAGGATTAAAATTTCTAATTAGAGAAAAATAAATCAATTTGAATCTAAATCGAATAACCCATCGACCTGAATGAACTGATCTGAATCCTAATAAAATGGCCTAATTGATATACCTAAACATGCCATGCGAATACGTACTAATTCTGGGACACGAGACCGTCCAACATGTCGTTGGGTTTAGAAGATTTCGTACAATTTGGCCTAATAATGGGTTGAGACCGAGGCCAAAATGTTACCACCTCTATATATCATGACACCATCATATTTTTAATTTATCATGCCAATAAAAAGTTATAATGTATTGCAATACGACCCTCGTATAGTCGTATGCACACATCACCTAAGAATAATATTGTAAGTTCTCTCCTCTAAAAAGAAAGAAAGAAAAAAACTACGAAAGTTCTTGAGTAGAGTTGTGTAATTTTCTGTGGTCATTCTAATTAATATAGCTTATAAACCCTTCAACAAGATTATGATATTGCAATTTGCAAGACGGCCTCTAAAGTCCTAAACAATGCAAATGGAAATGTCATTCTATCTCTAAGATATGTACCCAAATCACAAAATATTTATATAATACTATAATTATTTTGTGAGATGTTTTATTGTATAGTATATAAACGGTCCGATAGCATATGTATTACTCCCATCACCATATTTGTTCATTTAATTTCATTTCGGTATGTTCATAAAATTCGTTCACTTTATTTTTATAAATATGGATCTCACCTAAAAATCAATACTTTTATCCACATAAAATATTTTATTATATACGATAAAAATTAAGATTATATATCATGGATAATATTATTAAAGAAAAAAGGCATATATACGTATATATGTAAAAATTGAATAATAATGAAGCATCACATGGCATGACAAAATTCCTACAATGCAAGTAATAACTTTTGTGAAGACCCAAAAAAGCAGAAACGGAAGACTTTCGCCCACTGAATCACTGTGCCGCCCTCTCTCTTTCTCTCTCTGAGCCGCCGACTCAGAATTCAGAAAAGCCACCGGTATTTCCGAATCGCAAAGTTTTTCGAAAAATAAAATCAACGAATCAAGCTGCTGTACAAGCTCCCCACATTCACTGCTTCATTTGAACACAGTAACCGCCAAACTGTGCAATTTGTCTGTTCCAACCTCAATAATTTTTGGTCAAATCTCAAGACCCTTCCGATTTTGTCTATTTTCATCCACAACCGATTTCAGCAAACTCATTAAGTTTACTTTCTCAGCACTCTTCTTCATCTCCCCCTCGTTGGGTCTCGGCCGCCGTTTTATCCGAGTTTGCAATATTACCGCCGTCGGCTTTATTAGGGCACATAATTTCCTGGCCAGTAGATAAAAGTAATTCAGAGCTCAAACTCTCCAGCAAATTAGCTATCTCAGAAAAAAAAGACAGGAAAAATGAATGACTCCACAGCCTCCGGCGACGATTCTTCAGGTAATCAAGCGCCGCCAAAAGCAATTGCCAAAAAGAAGCGGAATCTGCCCGGCATGCCTGGTAAGGATTGATTTTTTTTCATTACTGTGTAGTTGAAATTATGCAATTCAATCATGTGGATGTGTGTAAAATTGGATTAGATCCTGATGCTGAGGTGATCGCCTTATCGCCGAAGACGTTAATGGCAACAAACAGATTTGTTTGTGAAATATGCAAAAAGGGGTTCCAGAGGGACCAGAATCTGCAGCTGCATCGGAGGGGCCACAATCTGCCATGGAAGCTGCGCCAGAGATCAAGTACGGATGTGAAGAAGCGTGTCTACGTCTGCCCCGAGCCGAGCTGCGTTCACCACGAGCCGTCGCGGGCGCTGGGCGATCTCACCGGGATCAAGAAGCATTTCTGCAGGAAGCACGGCGAGAAGAAGTGGAAGTGCGACAAATGCTCTAAGAAATACGCGGTGCAGTCGGATTGGAAGGCCCATTCCAAGATTTGTGGAACCAAAGAGTACAAATGTGATTGTGGGACTCTGTTCAATAGGTTTGGAAAATCTTCAATCTTTGCTGCGGCAGATTTGAAATCCCAGCTTATAAATTTTGTGGTATGATTAAATGCAGGAAAGATAGTTTTATTACACACAGAGCATTTTGTGATGCCTTAGCAGAGGAGACTTCGAAGCCGCAGCCGGCACCTGCACCTCCTCCTAGTAGCGATGATGGTCCAAGAATTGCAGCTGTGGTTTCCCCGCCTTCGCCACCAACATCCGCCTCATCACCGCCTCCACGGCCGCCATTACCAGCAGCTGAAGATTCTTCTCCAACTTATGTGGTGTCTTTGGTGTTACCAGATAACAATCCTGGTAGTTTGCTAAAACCTGAGTTGTCATTTTCCGTATAAACAATCAAAAAATAATTGTTCTTTTTCTGCCTTTTAATCTTGGATTCTTTTTTGTCTGTTACTGGTTTTTGTTGCTCTCTGCATATGATTTTAGATCGGATAAACTGTGATTGGATCAGCTATTTTTATATTGCAAGGAATAGAGATTAATGGGCAGATCACTTGGGAGACTAGGATTAAAATAAATTAAGATACTTAAAAAAGCAATCTTTATGTAAAGCAACAAGCATTAAGATCCAAAAGCTAAAAGGATGTAGGTGAGATCAAGAAGGGGAACTATTATTACTCCTCTTTTTGCTTTTCTTGCTGCGTCAGTAGTTTTAGTTGATTTTTCGTTTCTTAAATTGTTTATAGTTGCGGAATTGCTGGAAAGCACGACACCTGGTTCGACCAGTGCCCAAATGATGGAGGAGATTCCTGCAATGACTAATTTGACAGCTAGCTGCAGCAGCAGCAGTGGCTCCAGCAGTAATGGAAGCTCTAGCAGTAATGTCTTCGCCAGTCTGTTTGCTTCATCCACATCTTCCGGAAGCTTCCAATCCCAAACAGCTGGCTTCTCCAATTTATTCCGGGCTACTGACCCTACACCGGCTACTGCCCCGTCTTCATCTTCAGAGCCAGTAGCTCTTTGCCTCGCAGTGAATCAAGGGTCGTCAATTTTTGGAACGGAATGTAGGCAGTATCCTCCTGCACCACAGCCGGCCCTCTCAGCAACAGCATTGCTGCAAAAGGCTGCTCAGATAGGTGCATCAAATGCCTCATTACTGAGGGGTCTTGGCATTGTTTCCTCTTCCTCATCTCCTAGTGTTTCTCATGAATGGGGTCAACAGCACGTTGACTCAGACAGGGCGTCATTAGCTGCAGGCCTTGGTCTCGGGCTGGCCGGTGATAGCGGGTCTGGCTTGAAGGAGTTGATGTTGGGAACTCCATCCATTTTTGGCCCTAAGCATAACACTCTCAACCTTCTTGGCTTGGGGATGGCTGCCAGTGGTGGCTCGAGTGGTGGACTATCAGTTCTAATGAAGGGTGGTCTCGATGTTGCTGCAGCGATGCCCTTTGATGGTCGAGAATTCGGTGGCCAAGATATAAGATGAAACTCAAGAATGCTGTTTAAGTTTTAGATGGGATAAGCCATTTCCCATTTCATGGGCCTAAGGCCTTTGATGAAAGAATTATTTATGTTTTTCTTTTTCCAGAAACGGAGAGCTCCATTACTGCTATCTGCAGCCGTGTAGTGGAGGCGACCACCAGACCTCGTTCCATCCTGGGATCATAAAGTTCAGGTACGAGCTCGTATACCTGCCTAAGGAACTACATCAGAATGTTCAATTGGATATAAGAAGCAGATCTGTGTATAGATTGCTGTATAGCTTGTGTTTGTGGGTTCCCTTTTTATCAAAAAAGTTGTTTAGCTTAAAAATTCTTGTTTATTAGGCATTGAAAAGTTGAGTTTAGGTAGACGTACGATGTTAATGGGGATGGGGTGATTGTCAGCCAATAGAAAATTAATTATTGCAATGATAAAATCGCTGTCTTGTAAGAAGAGAGTGTGTAACTACAAAGTTTAGAAGATGAAACAATCACAAGTGAATACCCCTCAACAGTAGAAGAATAACAGTGACTAATTATTTAACGAAGTCAATTATGTACAATTGGATAATTTCTACGAATGACTTAGATCCAAAGGATTATAATTGTGTGACATCATGAAAATGACATGTGATATATCAAACAACTGGGAACAATTAGACTTAGCAATATATTATTAATGGTCAAGTGTGAGGCTGGCCGGCTGCCAACTATTAAATATCAGTTGCAGTTAATTACATGTCGAAAGCGGCCTAAAATACTGGGGCTACATTTTTTCTCTTTGAAAAAATCAGTTCAAATTTGGAAATATTAGTCCATGTACCAGTCTTTGTAGGGGTGAGCATTCGGGCGGTTCGGTTCGAAACCGAACCGAATTCGAAAAACTGATTTTTTTTAAAAACCCAAACCGAACCAAATCGAACCAAATATTCGGTTTGGTTCGGTTCGGTTTTAACCGAATTTAAATTAAAATTAATATAAATATTGTAATATTTATAATATAATATTTATAATATATATATATATATATATATATACAAAATTATATATATAATATTAAAAAATTCAAATATTAATAATATAAATAACATATATATATAAAATAAAAATAAAAAATTCGGGCGGTTCGGTTTGAAAACCGAATTTTTTTCCTCAAACCGAAACCAAACCGAATTAATTTCGGTTTCAAAATTTTGAAACCGAATCGAATGTTTTACTGTACAAACAGAACCAAACCGCTAATTTCGGTTCGATTTGGTTCGGTTTTTCGGTTTGGTTCGGTTTTTGTTCACCCCCAAGTCTTTGAGCATTTTTCAATAATGTCCCAAATATTTAATGAATTATAGTATAATCTTTTATTTTTCACAATCATTTCCTGATATGCACCTAAAATTCACGTGGCACACCATTATTTCAGACACCATTGTTTCAGATTCATGTGAAAAATATCAAATTATTTATTTAAGCATGTGTTTCAATATTCGGCCCCTGTGTGTGACGTAAGATTTTGAGTGATGGAAATACTATCTTAGGACATAATTATGAAAACAGTAAGAAGTTAAGCTATCTGTTTGTAAACAAAAATAGTCAAGGGTCGGGACGTAAATTAATTTATACTTACCTTTAATTTAATTTAATTTAATTTTTACACTGGGTTCATTTATTGTTGATTATATTGCTCATATTTTATTGCATGGAGATATCGAACAAACATGTGTGAAATTAATATATAATTAATTCTTTGTCATAATTTAGGGATGTCAATGGGTGGGTTTTATCCGGACCAGAACCAATAAATAAGTAATAGTTTTGGTTCTGGAAGCGACCCATTAGACACTGGATCCGGACCGGACCAGGACCATTAACTATGAATCTTAAGCGGTTCGGATCGAACGGTGCGGAACCGTAATCGCACTGAACCGAATTAAAACTCGAAATCGTTGCTTTATAATTTAATGTGTTATGAGTGATTTTGAATCGATATGGATAAAACTAGCTCATTGACAAACCTATTTAAACTGAGGCTTATCAATAAACGGGTTTTACTCGGACCAGAACCAATAAATAAGTATTGGTTCTGGTCCAGATCCGAATCGGACTGGACCATCAAACTATGGATCTAAACGGTCCGGGTCTAAAGCGGGTCTGGAACCGGAACCAGAATCAGAACCGTTGCTTTAAAATTTAATGGGTTTTGAACGGTTCCAGATCGATCCGGATAAAACTCATCCATTGACATCCTTATCATAATCTATCTCCTGAAAGTTCGAGGATTCAATAACAAATTGAGTAAACAGTAAACAAAGGGGCACAAACAAAAGAAGAGACAAAAAGCGAAGGAATTATTGTTGTGATATGGAACATGATTAAACAAAAATTTATGGCGACACTTCATGTCTAAAGTTAACTTTGATTGTTTCCGAGATTTTTTCATTCCCCTGTTTTTCTTTTTCGTTATGGTTTGCATTGTTTGTATGAATGAACTTAAGTATCACTTGACACTTGCAATATATGCGCTCCGTTATTGGAAAATTGGCTTCAAACAAATTATATGAGCACTTGAAACAATCATACAGAGAAGAAAGTAAATGTCAAAGTTGGTAATAATTAGAGTAGTTGATTTATTTGGCGAAAAAGAAGGTGCCCAAGTTTCTAAATTTGAGCACAATAAACAATACGACTGGACGTGCACACAATTGATGGATAAACCCAATGCCTCATCTTGGACGAGTAATGATTCTGGCGTTGAGCCTCCATATCTTGCTCTCCTCCTCGTCGCAACCCTCGTGTCCACCACGGTGCCCTTCTGCCTCTTCTCTTTCACGTCGGTCCATTTTGCCTCCCTCCCTGCCTCTTGCTCTCCACCTCTACGTTGCCACCTGGTCTCTTCCTTGTCTCCACCATGGTGCCTGCTGACCTTTTCTCTTTCACGTCACTACCAGGCCTCTTCCTCGTCTCCTCCATGGTGCTGCTGACCTCTTCTCTTTTACGTCGCCAGCCAACCTCCTCCTCATCTCCTCCATGATGCCGCCCGGCCTCTCCCTCCGCAGCTCGTCCTTCTCATGTTGAAGGATAACTCCAACACATCCTTGCTAAGCTTGAAGCACCGAAGGTTTGCCGCTATAAATTGAGCGCTATTCCTCTTCATCATACGAGTGAATCCCATCAAAACAATAGCTCATCTATCACTTCCTAAGGTACCTTGAGATCACAGTCGAACAATAGCTTATCTTAATTGCCAAATTATAAGATAATTAGCAGTGGCAAACTGCAGTCAAAGATTCTTATTGTGTTATGATGGATGTAAGAGGTGGTCTCCCCTCCTTACACATTAAGACGTATATCAGTGTGCTTGAGCTCATCTTCTTCCTTGGACCTCAGCCTCCCACAAAATTCATTATGTGCAAATAACTGATTGAGAAAATTTTCACTTTCAAGTCACCATTTAATTGAAGCTAGTAGTGTTGCTAGCCTTAAGTGAAGGAGGAGTTGTAACTTTAAACAATTTAGGTGTGACTTTAGGATGACAAAAGGTTTCGCTCTTTCATATCACATAGCGGTTTATTTGATGCTACACATAATATAGTATATGCAGCTCCTGGAATTCGGAGTCTCAAATTTCTTCATTCCACCGTTCGAGTACGAAAATGTGGTTCCCCAAAGGGGGTGTTTGGCTAAGCTTATTTTAAAGAGCTTATAAGCTCCACGAACTTATAAGATGTTTCAAGAGCTTATAAGACATAATGTTTGAAGAACTTATAAGTTGTCAAAGTGTTTGGATGATTGAGCTTATAAGCTAGAGAAAGAATCGTGAGTTAGAGAGAGAAAATTGACGAGAGGTGAAATCGATAGTGTATATGTAGAAAATAACGAACCATAGAAAGGTTATTTTGGTAAATTTACTATTACTTATAAGTTTCGAAAAATAAGTTGAGGTTGAGTTCTTTATTTTTGGGAGCTTATAAGTTGTTGGGCTTATTTTCACAACTTATGTTCGTTTAAAACTTATTTTACCAAACACTTTGCGTGTCTTATAAGCTCCTAAACAGTTTATAAGTTGTTTTGAAGAGCTTATAAGCTTAGCCAAACACCCTCAAAGTGTCGAGTCCTAAAATCCTTTTCCTTTTTAAATTAAAAAAATCCTTCTGTGGTTAATACGAGGAGTTGGAAATGTGTAGGACCCACAACATATGTTCAAATTGTGTTTATATGGTAAGAAAAGATGTAGATTCCGCTTATTTTATTGCTGTGGCATGAAAGATGAATGATAAAATATGGATTTGTATGTGTAAGTGTAACCATATTATGATTCAATTTCTCTCTCTCTCTATTGAAGAGAAGTAAACTGTCTTTTTATTTGTTTATTTGGGTGCATGACACGAGGGACCAACAAAATTGGTTTTAATATGAAATTTTACTTGAGGGTTACCTTTTCCAGGATGCTCAATTAGAAGATAAATTCTTTCTTTTCCTTCTTAGGATTATTATAATTGTTGTTATTATTATTATTATTAGTAGTAGTAGTAGTAGTAGAAGGAACAAGTGCTGCACGGATTTTTTTCTTTATTAATTATTATTTCGCAGCTTCAATTTTTTATCCATTGGCAAATTCATGGTTTGAATTAGGCAGTTTGTGCAAGACCTCGGTAAAGAAAACAAATTGAAAGAAAAAAAATGGGTAATTACCTGCGTCCACATAGCAAACAATGTCAGCATTCAAAACTAGCGGGAGCAAGAGAGTTGGGCTCTAAGGCGAAGAAGTGAAGTAGATAGGAGCCGTTGATGGCGTCGCTAATCCGGACGGCTGAGATCTCGCCGTACTTGTCGGAGACCACGGGCCATCTCTCTTCTTTCTTCACTAATGGGCGAGGGCCCCAACCCGTAGCCAGCTCACCTTCTGCAGGCATAATACAACTCGTCCAAAACATTAAAGCGCTTTTGGTAGCCAAGATTCATGATTAAATCATCATGCAGATTGGTTTTGTAACCGATTTGTATCCGATCGACAAGATGGCGCCGTCGACCGCCTCATTTATTGTGCAGATTGGATACAAATCGTGTCAATCTTGAGCTAAAATCTGCATAACGATTTATGCATTATAATCTTAGCCTTTTTAGCCTTTTCTCTTCCACAGTGTTTCTTTGAAATTAGTTATTGGTCAACACTCGAGTGGCTTTTGCATGGACACGTGGAGTTGGGAAGACCCGCCTCATCTTTTCAAGTTATATTCTAAATATGACTCGGCAAAACAATTTTCAATATTATCGCGAGATATCGAAAACTAAAATCTACTTATTATAAATTTTTAACTCGAGTTTCATTAATATACACGACACTAAATATGTATTTATACACATTTTTTTGCATATATTATATTTATTTACTGTCATATAGTGATTAATGAACACGTATAATGTATACTTGATAAGTATTACATTCAAAACAAGTATAGAAGAGATCAAGTATATAATATTATACTCTCTCCATAACATGGTTAATTTTTTCGGCACGACTATCTAGGATAATGGTACAAAATATATAAAGAGATAAAAAATAGGTATGATTTATATCTCTTGAAGAATCAATTATTTCTTGAAAAGAAATAAGTCAAATTAGATGAGGAATAAAAAAAAAAAAATACAAACCAAGTTGGATGGAATGGAAGGATGAAGCATTACTTTGTAACATTTATCATTTCACTGAGACATATTGGAAACTGTTCCTTGGAGGTAGGAAACAATGTTTCTGAGAAATTTCATGATGTGGACTTATTATTGTAAGAATACTTTTAAGGGGTGTTTACTTAACATGATTAGATTGGATAGATAAAATTAATTCAATACAATCAAGTATTTACTTTTAAGGATTAACATTTGAGGATATTTCAAAATCCGAGATTATTTTAATCTTTTGAATTATTCTCTATTAATTTTAATCCAACCAATATATGTAAGATTGAAATAATCCTTCAAATAAAAGGAGAGTTATTTATCCCAAATTTAACCATTCACTAATCATTTGTAGTAAACAAATGATTGATAGATAAAAATTATCTTATTATACATTTAATCCATCAATTATTTAATCATTCAAAATGCTACTCATGAAAAATAAACACTCTCTTAGGGGATGCATGTTTACTTTACATGATTAGGTTAGATAGATAAAATTAATCCAACATAATCAAGTGTTTACTTTTAAGAATTAATATTTGAGGATATTCCAAAGCCCCGGATTATTTTAATCCTTTAAATTGTTCTTCATTAATTTTAATCCAACCAATATAGGTAGGATTGAAATAATCCCCCAAATAAAGGGAGAATTATTTATCCTAATTTTAATCCTTCATTAATCCTTTGTAGTAAAAAAAGGATTGATAGATAAAAATTATCTTATCACACATTTAATCCATCAAATAATCAATCATTTAAAATGCTAATCATAAAAAAGTAAACACTCCCTTAAGGATTAATATTTGAAGATATCTTAAAGCACGCGATTATTTTAATCATTTGAATTATTCTCTATTAATTTTAATCCAATCAATATAGTTAGGATTGAAATAATCTTTCAAATAAATGAAGAGTTATTTATCTCAATTTTAATCATTCACTAATCCTTTATAGTAAACAAATGATTGATATATAAAAATTATCTTATCACATATTTAATCCATCAAATACTCAATCTTTCAAAATACTAATCATGAAAATTAAACACTACCTTAATCTTTGATCAACAAGGATAGGACCAAATTTCCTGAATTTTCATTTACAGAAGTATTATTTTTCTAAAATTTCATTTGTCCTTATCATATATGCTGTATCCACAATTAATGATGTATCGCAATAAATTGCATTATTTTATTTACCATAAACTTTCTAGGGGAAGTTCTTACTTCTTACTAGTACAAAATGTT
Organism: Salvia rosmarinus; assembly: GCA_036937905.1. NCBI lineage: Eukaryota > Viridiplantae > Streptophyta > Magnoliopsida > Lamiales > Lamiaceae > Salvia > Salvia rosmarinus. The sequence goes on from CM072816.1 coordinate 5,582,994, forward strand.
TGTCCTATATATTAAGAACGAACGTTTTACCTCTATATCAATTTCTTTCTTTACTTTCTATTGAATAGCACTCTAATAATGAGTTCTAACAAATTATTTTTTGAGGAAAATGAATATTACGAACTGATTGATTATTGACTTATATTGTTGAATTTGAATTTATTACTATGCTTAAATGGGTCAGAGCTGATAGAATTCCTAAGGCATGTTTCCCAAAAGCCCATTTAGAAATATTTCTGATAGGGTTCGAAAGCAGGCGGCCCAAATAAGCAAAGGAGCAAATTGAGATCAACCAAATATTGGTTATTGTATTTATATGACAATTTTGATAATTATATTTATCATCATCTGTGGCTACAATTTTGATAATTATCATCATCTGTGGCTCATTTTCAATTTCTAGTTCCAGTTTGTTCTGATACTTTCGCTTTTATAATAGAATTATTCTACTACTCTATGTAAAAGTGATAAATATCTAAATACTTCCTCCTATTCTTATTTTACGTCGTTTTGTGCTTTTGCACACACATTAAAAGAGATATAAATTCTACCCAAATTAACTTTAACTAATGACAATTAATTCTTAATGAGATAATTGTTATCTAGTTTAAAACATGAAAAAGGGATTTGAAATGGATGATGCGAGTTAATAAATTACAAATTAAAGATGATAACTAATAAATTACTCCAATTAATGGGGATAATTTTGGTGCTTCATTCTAAAATATCAAATAAATTACAATAGAAAAATATGCAAAACGACATTAAATATGAATAGGAGAGAGTATATGATAGGGTTAGTGATTGGAGGCACAATATTGGTTTTCTATTTTATGTAGATTTTTTTTTTTTTTCTTTCTTATTTTTAGAAATTTTCACTTTATGTCTTCTAATCATTTTCTAATCAGGCTAACATTGATTTTTTAGTGAAACTCAGTCAAATGAAAATTTATATAAAAAGAATATTTCTATTCTCCAAGATTTCAAGTCTCGACTAAATTTTCACTTTTTAATTGGTGGATGGTTGATATTAATATCATTCAAACTACATCACCAATTTAATTTTGTCAAATAATAGTTTATTTAATTTAATTTGATCAAATAAATATCTTCAGCTAAATACATTAGTTTTTCAATTTAATTTGTCCAAATTAATAGTCTATCCACTATGCTATTTAATAAGAAAAATATTTTGAATAATTAGTGGTATTATTATACAATTTTGCCAAATCTCACATGTAAAAGAAAAATGGGTCCACATGTAAAAGTTAAAAAAAATGAAGGAATCAACCGTCATATCATCCTGTGGTCACAAATAAAAAGTCCATGAATCAAAGGGTATTTTTCTGAGAGAATTAAATATACCACAAAATTGAAGGATAGTAGGCTTTGTGCAATAATTATAATCGGACCACATTCATTCGTCTATGTATGTCTACATGTACTTATTATATATATATATATGAGATGGTCTCATCTGCAACGTTTGTATGTTTTTTCAATATAAATGATATTTTTTTTTAATAAATGATACTCTTTCCACGCCAGTATTATTGACTTCTTTCTTTTTACACGTAAATTAAGAAGAGTTATATTTTGTATGTAAAGTAGTGTGTGGTACGAGATTCAAGATATTTTTTAGTATAAAATTATTTCTTTTTTTGAAACGGGCCAACAATTGCGGGATAACTCAAAAAGGAAAACGAGCCAATAATAATGGGACGAATAAAGTACTTTCTAATTATAGAATAGAAAATAAATGAACTTTTTCAATTTAATGATATTTTTTAAGAACAAATGATATTTAATTATGTCTGTCCGTATCATACAAACAGATGTACAAGAGTTTTAATTTGTATAGATATATATATGTGTGTGTCTTCCTTAAATCAATCTTATATATGGAGTATATCAGAATCTTGCTAATTATATACATATATATGGTATGTATGTATGCTGTGTGTAAATGTTTTGGTGATCATAGGTTATGTTTGAACTTCATCTATATATTTTAATTACTTCATTTAATGACTTCGTTGCAGTACACATGCAGGATAACATTTGTTTATTGTAACACGAATATGAAGTGAAAATATCTGAATGCAGGATTTTATCCATTTAATAAGATCTGAATGGATGATGTTTCAACTTCAAATATTTATACTTATACGTGTACAAATCATTCTCCACATCTATTGTAAGATAACATTTTATTAAGGATCCATATAAAATTAAAAAGATTTTAAATAATCTTTTTTCAGTGTCATGGCCGATTCACCTCCACTGTTTTTATAGACCCCTTACTATTCTAAACAACGAGTTTTGCCTTTGCTTTTCAGAGTTGGCTTACAACTCCTTTTATGAATTGTATTAATCAGAATCTCAACCCCAAACACCACTTAACTTTTGTATGCTACAAGTCTCCTCTTTTCTCTTTTTTTTTTTTTTTTTAATAAATTTTCCGTGTGTATTAACGAAACTTAGCTACTAAGTTCTTTACTTTACTATTACTTTTTGTCTCCTTAATATATATTCTTAGATTATTTAAAGTTAAGTGCCTATGATCATCATCATATTTGTGAATAAAATCGCCTGCAAATCAAATCAATATGATTAAGACCCTTAGTTAATTTATAATTCATGAGTTAAGCGCCAAATTATTACACGTACGGTGCAAGGATTAAAAATTCGGAATTGTAACGTACGACGTACAAATCTCCAAGAATCTATACTGAAAAGCCCTGTTTACAAGATTTTATTTGCATATTGTATCTCTATTATATATTTAATTTATAAGAGTAATGCTGTAATATGGTATATTATATTTATTTATTATATCTATCACTATTATATCCCTTCTTTAATTTTAAAATACTTAAGTAATATTATATAATATATTCAATTATAAATTTATCGTTGTAAATGAAAGGTATATAAGACGTACAATTGCACGCACTAGTCCCTATTAGTATAAAAATGTGAGAAATAATTTTATTCATTTATGTTCCATATTGTGTTCGAAAATCAATGTCAGGGAAAATATTTAGGATTTGAAAAACTTTTAGGAGGTGGGAAATGATTACGTCAGTTAATTATAAAGCGAGTTGATTTTTCGAAAAGAAAGATGCGAAGTGGCACTAAGGCTGAATGTAATGTCGCTTTTGGCAAAATTGGTTTGGCCATCACAAGTTTGGCAGTGTCAAAATCATCAGCCATCGCCGTCTCCACCATTTTAGCTGCTACTTTCTCTTAAATTTTTTCTTTTATACCTTTCTTCCGCAGCTTCAACTTTTCCATCAACGGAAAAAAGTTGTCAATTGTGTGAGGAATTGTTATTACCATTATGTATGGACTCATACAAAGAACCCTGAAATTTTCGAAACGTGTCCTGGGCTTTAAGGTAGTACTAGATAGTGAAAACTTTAAATAAAGTAATTTGAAACTCAATTTTCAAATCATTACATTACATGCACCCTTCTTAGGTTAAAAGTTATTTGTTTTTCAAAAGGGATGAATCCACAAGCTTGTTCGAATGATATGTGCTAGTATACAAGGGCATTAAACATATATAAGTCTTCAAACGGATTCCCCATCCATTCCAAATAGCCTCATCTTTACCCTTCTATATTATGCCCCCACATTTTGTAATATCAGAACCCCCCCACACTATATATATATATATATATATATATATATCACTCTATATATATATTATCAAATAAAATATTTTTCTCCTATATTTATTAAAAGTTAAAATCTAAATTATTGATCTTTGTATGATTTACGGTTGTCATAAAAAATTTAACGTAACATCTAAATAGCATTATTGTATGTAGAAAGAAACATTGACATAGATTTTGTTTACTGTATAGATATAAAGAAGCAATAAAATATACAGAGGGAGAAGCAAGGCTCATACTCTGTATAAAAGAAGCGAAGAGTTCTGTGATTTTCAGGGAATATTGTCAGGCTCATAGGAAGCCATTTTTGTAAGGGGATTTGTTCTATGAGTAATAAAACAAAATTAAGTTTTTGATCTTTCAGACAGACATGAGTACCTAAAATCTTCATCTGATTTACGTTTAGGTAAATTGTAAAATATCTATCAATAATAAAACAAAATTGAAGTGTTAAAATATATAATTATATTCTTGGATACAGGGGTGGACACAATTTGGTTTAAACAATAAATCAAATCGGACCAAATCGTATTTCTACAGTTTGATTTGGTTACGGTTTGAAAAAAATATGATTTGGTTTAAGTTTTTAAAAAACTAGGTTTATGGTTTAGGTTTTTTTCAAAAAAAAAAAACTATAAACGAACATCAAATTGTAAACCGTAACAATAATAATAACTATTATTATTGTTATTATTATTATATAAGTATATATTACTTCTATCTTTTTTTTTATTTTCCAGTCATTATTCTTGGCACTATCGATTAACTTGGGTAGTTCTACTATTAAATCTTTTATTTTTCATCATTATATTCTACTAATTATTATTGTCATTTTGGTTTTACACATTACCGAGTTAATTTTGTCCTAAAAGTTAAAGATGTGAAGTTTTATTTTTTGGTTTTTTGCTAGAGAATGCTAAACAGGTGTTAGAGGACACACTTCGATTCATTTCGATAATGTATTCGAACTGTTCTTCATATTTTTCGACATTTTTAGTTTATTCTTGAATGATATTATGTTTTTTCTTTCTTGAAAAACATTAGATATTTGATATTATATTACTATTAACCAAAATAATAAAAATATGTGTAAATCGTAAACCAAATCGTATTAATAAAATTTTATCTGGTTCGATTTTGTTAATAATATAGTTTGATTTGATTTACTAAAATCAACAAACCTTATCTTACGGTTTGATTTATTCTGGTGTCAAACCGCACCCACCGAATATTTGATAAATTAAATGCATGAAGGAGTTTAATAATCTATTTGTGTCTCTCTATATTACGTGAGACTGTGAGTGCTGCTAGTTATTTTTAATTGTAATTAGTTGGTGTAGCTAATTACATTCAGTCATATCTCATGTAATAATATCAATATTTGTCGTGTAAAAGGTTCAACAAAGCTTATATGATTAATTCCACTTTATTAGATACATAGATTTAGTGTCAATGATACATATGTACGGTTTTGTTCTCAGCGGAATTAATTAATATAAACTTGTGACATATAGTAAAATTAATCATTTATCACCCTAAAGATATCCTTCTTCGACAAGATTCAAGATTTATTTAATCGTGTTTCAAACTCATTACCAATGTGGAACACTAAAGTAAGTTCACCACAAATCAGCTCAATTTGTTAAATTTGTATTTAGTAAAAGAAAGTTGGCGCAATTCTTAAAATTATTATATATCCTAGACCTATCTTTTGGACTCTTATACAAAATAAAAAATAAAAAAATGCCACACATTTATGCGAAAGGAAAACGTTCACTATATATAGATAATTTTGATTAAAACATTAATGCATGTATGACTAAGACGTGAGTGCTTATAAATAATTTGGTATGAACACATATTAAATATGTGTTCTCCTTTTCTTGGAGTTGATTAAATATGTTTTTGGTCGTAATTTTTTTTTTGCATCATGGGGAACCCGCAGCCGCTATCTTAGGTACGCACTGAGTAAACCCCACGTTCCTGTGCGCCAAAAATTTGTTCGTAAAATTAATTATATATTTGGAGGAAAAAGTGGCCAAAAACACCTTTTAAAAGGTGAATGCTTTTTGGACTAAAGTTGAACGTGGAAAACAAATTAAAGGTAGGGAGGGGTGGGGAAGCGGAAGACCCAATTTCTTGAGTGTATTTCCTTTCGGTATTATAATTGCAGCAGCATATATTCTTCAACTTCAGTTGTTTTCATCAGGCCTCCCAATCACACACGCATTATTATGGAATAATTAAGTTTTATTTTGTGAAATTAAAAACATGAACGTTTATATTCCACGAATTTCTCAGGACGATAAAATAAGGGGTGGGATATAAAAGGAGAGAGGGGAGAAGATCTCTTCATGGCTAAGTTGGTGCGATTCACTTAGTATTAATTAACCATCTACTATGCAAGCCGATAAAATCAACTTAATATTTTATATTTTTCACAAACTTCAATTAATTCATTCTTTCAATATAGATATTGTCAACATAAATACAAGATAAGTTCTATATTAAATCAGGGTAAGGTTGCAGTTGGACGATATTCGATCAATGAAATCTTCTATTGTCCATTTGTGTGATATCTCTATTGCATAGATAGATGGAGGACGTGTGGCAATTCTAAGATTTAAAGATTGTTAAATGTACGGCTAGCAATTTTCGACACGACACGAACATGCACGAAATTAACGGGTTAGTGTTCAACCTTATCGTGTTCGTGTCGTGTTCGTGTCGGATCCGTGTCGTGTTCGTGTAACCCGATAATTTTCGTGTTGCATTCGTGTTCGTGTCGGAACGTGTCGTTTTCGTATAATTTGATAATATTTAATATTAATTTAATTATATTTTATATATTTTTATTTCTTTTATTTATTTATTTTCTAATTTTGATTTAAATTTATTGTTTCGTGTCGTGTCGTTATCGTGACGTGTCAACACGAAAAAAATCGTATCATATTCGTGTCGTGTCCGTGTCAGTACATTTCGTGTCGTGTTCGTGTTCGTGTTCGTGTCGGACAGATCCTTAATGGGTCGTGTTTGTGTTTGGCCTTATCGGTCGTATCGTGTCATTATCGTGTCGAAACCCTTAGTTTTTTTTAGATATATTGATAACGCAAGGGCATGATAACGAGACAACAAAAGCATGAGAAAACCATAACAACAACCCTCCCTAAACAAAATATACCAAGCGAGAATGCAACAAAAAACCAACACCCAAAACTTATTCCTAATCGAAGTACGCATGCAATGTCAACCCTAGTTAAATGTAAGATACATACTTTCTTTATATAAATCATAAATCCTAAACCCTTAGTATTATCATGTATCAATCATTTACGAATGCAGTAGAAGATGTTACATTAAAATACAATAGAGGATCTGAATTCATATTCGACGACGTAAAAAAAATCATCTAGAAATCACTAATATATTTTGTAAAGTAAACCGAGTATTAGTCTAGAGTAACCTCATCGATTATATCCTAGGATCTGTAACGAAATCACTTCTCGACCACTCATAAAACATTCTCATATGATTTGTACACTGAGGAAACCTTGTAGTGAGTTGATTTTTTTTTTTAATAAAAAAGAGACGAACTGCAATCAATAAAACATAAGAACATCCTTTTGGAACGATATGGTGGTAAAGTGGATTCCTATAACCTAAAGGTCACGGGTTTGAATCCCATTAATGCTTTATACGTCTGAGCCCACTATTGCACATGAACTTAGATTTTACTTAATGCATACTAAAAGTAGCATATGGAGATTTATCATGATTTAAAAAAGAGCACATAAGATTATGCGTTAAAATCTAGTTAATCACTCATGTGAAACTAGAGAGTATAAGTATTTTAAAAAAGAAATCTTGTAAGAAAATTTAATAGTCCACTCCAACATGATAAAATTACCAACAAAAGTAACAACTTTACGAGCTCTCTGGGAAAACTTTTGGACCATCGTGGACGGTGTATAATTGAGTGGCACAATTTTTTCCCCAACAAAAGTAGATCGTAAATCTTTACATGGAATTTTTTTGAAAGTCGTTTTATATTGTGATATATATCTTCATACTTAAAGTGGTCCTAGTGAAAGTGAGGAAACCATGCATTGCACCCACCTCCTCCACTCAAACATCACTTTGTGTTAATAGTTGACCTACCAGTGTGTGTGTTGTTGGCTAGTGTGGTAGAGTGGTTAATCTTGCGCCAAAGCCCTGCCGAAATTGATCATGACGCATGGCCTTTAAAATTTCTGTATTAATTGACCAAAAAAAAAAAAAATAGTTGACCTACCTAAAAATCACATTTTACGAGTTTCAAAACATTATTGGAAAGAAATTATTCCAATTTTTTATAACAAAATTAATGTTATTCACAAAAATAACCTCCTATTATTTTCCAATGAGTTTGTGGTCCTCATCCATGTTAGCTAGTGTTCCAAGCTTCATGTGGATGTTAACAGGGCTGGTCCTGACAAATAATGGGTCATGGACGAAACAACAAAATGGACTATTTTTTTACTATGGAGATACAATTGAATATATCTAAAAAGATGCACAATATATCATTTATAAAAGATTATTTTTTTTAACAAAATTTGGGCCCCCAAAAGTTTATAATAAAATTTTGGGACATTGAATATTTTATTTTTTGAAGGAATATTTATATTAATATAAGAGGATATATAAAATTTTGGGCCCGCTAAAATGATGGGCCCTGGACGGTCGCCCATGCTCGTCCGCCCTCAGGGACGGCCCTGGATGTTACAAATATTGCTGCGTCGATCGATTAAATTGTACAGTATTTTTAAAATTTGTAATAACGATTTTGAGTTATTTGAAACATTATTTCATGCATTATTTGATATATATATAAATGGCATCATCTTTACTTATTTAGTAATGTGAAACAACATTATTTTTAGTGATGAGGTGGAAAAAAAATTCACCTTATTTAAATTATAATTTATGCAAGAATCCAGCGAGATGACTCAACATTCCGTCACCAGAATATCTATGTCGGATAATTTTTAGATTCATTGAAGTTGAGAACATTTAAATATATAAACTTAAATTAGGACGTTTTCTAGAATACCTTAAAATAATTTTTCTTCGCAACGTAGCTTGAAATACTTCAGTTAAAAAATTATAGTAGTAGTGGACTTGGCAGGTGCGAATATTACTACCCTAATGATGATTGAGTATATATCTCAAACAATATCTTCTCTCATCTTACAAAGGTGATGAAATTTTTAGGATGCTGTCTGTCTATGCATCTTGATCATCCAATCAATTTCTTGAATCTTTGCCTTTTCACACCTATTCTCATTTTAACAAGAAACTTACCAAATGTTTCTTCTAGGGATTTCTATTAATTAAAACTTAGTTAATTAAGTCTCATTATAATAGGGCTAATTGACTAATTTTTTAGACATTATTTAATAATGATATACTTCATGGTGCATAAACGTAATTACTAATGGTACAATGATGAAAACTTTTACAAAATGTCGAATTTATTAATGATTGAGTAGGAGGAGATAAATTAAATTAGCACTATATGGTAATTAAAGAAATCTGCATGCATTGGAATGGGATGGAGACTTCTCCTTGATTCTGATCAGGAAGCATTTCTACCTTTTCTCTAGAATCAATATTTTAGACAATGGCTATAATCGCCGATCGCTTCGGAAAACTAAATGAATCTTATGAAATTAATGTTGATTATTAATCGATACCTTTTGAAATAAAGGGAATGGTGTTTTCATCTTACAAAAATTGATAAATAATTTATCATGCACATCAGAAATTGAAATAATTAATATTGATTTTGACGTCAATATTGCATAGTTGGAGCAAGTACAAAAGTGGACTTTTTTTTTCTTCTTCTTCAATTTCAGTAACAATTCAGAAAGCATCAAAACACGAAAAATACTGGTATATGCTCCTGTGCACGAGTTGAAGTATGTGTTTGACCTTAGGCAAAAGGATTTCCTAACCATATTATTCATATTCTGTATTCTTATAGTTATGACGTGACGAAATCAGCTTACGTTAATCTTTGAGAGTTGAGCCTGATTAAATTTCTAGTAGAGCTAGCTAGGAAATTCATGCAAAAAGATAAAATATATATGTCAAATGAGGTTTATAAACTTGCAGTATTAAGATTTTCATGAGAATAGCCGACCAATTCTAATAGCATCGCTGCCAAAAAAAATCTGATAGAAATTTGTTGAATAACTTCCTTTCAGAAATTAATTTATGTAGGATACGAAGGTAAGGAGACAAAGAGACAATCACAGATCTAATGAATGGTAGGAAAAAGAAATAATAAATCATTCAAGTTTCAATTCAAAATTAATCAATTCATCGAATCAAAATGTGGATTGGTCTATATTATTTTCATCCATTTATGTTATAGATAAAATATATAATTGAGCATTTGTAGGGTTAGATGATTAAATAAATTTAAAATTAATTAATCTATGAAAATAAATAATAGATTAACTCATATTATTTTTATTTATCATATCCTAATATTTAACTAAATACTCCCTCACTTTTGCAACAATACCTTACAATACATGTTTTATATGTATCGGATATTAATTTCTCCTCTTAGAAGTTTCAAGAATAATTAATCAAGCGTGTGTCACGGTAGAAAACATAAAACAAAAAGTAAAGCCTCAGTAGATTCTATTATATTTAACTTTTGCTTTCTATTGTCATTCATGTATTCAAACCAAACTTATACATAAGCCATTATTTAGGAGTATGCAGATGGAAGAATTTCCCAAGAGAAAAGACCAAATTTTAATTATATAAAGAAAAAGAATTTGAATATTGTCACACGATCTGAAGAAGAAAAAAAGAATTTGCACATCCTTATATACCAATTCGATGGATTCAACGTCAGAACAGGGAATTAGGGCGCAAAATTCTGATTAATGTGCATATAATCTACCTACCCACTAATGAAGAGAAAGATATGAGAAAGCACTTTGCATGATTCTTGCAGGCCGTCCAACGATCTCTCTTCTCCGACGTTTCATGAGAAAATTAAAACTGCAAAAGACACTGATTAAAAAAGAAGTGTCAAAAACGTGAAATTAAAACAAGTGAAAAGTCGCTGGAAAAAAGCAAAAATAGTTAGTGAATTGAAGGCAGCCAACGATGAGAATCAAACAAAGTAAAAGCGTTACCTGTTGTGAGTCTTGATGAACAAGCCTTCCAACAATTATACATCAATCAATCCCCTAATTTAATCTTCTCTCTTACTCCAACCCTACCCCACTCATGTATTGTCTGTGTCTCAATATATTAAGATCTTATTAATATTTAATAAATTTTATGGTATGATATTGAGGGTGTTTGGCTAAGCTTATTTCAGAAAGCTTATAAGCTCCAACAACTTATAAGTTATTTTAAGAACTTATAAGTTATGGTGTATTAAGAGCTTATAAGATGTTAAAGTGTTTGGATAACAAGGGTAAACATAGAAATAAGAAAATATATCAAGGTTATTTTTATAGTTTTGTTGTAACTTATAAGATCATTAAAAAATAAGTTGGGTTTTAGAGCTTTTTTTAATAGAGCTTATAAGCTCTTAGAGCTTATTTTGAAAACTTATAAACTCTCTGACAACTTAATTTACAAAACACATTGACTGAGATTATAAGCTCTTAAATAACTTATAAGTAAGCCAAACAACTCTATTGTCTGTATGGGGCCCAACATCCCCATGCACGCAATGTTAAAAAGGCAACAATGATCACCCACAAAAAGCCCCCCTCCCATTTCTCAACTCCCAATTCCAAGAAAAAAATCCAAGGATAAACATACAGAGCCTTTTGCTTTCTTCTTCGTTGGTTTCAAGAAATGAAAGTGCCCTTTCCTGCAAACAACCAGAGCCCTAAAGCAGCATCCACCGCCCGCAACGCCACCTACGAGCCGAAATCCGTCCTCGAGCTCCAAGGAAGCCCGGAGGCCGGCCTCATCAACACCACCTGCAGCGGCGAACTGGAGGATCATGTGCTGATCAGCCCACAGTTGGACGAGTGGGATTCTTTGATGAGAGACTTGGGCTTGCATGACGACCCCAACCCCATCTCCAAACCCTTTATCACTCAACCCGACCCCAACATCCCCGACTTCCCTCCCACCAACTCCTTCGGCTTCGATTCCGCCCACTTCGCCCTCCTCTCAGATATCCCGCCCTACAATCAAGACATTAACCCTAACCCTAATTCCATCGGATCCTTCGACGGCGATCTCAACACCGGCAATTGGAACGTCGGATTCGACTACGTCGACGAGCTGATCCGGCTGGCCGAGTGCTTCGAGACCAACTCGCTCCAACTCGGGCACGTGATACTGGCGCGGCTCAATCAACTGCTCAGATCACCCTCGGGCAAACCCTTGCAGCGAGCCACGTTCTACTTCAAGGAGGCGCTGCACTCGCTACTCACCGGATCGACTCAGTCGATGCGCCGGCCGGCGAGCTCTGCCGAGATCATCCAGACCATCAAGGCGCAGAAAACTTTTTCAAGCATATCGCCGATCCCCATGTTCTCGAGCTTCACGGCGAACCAGGCCGTGCTTGAGGCGCTCGACGGCGGCTCCGCGCACGTCCACGTCATCGACTTCGACATCGGCCTCGGCGGCCACTGGGCATCCTTCATCAGGGAGCTCTCTGATAAAGCGGAATCGCGGAATACGCCGGCGCTGAGGATATCGGCGCTCGTGCCAGAGGAGTACGCTGCCGAATCGAGGTTGATTAGGGAAAACCTAACTCAATTCGCGCGGGAATTAAACGTCAGGTTCGAGATCGATTTTATCCTAATTCGCACCTTTGAGTACCTGTCATTCAAATCGATCAAGTTTGCCGAGGGGGAGAAGGTGGCGGTGCTGCTCTCGCCGGCGATATTCCGGCACGTGGGGACGGGGTTCCTGAACGATCTCCGGCGGGTGTCGCCGCACGTGGTGGTGCTCGTGGACGTGGAGGGGCAGATGGGGTTCGGGGCGGGGTCGTACCGGCAGGCGGTGATCGACGGGCTGGAGTACTACTCGACGCTGCTGGAGTCGCTGGAGGCGGCAAACTTCAGCGGCGCCGGCGGCGGGGACTGGATGCGGAAGATAGAGACGTTCGTACTGTACCCGAAGATCGTGGAGGGGTGGAGGCGGCGGGGCGGCGGGGGACGGCGTGGAGGGAGGCGCTGGTGGCGGCGGGGCTGCGGCAGGTGGGGTCGAGCCAGTTCGCCGAGTTTCAGGCGGAGTTTTTGCTCCGGCGAGTGCAGGTGAGAGGGTTCCACGTCGTCAAGAGACAGGCGGAGATGATGCTTTGCTGGCACGACAGGCCGCTCGTTGCCACGTCAGCATGGAGGTTTTAGCTTTTAGGAGAGATGAAGATTAATCTCTCTCTAATCCAAAATTAGGATCGCTTATCCTGTTTATGCTGAACCTCATATGATCGATGTAGTTTATGTTTATGTTGAATTAGCTGGTAAAGTGCAATACTCTTCTTCAATACTACTTACACTTCCACTTTTCGTTGTAGACTGCGTTTTTCCAAATCCACACTTCCATTAAATTTGAGGGCACAAAAGTTCCCATAATATTGCTTGGGAATAAATAATTACCTTTTCCATTTCCAGTGAGCAATCTATTAGTGTTGTGAGATTGAAAACTCTTGTAAATTATAGTTAGATACGAATTGCAGAATCAATTGTATAGCTGTTGCCGTTAGTTGGGAGAGACGACTACGTAGGTTAAGTTGAAGAAGTAACGACTAAATTTTAACTAAAGTATGTAAACAAAATGAGAAGAAAATTTTATAATAAAGTTATTGTTGGTGTATGTGTGATCAACAACAGCTCTCCGATAGAATGATCGCCTGTTGAGATTCCAACAGTTACATGTCAGTTTGAATCAAAATTTGTTTTCTTGTTGTGATTGCCTTTGCACGACCCACAAATTCCATGCTACAAATAAGCCCTGCGCCTTGTTATTAGATATATACATGAACTATAATATATTATTTTATTAGTCATGAACAATAATATTTGAAACAGCCAAGATCAACTATGATTAGTTAACTGACTTTTCCATGAAAGAAAACATTGTTTTGGTACAATCGTTTTACAAACCACTAAAACAAATACAATTCGGTTGTGGATCATAAGTGCACAATAAAACTATTTTTGAGGTGTAATTTTACTTTTTTTTCTCAAAAAGAGCATATCCGAAAAATTCTCGCCATGTAGCAGATTTTAATCGTTGCAATTTTGAGTGTATCAACCAAATATAGAGCGTTGATTTCAATGATTTGTGCAGAAGAGTTCGTTAAAATCTAATTCCACCTTTGGTCCGTTTGGAGGGACTATTACGCCCAAAACAGTTGGGCCTGATCAGCCCAGCCCACTAAACGGCTCCGTGTCATTATTATATATATAAAAAAAAAGTTGCCATTTTTTAAGTAGAGTACTTCACCTCCTACACTCAAATGATGAAATAAGTGCTCAGATATGGGAAAAGTCGACAATTTAGTAGTATAGAAATTTATAATGATAGTGTAAATGTTACATCTCCAACAAGAGAAGAAAGAATTACATCTTGGATGCTCAAGGAAAATAAATACATCTGCTTAGAAACATCAGAAGTCATAAAATTACTCCATCACTAGCTTCCAAAACAAAGAGGGATTATAACTACTAAAGTGAATTAAGTATTACAACACTAGTAGAAGAATTAGGTATAGTAAGGATTAGTAAGCACAACAGCATCATCTTTTTTAAACTAAAACGAAAATTATACGCAGCTTGTCAATTTCTCTCCCTATATAGAGGCTTCTTCTATCAGTTACCTTCGTCTCCGCTGCACTCATGTGTATCAGACTTGCCATTCTCTAGTTTACTTACGGCGTCAGCCCCGACAACTTAGTCAACTCTTCCTGTATCACCACCAAAATATTCATTGAAATGGAACAAAAAACACGAGTTTGATCATCACCACACTCAACATTACACCTAGGACCTTGGGAGAACAGGAAAAGGAAAAAGTGAGTATACCTTTATAGAGTTATTCTCTGATGTAAGTTTCTCGCATTCCTCAGAAAGCCTTTGCAACTCGTCTCTGAGACTACGATTCTCACCACTTAATGTTTCCACCCTGTGTTGTAGCTCTTCACACTCAGCCTACCAAGAAATTACAAGAGAATGTCTTTATATATATACTAGATCGAACAATAAACAAGATCACAAATGCTCATACTGTAAATTTAATGTAACTGAATTCTCAAATGTAACTGAATTCTCAATATTTTGATTAACAAATAAACTTGAATGAGTCTTGCCAAAAAAAAGCCTTATAAAGACTCACCGATAAACAAATCCAGATAACAACCAAAAGAATATTTTTGTTTCATTTTCTTCTATTATAATCCACTTAGAGAAACCGGAAATAAGTACAGGGAATATAATTCTTATCAGAAAGAAGCAACTTAATAGTTGACATTCAGTATACTCAAGTGCACCTCTCAAGGATGGCAATCCCTCACCCAACCCTAACCTGAACCATTGAGATAAACCATTACGGTGTTCGTCTGGAAACTTACAAAGTGCAATTTTTAACTCCCAGTTCCACGATCTGCTTATTTGAGCACTTCGTTAACGAATCTTCGAATTCTCAAATCTAACATTCCCCATATTTCACATAAACAATATTAGTTGTCTTCCACTTTATTGAAAATAATATTTAATACTCCCAGAGAGAAAAAAAATCCAACAACTACTCTAAATAAAACCTGAAACGTAAGAGTGGAAGTTCTCTTCCACTTCTAAAACAAACACTAATTTTCACTGATGGACAATTCTCCATATCCAGAACTTCCAGTTCTCCAAAATTTTCAAACAAAATTTACATTTTCTTTTAATATATAGTCAACGTAATCCAAAATCGACACTGAACTAAACCCAACTCGAAACTCACTTGAATTGCCACCCGACCAAAAATAAAATCTGCAAACGCACTGATGCTACGTGTTTAGCAATTTTTAGTACTTGAAAACCTTAACAAAAGTTATGCAGTTTTCTAATATAATTTCGAGAAAACAAGTTTTTCGGAAATGCTGAATGTAAGTAATCAACTGTCAAACATTGTGTGGTCTAATGATGGAAGCCAAGTCATTGATTGTACTTAGAATTCGAAAATCATGTGAGAAATGTAGAGTCAATTGATAACTATAGCATCGCTAATATCTGATTTTTACCAAAAATTTACTTTCAGGATTACTATAGGTTAGTGATGCAATAGCAAAGGGCACATTGAACAAAAGAAAAATAGACATACCTGCTTCCGTAATCTTGACCTCCGAGCAGACTCTCGATTAGATTGCTTTCTCTTCTGCCTCTTTAATTCACGTTCGTCCTGCTGGATAAGAGTTCAAATTTCTTTTTCAGTGTGAATGACTTTAATTTTTCAGGCATGCTTTCTCTTATAATTGGTACTTTTGTTTAAAGGAGGAGGTTGAGAACCAGTTCATAAGCAACGAGAGATAAATTTAGAAGGGAAAAAAAATATTACAGCTACAGCAACTAGAGACAGAAAAGCATATAAAACTCGGGAAAGGATAGCCAGCACAAGGGTTTCAGTCCACAGCTCTGGTAAACGGAAATACACGCACTACAAGCAAATAGTAATGCCCTAAGCTATAGTATGAAGTAATGAAACTACTTTCCTATAGTAATATGCAATTTTTCAGAAAATTAGCCAACCAAGTTGACTATGTCAGTATATAGTGCAACTAGGATCCAAACCCATTCTCCCACCAAGAAGGCATGAAGTTATGAACAGACCTATATAAAATGTTAACAAAGTCGCCACAAATACGGAAGCTGGATAAATGAAATCAAACAAGACTGGAAGCAATTCAAAGCAAAGTATGTATACTTGAATCCACTGATCATTCATCATGCCAGATGGAGTGACAGTCTGTGCGACACCAACTGAATTTGGCCGGAGTTTCATGGACCCAGTACCAGCCGGATTAGTATTCCACAAATCCATGCCAATATTCAAGTTAGTTGCAGGGACAGAAACTACAGGATTGCCAGGTACAGAATTCGGGAAATTAGTTGGGACACCATTGTTTTGTGCGTTAGCCCCTGATATAAAATCACAATCTCATTAATCCAAAGAAATTGCAGGTAATGTTGATGCGCATTTAAGAACCCTAACCATCAACAAGCATCTGGTCAAAGCTTCCTTTCTTGGATGCAGAGAAGTCCTATAAAATGTGTAAAGCCACATGCTTCAATAAAAAATAAATCTGCTATATACACCAAAAAAATAATGTAGCTATTGAAGTCTAGAATATATGCATAGAATAGAAAATCTAAAACCCAAACGGGTTGAAAGGACCGACCTGGTTATTGTTTTCATCACTTGCATCTGATGAACCTTCACTACCGCTCTCAGCACTGCTCATGAGCAAATTTAACAATCAGAAACTGAACATCAAATGGTAAACGTCTAGATGCTTTTTATCATCAAAAGACAACAAATAATAGAAGATGGTGTTATTGGAGTCTAAATACGCGAACTTTGGGTGTATTTTGATTTTGCACACGAACTTTGAAATGTCTCAATAAATACATGAACTTTAATATTGTTGCAATTTTACCACGATTTCTATTTTCGCCCAATTTGAAACTTACATGGCAGTACAGTGGCATAATTTGCGTGAGTCAATGTGGCAATACTCCAATCAAAACGATATCATTTTGTTTATGAAAATTCGGAAAAAAAATTAAAAAAATCAATCTTAATTTTGTTAATCCACTTCATCACTCTCTCTCAAAAATAAAAATAAAAAAATCACCAGTTTCAAAGGATTTACAGTGTGGGTTGTTATGGTGAATTTGGTGAGCCTCGGCCGAGTGCCTTATGGTGTGAAGTGTTGGTTGTAGAGAGGTGGAGAGAGAGACAATGGCGGTAATGTTCGGATGAGAGGCAACGGTGATTGTTGCTGGGATAGTCAATGGTGAACAGGGAATGGACACAGTCGGCAGTGTCGTGTTGTCCTAGGTTGCAGAACAGCCACAGTGGAAATGGCGGGCAGTGGCGAATCTGACGCGGCTGTCGACTGGCGGCACGGCGTAAGGGTTTCGCCGGAGAGAGGAAAAAGAAGTTTTAGGGATTTTTCTTTTAGATTTGGATTATCCACTGTAAAGATTTGAAGTGGAGATTATGTGAGAGAGAGAGAGAGAGAGAGAGAGAGATTTGATTTACTTGTTCTTGGATTATTAAGTTAGACGTCAGGAATTCCGAAGGTGATGAAGTAGAGGGTGTTGACGAAGCAGAATAGTAGATTGTTGCTGCCATTTTTGAGCTCATGAAGAGAGAGAGAGAGAGAGAGATGACAGTGCACAAGAGCAGCTTTGTAGTTGCTGCCATTTTTGAGTTAATGAACCTCAAATGCAGGCCCAGAGAGAGACGGATGAGGTGGATTAAGAAATTTGATTTCGATTATTTCATTTTAAATTCATAAATAAAAAAGATGTCATTTTGATTGGAATAGAGCCACTAGGCTGCCACATAAGATTCAATTAGGGCGAAAACAAAAATTGTGGTAAAATTAAAACAATGTTAAAGTTGATGTATTTATTGACACATATCAAAGTTCGTGTATAAAACCAAAATACACCCATAGTTCATGTATTTAGGTGCCAATAACCCTAGAAAATAAGCATAATAAAAGTTGGCAGCATCAAATATGTGGTAGATCACCTGTGGGTACCATCGTTTCCAGAGCCAGAGGCGGTTTTTCCATCATCTCCGGTCTTTCCACCAACGATGCCATGATTTGCTGAAGCACCCTTGGATTTTTTGCTTGACAAACGATCCTTCCCATGAGTTCCATTACCATCTGATTCTGCAGTTCCATGTACAAAACCTGGTGGCTGTAAGGGGAACAAGGAAGAAAGTGGTAATGTGAAGCTTTTGAAACTCCTGAGAATTATATTGCCAAACACTATGATAGAAAAACTTAAGAAAAAGGTGTTTGCATTCACTATCTATACCGTAGCCATATTAGGGTGAGCATAGATTCCCCCAGGAGGATATAAAGCTGAATATGGAACTGGGGTCCCATAAGGTGGCATCATAGGATGCTGAAAAAGCAAGTAAAAGAAAGAAATAAATAAAAAACCGTGAGGATCACTAATCTGAACACAATCTTTTATAAATCACGGGTGTGAAGCTAGACATTCCAGAATTCTCACCTGGCCTCCCCACATGTAAGGATGGGGAGTGGGAGAAGCCACAGTTGAAGCAAAGAAAGGTGGAGCTGCTCCAGCACCATAAAAAGCCTGGAAAGAATAAAACCCCAGATGCACTTTAAAAGAGAGACATTTTCTTTAAACAAACAAAAAATAAACTTACAAACTTCATAAGAAATGAAAGCCAACGCAAATATATTAGACCTGCATAGAACTTGACCAATCAGGATAGACAGGCATAGTAGGTGCAACAGGTACTTCCTGAAATACAACCACCAAGCTTATGGATATTAATTTAGGCCACATGGAAAGTTCAGCTCTTATTTATCATTTCCACAGAGAGAGGTTACTTGCTGCAAAACACCACCTTTTGATTTTTGCAATTGTAACATCTTAAATTATTCAACAGTAGCAGTACACGTTGGACAAACTTCATCGAAAAAATTGGGGATGTAATTGCAAAAAATTAAAAGGGATAATGTAATTGCAGCACTTTTAAAATCGTTTGAAACTTGTACACTTGTGCTATTTGTGGCAATTAACCAAAAAAAAATACATACCTAACAAACCCTGTGTTGAGAGAAGAGAAATAAATTAGTACCTGGGCTGAGGTTGCAGGTTTGGATGATTTTGGAGTGCTTTCTTCCCCATCCCCCATTAGAGCAGCAGCAGATTGTGCCCTCTAACCCTTTCTGGTAATTCCTTTACAGGATATTGGTATTTTCAATCAAAAAATAGAACCTGGTGACATTGCATACATGTAAAAATAGTCAAAAGCCCATTTCAACTTAGACTGACATTATGAAGGCAATGAATGGAAGATCAACCCCAACATTCTTGATAGTAGCTTTCAAGAAATAGAACAGATATAAGATATCGCAATGGACATCCAGCAATGCTGCCTGAGCACCTAGTACTAAATGCATATAACAGCATGGAGCACTGTCAAGATTTTCTGACTTAAAGTTGGAAGATGTATATGATGTCAGCATTTACTGGTAGTTGTCCGCAAATTATGCTCAAAGTTTTGTATCTTGTAGATATGTCATCTAATGAAACATGGGGGAAGCTTAATAAACAGCATAAAATATATATCTAGTTGTTGGCTATATTACAAAAGCATAAACATTAACGAATTTAGAATTTATTTAACACCAATAGATAGGGCCATCTGGTTAGTACAGCTATCACTGCTGGAAGCCTGTTATCAACAGCATACGGCATAATCAACCATTTGAAATTTATAGTTGCCACAAACAGCTACAGGGGGGAAAGAAAAGCATTTAAGAAATGGTGGATGTAAGACCAGAAAATATTCAGATAGTTATATTATATCCAAGTGAAAAGGAATTTATATGTTAGTAAATAGAGTTATTTGCAAAGAGTTGCATGACAAAGTATTTTCCTATGGCATGTGCAGCTTATTTTGGTGTTCTATTTTGAACTCAAGCTCACATTTTTTGCATTAAGACAAGAAAAGAGAACAAAAAGGACATGTAAATGCTATTACATTTGTACTTCATCACTCATGCAGCCAATAATTAAATTGAAAACGAAATGCATGATACAGGAGAACAACCTACAATGCAATGGGCAATCTAGAATCAATCTGATCAAAGCAAATAAGAAATCATTTTCAAGTTTCAATATATATCAAAAGCCTCCACCAAAATATAAAAAAATATATATATAGTAACCATAACAAGAAGCATCTGCTGGATCCATCGCTAAACCAAGTCATGAGACACGTGAAGAAAGAGCGTCAACAAATTAGTTCACAATTAAGCCCATGAGAAGACACAGTAGCCAATAAGCATAATGAGCTGTATTATCAAATTGAATTTTCCGATCATTATGCAACATAGAGACCTGAATGATCAAACGTATTGCTGTTTAATTCCGCAAATTATTAATCAGTTACTCTAAAAGATTGAACTCAAGCATGTCAGGCACTTCAAATTGAACTTCGTTATGATAAAAATGCACCTTTAGCTGCTGAGATACTTCGCAATACAAACAAATGATTGCATCCGTTAGATGCATGTCGTACGTAATAAAATCCCCTTAAATCCAGAACAACAAGTATGTCTTACAACCTGGGATTCCAGAACAACAAGTATGTCTTTCAACCAATCGACTTGAATCAGTATCCAATATATCTTACAACCAATTCAAGCACTCAATTAATAAACTAAAAGCTCACAAGTCACCTAAGAATCTAAAATTAAGGCTTCAAACTCATATTCCAATTCCTGGCAGTTAAATCACATTCCCTCGGTAAACATAATGAAAGCAAGAAAAGACAAAACTGAAAGACCCATAACTGAATTCCACGGCGGACATCGAGGTAAGTCTTGTCTAGTATGAATCTATTAAAAGGAACAGCAAGAGAGAGAAACAAGAGAAGATAACACAGGCGACTAACCTGGTATGAGGTGGAAGGAAAAGGTGTCCAAGTCGGACGGGTGGAAAGCTCAATTAGTTGTTGGTTGTGGTTAGTACAAGTCTAGAAAGAAACGCCAAAAACCACACCAGAAACAGATAGCCGCGAATCTCCCTGAGATCCAACGGTAGCAAAATTAAGATTTTATTCCCAAACTCGTAAATCTCCCCAAAAAAAGAGAAAGAGGAAAAAACCGAAAATTAGCCGAAAAACTCTGCCTGCTACGCACTAATCTTCAACAAGTAGTGAAAAATTCTAGTGTTGCGGGAAAATTGAAAGGAATGACAACAGGTAATTAAGTTTAACTAACTGTGGTGGTGGTGGTGGTGGTGCACGGTTGCGGAAAGGGATGGGTGGGTGGGTAGGGTTTTCGAGGTTGACACGTGAGGGGGAAGAGGAATCCAACTGGCGGAAACTGAGTGGATAGACATGACGCGGCAACCAAGTGTTTGCGATGACTCATGCCTGCCTTTTATGTTTTATTTTCTTTTCTTTTATTGCCTTGAATGGATAACTTTATTTAATTAATTTGCAACCCCAACCGCCTTTACCAATATTTAGGGAGAGATTCGGTTAATACTCATTTATGGTATAAAAATCGATCATATAGTTTTTTATCCATTTATTTAATCATTAAAAAATAAAAATAGAAAACCATCATATATCATGAATATATAATTATTGGAATAATTGTTGGAGACTCAAATAATGGATATGTAAGCATGATAACTTACATGTTGTTCTATGTCTCCATGGACCATGAATCTAGGAGCTTTTGCTTGGATTGTATTATTTGATCTACATACCGGAACTGATAACATTATAGATTATGCAGGATTATATACGAAATATAATTTTTTGGCTCTCTCTTTAGCCCTATGTCTCTTATCCTTAGGAGGTCTTCCTCCACTAACAGTTTTTTTGGAAAACTCTATTTATTCTGGTGTGGATGGTGTTCTTTGGTTCCTGATCTCAAAGGATAATATTCTAATCCTCTTAAATTAATAATTGAACCATCTTCAATTAGTTACTATTAGATCTCAATACTGAGATGATATTGTGTATACTCGAGAGAACAAAATAGATGAAAGCAAGAAAAGTGTTTGTTATTATTCAACCGAAATCGCTTATGCGTATAATACATCCACTTATTTATAAGCTAGAACATTAGCACTCTAACGAAAAAAAACGAAGAAGTGTGTTAACGCTTATTATTTAACTACATGCGCAACATGCAGCTCTACACAACTCCACGCACACCATGCTTGACTACACTCGAATACTACCACGTGTACTCATTCCCCGTGATCCTTCTACATTACTTCTTCACCCCCCCCCCGCAGTCGGATGTGGTGGATGTCTACCAATCCAAGCTTGGACACAAGAAGCGAAACCGAGGGCGGATAGAGCCTTGGTAAATAAGTCTGCAAGTCGTAAAGTAGTAGAAATGTGTTGTGGAATCAAGAAACCGAGTGATATCATCCGTGCAAAATGACAATCAATATCCAGTGTTTAGTCCGTTCGTGGAAAACTTGGTTCTTCGTGATATGGATGGCACTGATTATCACAATAGAGAGGTATAGGTTAAGCGGCAGATATCCCAAAATCATCACGAGATATGTAATCCAGATGAGCTCTCGCGCGGTGGCACCGAGAGCACGATATTCGCCTCCGCCAAGAAATCGACACAATCGTCGCTTTTACAACGCCACGATATCAAGCAACCACCTAGAACACGCAAAACCGATCAAAGATCTTCTTGTATCAATCAGAGTTCCCGATCTGCATCACCGTAGGTCGCAACGGAAACATCTTCTTGGTGGGATAGAACAAGCGAGGAAGGGCAACCGCGAGGTATTTAAGTACATGCATAGCGATCCCAATGGTGCTTGCATGGCTTATTAACAAATTGCTTAGCTGTTGGATCGCATAGCCAAGATCGTAGGCGTGTTAGATTAAGGTATAATAATCTACCCACTAGGCGTCTATAAGGTTCTGGATCAGGAAGTAAGGTTGATCCTGTCGCAGACAACACCATACCTTGAGGAAAGGGCGTAGCAACAGAACGACAGCTCAATAAACCAGTGGAGGCAAGTAAGTCAAGAACATACTTTCTCTGATTGAGAGAAGTCCCAGATGTCCCACGCGCAATTTCCATCCCCAAAAAATACTTTGCTACACCAAGATCTTTAATTGTGAAAGCTGCATCCAAATAGATTTTGACTTCATTAATCAGCTTCTCATCAGGTCCGGTGATAAGAATATCATCCACATAAACAAGGAGGCAAACGAATGATAAAATTGTTCCTTTCAAGAAGAGACAATGATCATGGGAAGACTGCCGAAAACCAAACTTGAATAGGTGTTGGCAAAATTCAGCATTCCACTCTCGAGATGCTTGTTTCAACCCATACAAACTTTTCACCAACTTACATACTTGACCAGGTTTTGCCTTCGTATATCCCTGTGGAGGAGACATGTATATTTCATCATGTAGAAATCCATGAAGGAACGCATTATTAACGTCGACTTGATGAATAGCCCAATTATAAGATGTTGCCATAGCAATCAAAAAACGAACTGTTACAAGCTTTGCAACTGGAGAGAATACCTCAGTGTAGTCAATACCATATTTCTGATTGTAGCCTTTTGCTACAAGTCTAGCCTTGAACCTCTCAACTGTACCATCAGAATTCATCTTTACCTTGTAAACCCACTTGCACCCAATGGGTCTTTTACCAGGTGGTAAATCTGTGATAAGCCATGTTTGATTATCCTCCAAAGCCGTGATCTCATTATCCATGGCTTCCCTCCATTCTGGATATGTGTTGGCTACTTGATAAGAGGAAGGCTCATGAATATTTGTGACATTAATGAGGAAGGCAGTGTAGCGAGGAGTGAGGCAGTGAGCTTCCTGAAATGGAATTGTAGGAGGGGTAAAATCATGATTAGGATCTTTATGAGATGAGGACACCATATCAATAGCACCCACATAGTCATTCATCCATGCTTGGGGATTGGATGTCCTAGCACTTTTCCGGATAGGTTCACTCAAAGATGAATTTTCCGATGTAGGATGAGAATTTTCGATGTAGGATGAGGATTATCTGAGTCTGAATGTGAATTTTCTGAGGTAGAATGGGAGTTATCTGATGCAAAAGGAATGAAATCTGAAGATTCAAGTGGTTGTGTTAATGAGCTAGGCATTTGTAATGAGGTATCACTGATTATGGGATAGAATATAGGATCTGGATTCATATTTGAGTGCTGGGCAGTTTGGAAAGGAAAAATATTGTGCACAAACTTCACATCTCGTGATGTAAGGACTTGACAATTGTCCATATTATATAACAAATATCCCTTTCGATCCATGGCATATCCCAGAAATATAGATTTAAAGCACCTAGTATCAAACTTCATCTTACAAGGTAGCAAATTCTTAGCATAAGCTAGGCATCCGAAAGGATGAATACTTTCAAGAGATGGTTCTTCTCCAAACAACATATAATACGGACATTTCCAGTTCAAAACTTTACTTGGTAACCGATTCAACAACCAAGTAGCACTCATCAATGAATAAGACCATAATTCTTTTGGCGGTTGCTCTCAAACATTAGAGCTCGAGCAATTTGCAATAGACTTTGATGTCTCCTCTCCACGATTCTATTTTGTTGTGGAGAATACACATGTTTTCGATGCGAGAATACCATGCTCGGAAAATAAATTTGCCGATTTCTATTTATAAATTCGATCCATTATCATTCGACTTTCTTGATGTTACTTCCAAATTGAGTTTTGATCATCAAGATGTCTTGTCTAAGGGCATTAAAGACTTGTTCCTTCGAATTAAGCATATATGTCCATGTCATGCGAGTATGATCTTCAACTATCGTAAGCATAAATCTAACATTAGCAATGCTCACACAATTATAAGGCCCCCATACAACCGCATGTATCAATTCAAACATCGATGCAGATCTTTTATATAATAAAGGAAATGGCATTCGAGTGAGTTTAGATCGAGCGCATACCTCACATCCTTGCACGACTTCAATGTCATTCGTGTTATTCGAATTTTGCTTCATCATGCGCTTCACGACTTCCATAGATGGATGCCCCAGTATTTTATGCCATTCCATCGCATTCAAGGTAGCAGTTGATACATTGTTGCATTTGATGCCTCCATGTATCACATACAGATTCCTTATCAACTTTCCTATCCCCACTACGGTTTCAGATTGCCTTCAGTATAACGCAATGTGTACTTAAAACATACACCTTACCGAACTATCTCTTGCCAACCGTGCCACCGAGATCAAGTTGTGAGTAAAATCAGTGCGAGAAGAACATTTCTGAGAATCATATGTTCATTAATGTGAACTACCCCTTGATACAACACTTCTTTGATAGTTCCATCTGGAAGGTATATATCTTGTGGATTCTTTAGCTCAGCAATACTTGACATCAATTCTGAATTACAGCAAATGTGCGCACTAGCACCTGAGTCTATAATCCAGTGTTTCTTCTCCGTTCCCTCAAGCACGCTAAAGGCATAATGACCATCAAAGTCTTCTGGTAAACTTGCCCCATTCAGAATCATATTAGCATCAAGTTTCGTGTAGATACATTCCCTTTGTTCACCAACCGCCCCAAACATTTAGCTAACTCATTTTGGATTATCTTTCCAATTTACGAATTAGACTCGCGTCACGTACACCACCAGTTTCTTCAACTTGCTCGCTTGTTTCCAATGGCGTTTCTACAAAATTCACCTTCATTTTCCTCGATTTCCTTTAGTTTCTTATACCAATCGAAACCGTGCAATCAAACAGTCCTTCTCCTCATGCCCAATTTTGTTGCAATGCCCGCATACATGTTTTGTTTTCCTCCTTAATTTTCCTTCCTTTGAAGTCGTATTGTTTCCCATAGGTATTTTGCTTCATGTTCATTGTTGTCCAACATTCATTGCTAACCGACCACTTGTATCACCGTAATTTTCGTGGTAAGTTTTGATCTTCAACATGTAAGATCATCGAATAAGCTCGATTCACATTGGGTAGAGGTTCTAAGAACAACACTTGATTCCTTGCGTGTTCATAACCGTCATTAAGTCCGTTGAAAACCGCATTAACCTTTGATTTTCTTCCCTTTCAATGGTCGTACTCGAGCTCCACACGTCTGCTTCAATGGAGGCGGTGTATCAATCCAATTCCCACATAGCAGTAAGGTTATTGAAGTACACAAGTGCGCTTTGATTACCTTGAGTATATCCTCCAATTTCACGTTGAAGACGTGCTATCTTTGGTCCATTACTCAGCCCAAACCTCTGACTCAACGCATCCCATAGCAATTTAGTTGATTCTATGTGGACAAACGCATCTTTTAACCGATTTGCTCCAATTCAGAAAGTTGCTACCGTTTAATTGATTAGAAACTAGTTGCATACCGGATGATCTCCACTTTGTAGTTGCGATTGCTTCACCGATTTGATTATTCGTGTTTACGGTTCGTTCTCCTCGATGTTCGTCGTCATTCCTTTGATGCTCTTCATTCGAGCATCACGGTTCTCGCTTCCTCATCGCGCGAATATTCCATCCACTCGTCTGTCTCTTGCCATTGTTCTCCGAGATATCTCAACCAAGTCGCTCGATACCATATTAGATCTCAATATCGAGATGATATTGTGTATACTCGAGAGAACAAAATAGATGAAAGCAAGAAAAGTGTTTGTTATTATTCAACGAAATCGGTTATGCGTATAATACATCCACTTATTTATAAGCTAGAACATTAGCACTCTAACGTAAAAAGCGAAGAAGCGTGTTAACGCTTCTTATTTAACTACATGCGCAACATGCAGCTCTACACAACTCCACGTACACCATGCTTCAGCTACACTCGAATACTACTATGTGTACTCATTCCCCGTGATCCTTCTACATTACTTCTTCAGTTACAGACCTACGGCGAATCATTGATGAAAAAAATGCAGGTGATTTTCTTTACAAATATAAACAAAAAGAATATTTTGCAAAATATAGCAAAAGATACATGATTATAATTTTCAAATAAATAACCGAAAACTTAAGTTCATCAATTCTATTTAATAAATAAACAATATTTTATAGTACTTTTTAATAACCTGATCACAAAATCGTACCGATATTCTCAAATTTTGAAATTAATTAAGAAAATGTAATCAATTATTCACATTTCCGGTACAATTTCGATACGGTTTATTGGTCAGTCTCTTTTCTTCCACCCTATTTAACATTGGTTAACTCGTGCAAAAAAAACATTGGCGAACGAACTCTTAACTCTTTAAGTTAGAAGATATTTTTTAATATAATTTTGTTAGTGTCCAAATATGTTACCATGATTATTATTTAATTCTTAACTTTTATTTTTATTTTTGATTAGCTACACATAGAAATTGAAATAAAAGACGAAATTAAAATAAAAATAGGAATTGTATTAATAAAACCCGTAATGGAGTCTCTGAAGAACAATTGTGGGATTTGAATCCAAACCCGAGTAAAAAAATTGAAAATCTGAAATCCTTCGGATGAATTGCTCAAATGTCGAATTGACTATGATATGTCTGTGTGCACGCACATTAATTATAATAAATGAGGCAGGTACAGGTGGATCGAGAAAACATCAAATTTGAAACTTTCCTTTTTATGCTAGTATAAATTATTCATTGTTCTAAAAGTGGAAGTTCTTCCTTGAGAGCTCCTATACCTCAACTTCATGAGAATATGAAAGGGATAAATCACGATGATTTAACGATTAAGAAGTTATGAGATTTTTTCCTAGTGGCTACAAGGAATCACTCTAAAGATGGTGATACTCTTACACTATAATTGCTAAGATTCGATCATTGATCATTATTCCAAATTTATTAGCTCTTAACCAACTGAACTAAATCCGTGAGAACAGTATAAACTATTTCTTTGGAGGGTTAGATTGGATCTAAGTTGCATAACTTGCATCCCAACGACTTGCCATCTCTAAAATAGTACTGTTTTGGTGCAATTTTGATATTATTTTACTCATGTTGTGCACCAATATTGAGCACTGGGTCCCACAATTTCTTATAATTGCGTATTATTTAGAACTTAGAAGTTTTATATATAAACACTTAATTCAATTTAATATCAGATGATTATTTTGTTTAAATTTTGAAATATTACTTTTTTGAAGAACACTAACTTATTGTGCGCGTTGATGAGGCAAAAAATGGAATATTTAGGAGTTTGATATAAATATATTGTATACATCAAATATTGAGTGATGACCAAGTAAATCCTAAAAATTATAGCTTTGTATCTTATAAATGGAGGTCTTTATCTCTCATAATACACTGCATTGAATATTATATTTTAACCAATTAAGTCAAATATTCGAAGTATGCCGTAGAAAAGAATTGTGTTTGTCCGATAAGATAATCCTTGTTTAACTATGTGCAAGTACGTGTTTGATAATTTTGATCAACACCCACTATACAATATGCTAAACAAATTATTATATTTTTAAATCGTAATTGAATGTGTATTATGGAATATATATATATATATATATATATATATATATATATATATATATATAGGGATGGTTCTGTGAGAATGGAAATAATCAGGAAATAAGAATAGATATGTAAGTCTAGCATATCTTTCATATTTATGTAAGACAATTAAATTACTATGTTGCACATATTAGTTTAGCATATATTTCATCTTTCAGTAGACATATCTTAAATATATTAGTTTAGACATCTTTCTTTGCGGCAGAAGACAAGAAGGGTTCTAATCTTTGCACGAATCCGCGTAACACACACAACATAAAAGCGTAGCACAACCGAAATTAAATCTCACTCATTGATCCAAAGAAATCAAAGGTCCAGATTCATTCATATTTCCTACCAAATTATCAATTCATACCTGATACATCTCCTATATATATATATATATAAGGTTGGTTATAGTGAGAACCACCTCTTAGATAAGAACTAAGAACCAATAACTACCGTTAGATTAAGTAAGATCGGACGACACATAATTATTTAATGATAAAAATAGTCAAATCCTAAATTTTCGTTCTTTGGATATTTCACATTTTATTTTTCGTTGTTCATATAATTCATGTTGTTATTCATATAATCATAGTTCTTGTGCATGCTATTCATTCCAATTCATTGTTATGTTCATGTAATTCATGGTGTTATGCATATAATCGTAGTAATTATGCATACGAGAATAATTACAAATCAATATACAAATCCTTGATTTTAGGGCTAAATGGTTATCATTAAATTATGGGGATAATTAACTATTTATAATTAATCTTGATCATTAGATTATAAAATGAATGGACCACATTAGTTCTTAGTTCTCAAAAGTTGGAGTTCTCATTTGATCCACTCCCATGCGTCCCACACGCCCGCTGAAGCTTATCTGGGCTAGATATAAAATTTGGTCCAAACCTTCCCTTTGAAGCTTTTGGGGTGAAGTTAGGGTGCCCACCTTATCATTTGGTATCGAGCCGACCTTCCATTGGGTCGGTGTCTCATAGGGTTCGCCGGATCGCCGATCGAGGCAATCGGGTCTTATGGGGTGGGGATGATCGTCCCACGCCCCGCGAAGCTTATCTCGGCTAGATATAAGGTCGGTCCAAACCTTCCCTTGAGCGCTTTTGGGGTGAAGTTAGGGTGCCCACCTTATCATTGGGTTGGATCCAATGAGAACTTATCTTTTGAGAACTCGAGAACCATGCATATCGTTTAAGATGATGCGTAAAAGCAAGTATAAAGTTAGTGCATAACGAAAACTTTCTAAAATTGTTGCACAACAAAATAATTTTAGAAAGTTTTCGTTATGCACAACTTTATATTGTTTTGTGCATCATCTTCAACGTCTTATGCATGGTTCATGAGTTCATAAAAAGATGTGGTTCTCATTTGATCCATTCCCTATATATATATATATATATATATGTGTGTGTGTGTGTGTGTGTTTAATGTATATTTTGCTCTGATAGATTGCATAATTTGATCATATTAGTTTAGTTTGATATTATGATTGAATATTATTCTATCTGCATCATTTATCTTATTCTTCCTCCTTTTTTTATTTTACAATAGAGTTTTCCCTTTGTGATATTTGATTTGAATGGTTAGATTAGATCTAGTTGTGATGATTTTGTGATTCTAGTCCTTAATGAGTTCGTGGGCTCAATTGGAATTTGTTAGTTGGTGGGCTTGAAGATGAAATTAATTTAAGAATCAATACGTGAATATAGTAATTTGATATCTCATTTTTGGACAATGAGATATACTTGTATATATACAAAGATCAGATCGCATCCCCATCCGTTCTTTCATACGTAATTAATCTTTGGAGAAATATATTTATACGTAATACCTTTGTAAATTAAATCGAAATGGACCGGACCGGATCAGCTATTATTAATTTTATGGGGATTCCTTCTCTGCCCTTTGTACATCGGCGAGATGAAAAGCACCTAAGTTAGGAAAATAAATAAATCTATAATCCCAAGAAATTCACCAATCATCTACTGATATGCAGCAAAATATTCACCATATATAATCGTGCATATCAATTTAAAATTCCATTAATTAAGTGATCAATTTCATCGTGCATATTCAATTTAAAATCCATTAATTAACTAGATCGATTCCTAATTATATTGAAATTACAGTAAAACTGATAAATAATTACACAGGTTTGAAACTAAAGTAAAAAATAATTTCATTACTTAGTTCATAAATAATTTCATTATTTGGTCGATACATAATTTCATTATTTGGTCGATAAATAATTTCATGATTTAGTCGATTTTTTTTGTAGTGTAGTTAAAAACTTAAAACATTTTGAGACAATGGAAAAGAATATAACTCTTTAAGCATATTGCAAACGAGTCTTAATAAAATAAAATAAAAATGAGTCCCCCCCCCAAAAAAAAAGCTGAGAGAGACGACAGCAGGCACTACAAAAAAACAGGCGAATAGCGACGGAAAATTCCGTCACTAATAATGTCGGATCCGTCGTTAGTTTGGATCAGCGACGGATTAGCGACGGAATAAAGGGGTCGCTGGAAACCTGGTAGGCAATCTTTTAACGACGGATTTACGTCCGTCGCTAATTATTAGCGACGGATTAGCGACGGAAGTTTCAGTCGCTAATCGACAACCTCCGAACGGTCGTCTGATTTTACAATCCGTCGTTAATACGACTCTAAGTCGTCGTTAATATCGACGGATTAACGACGGAATGACGTCGTAGTTAAAAATACCGTCGCAAATCCGTCGTTAATTCGACGACAATCCGTCGCTGATCCGTCGTTATATAGCGACGGACACAGTCCGTCGTTAAAATTATGATTTTTTTTTATTTCACGTAACCAATCCGTCGTTGAAACGTCTCCAGTCCGTCGCTAAATCGTAAATCCGTCGTTGAAACGTCGCCAGTCCGTCGCTAAATGTACAAACTGTATAGAGATTCAATTTTTATTTTGGACGGTCGTTTACAACAAACAACAAACCTGTTTTCAAACAAACACAATCCAAACAAACCAATTCTAAATGATAAACATTATCATTCTAAATCAGGCGACACAATTAAAACAAAACAATTTCACGTCATAATATCAAACAAACCAAATAATTCTAAATCATACGATAAGTTTACAAACAAAATGTTTTGTTTCTTCATAAATTCATAATCTGACCCAAATATGACGATGGTGGGGGGAAACGGGAGCTGATATCACGAGGGTGGGGGGAAACGGGAGCTGGCCATGAAGCGCTCCGAGGCCTCTTCTTGGCGCGAATCGAGCTGAATCGTGTTTGAACGTCATCTCGCTCTCACTCAATTTGCAATCGCCTCAGATTGCTCCCGCCGACCTGCAATCGACCTCGTATGCCTCGCGTTCTGCTGCTTTCACTATCAATCTGGCCTCGTATTGCTCGCGCTCAGCTTGCAATCTGGCCTCCATCTCCAATAGCTATTGATGATAAGCTATCGTAGAGTCAACTGCTCGGATGAACTCCTTTCTGTGCAGCCTTTTGCAATCAAAATAAGGATAAAATGAAAATTTTGACATTATTTTACTATAAAATCAAGAATGGGTCTAGTCTCTTGCGACACATCGATCGAAAGTCCATCCTTTTGTTTCTCGTTTTCTCTAGATTCTTGACTACACTCGTATACGAACTCAAAGCTCCTTCGTATTGAATGACAACACTCAAACCATCTTCCTCGTATTCAATTCTGTACGAGTTGTCATGTTCCTTCAATTTTGCTAAGATAAGCATATAATGTGGATCATCCCCCTCCTCACTGGAAACAGAAATTGTAATGATAGTCTTCATTATTGTATCTTAGCTTTTCATTCGACTTCGTCCCATACGCCATCACATATTCTTGGCATATGACACGTGTCGCTTGTCCATGCCGTGAACAAGCAGCATTCTTTTGATATTACCTGATTCATCGCAGGATAATGATTGTGATTATGAGCAGCATCAAACTCATCCTTACTGCTTGAACAAGAAGTAAGGATGCTCTGACCGCTTGAAAAAGAAGTGAGGATGCTCTTAATGCTGCTCATAATCACAATCATTATCCTGCGATGAATCAGATAATATAAAAAAAAATGCTGCTTGACAACAGCATGGACAAGGAGTACACGTGCCATATGCCAAGAATATGTGATGAGCAGAAGAGGACGAAGTCGAATGAAAAGCTAAGATATAATAATGAAGACTATCATTACAATTTCTATTTCCGTGGAGGAGGAGGATGATCCTCATTATATGCTTATCTTAGCAAAATTGAAGGAACATGACAACTCGCACAGAATTGAATACGAGGAAGATGGTTTGAGTGTTGCCATTCAATACGAAGGAGCTTTGAGTTCGCATACGAGTGTAGTCAAGAATCTAGAGAAAAACGAGAAACAAAAGGATGGACCTTCGTATCGATGTCCCGTCGTAGACTAGACCCATTCTTGATTTTATAGTAAAATAATGTCAAAATTTTCATTTTATCCTTATTTTGATTGCTATTTGATTTTTCTACGCAACAATTAGAAATGAAAATGATCAAGATCAAGATCATGACATTTTTATCAAACACCACATATGCCTAATTATACACTTAATTACTCAAAACATCTTAATTCACGAATTCAAACACCACATATACCTTTTTACTTATACCCAATCTTCCACTAAGAGAACTTCATGTGATACAATTTTTCCTCATTTTCATGGGTTATAAATAAAAGTGGGTGCATTTTGATTTTACAAATTATAGCAACAAGCAAACTCATACAATTTTGAAACTTATAAAACATCTTATTCATATAACAATTCTAACAAAATTTCGTGAGTAAGTTTTATAAAATTAATCGTCATTTGATTCCCAATTCAATCAAACTCATTCAAATTTCACCAAATCATCGCCATATGCCTAATTATACACTTAACAACTCAAAACATCTCACGAAATGATGAATTTATCATCCCAATTCACATCCAAGCTTATCAATTTCACAAGCCCAAATCACAAGACTAACATTCAATGTATCATTTTCACTATCAATTCGGTAAACTCAATTCAATTTTCACTATCAATTCAATGCATCATATATAATATTTTCACTATCAATTCAATACATCATATAATTTTCACTAATCAATTCAATGCATCATATCTGATATTTTCAATAAAATCAACAAATATATAACAAAATGAAATATAAATAAAAAATGAAATATAAATAAAAACCCAAACAAACCAACCCGGACGGACGACGTAGTGGCAGCAGCGAGGCGGGGCAGGCAGGGAGGCGGGGCAGCGGACGGACGGCGATGGATCGGCAGAGGAGGGCAGGGGCTCACTGGTGAGGAGGCAAGGGCGGAGCTAGGCACGGGCGTGGGATCGGGGGCGAGGCGATGGCGGCAGAGCAGGCGGCAGATTTGAGGTGGGGTGAAAGTGTGGTGGTGGGGTGGGGTTGGTTGGGGTGGGTGTCATGGCTTAGGGGCGTACCAGGCGGGGGGAGATCGGCGGGCGGGTCGGGCTGCACAGACAGGCGGCAGGCGAGGTTGGGTTGGGGAGGGATGGGGGAGGGAGGGAGGTTTCGAGGATCGATATGAAATGGGGAAGAAATCCCGTCATTATTAAACTTTTAGCGGATTATTAGGCGGAATAGTCCGTCGTTATATTTAAAATCTTGTGAACGACGAATAATGGATTTAACGACGGAATAATTTAACGACGGACACGTATCCGTCGTTAATTAACGTCTGAAATTTAAAAAATAAAAAGATTTTACATTAACGACGGAATGAATTCGTCGTTAAATTCGAGACTATTTTACGGCGGACATTCCGTCGCTATTATTATTGGGAATAAATAAAATCGAATTAAAATTAACGACGGATTGTATCCGTCGTTAAAATAAATTAAAAAAATTAGAAATAATCCGATTTTTAACGGGTTTAGTGACGGAATTGGTTAATTCAATTAAAAATAACAAAAAATTAATTTTAACGACGGACACTATCCATCGTTAAATTTAACGACGGAATAGAGACGAAATGTCGTCGTTAAAACTCATGCGAGAATTCCCGCCATGATACGTCACGATCCGTCGCAAAAAATTCGTCTCAATCCGTCATTGATTCACGACCCGCATTATGAACGTCGCTAATCCGTCGATTCACGACCGCATTTTATCCGTCGCTAATCCGTCGCCGATCGGTGTATTTTTGTAGTGAGGTTCTATAGTTCAAAAAGATCCAATGTCGTCCATGGCGAGTATTGAGATATGGGTGGTCTCTTGGCGCCATGAATCCATCCCTAATTAATTAATTAATTAATACTAATTAATTCTAATTAAAATTAATTAGTTTTTTAAACTTTAATTGTAAATTAATAAATAATAATTTTGAATTAATATATCTTAATTTTGAATTAATAAACTCTATTATGAATTAATAAACATTAATCATGAATCAATAAACTCTAATTTTGAATAATAAATCCTAATTTTGAATTAATAAACCCTAATTATGAATTAATAAACCCTAATTTTGAATTAATAAACCCTATTTGAAATTAGTAAACCCTAATTTTGAATTAATAAACCCTAATTGAAAATAATAAACCCTAATTGTGAATTAATAAACCCTAACTTTGAATTAATAAACCCTAATTGTGAATTAAGAAACTCTAGTTATGAATTAATAAACCTTAATTATGAATTAATAAACCTTAATTGTGAATTAATAAATTCTAATTAAAAATTAATAAATTTAATTATAAATTAACAAAATCTAATTATTCTTACTCACCATAATTAATATTATTATTTTAACAAAAAACAAGGGTGGGCTCATGGTGAGGCGGAGCTCACCCAAGTTTGTCTTGAGATATTATGTGTGAGTTATTTTGAACTTATTACTCCAAAATAAATGGTTCAAATAAACATGTACTCAATTTCAATTTTAGAGTATATATCCCTAATCCACCAGTTATTTTGATAATCATATTCGATGTTGAAATCAGCCCACTTTTTTTCTAATTCTAAAGAGGTTGTCGTATATCAACATGTACAAACTCTTAGCACATGTCCTATAATCAGGGGATCCTTTGATCTGCCTTACGAGCTTAGCTAAGTTTAATTAAGAGCTAGCAGATTTGGAACATGAGATCCTTTGAGCTTTATTGGAACCTTCAGCGAAATATGCCATAATCAATAAAAATTATAGTTTTCGGCATAACTTATCTCACTGCAATTATGATATTATTGATCCATCAAAATTGTTGTAGGTTGAACACCTCCAATTGCTTCAAATTACTAAAAAATCATATAACATTTCCGCATCTTCATGTGTCAATGGACCACATCCTAATATCATAGACTGATTATGGTGATCAACTCCAAGAATAGTTGCTAGAGGCATCTGGTAATGGTTAACCAAGTATGTGGTGTCGAAATTCACAACATCATGAAAATCTTCTGGTGCAACTATGCTAAGAAGATGAATCCACATCACATTTTGGAGTCTGCCATGTTTGTCAATATTTATCAAATGAAAAAACAAGTATGCATCACTCCTCTACAATCTAGTAAAGAGTTAACGAATGGCTTCTGTGTCTTAACTAATCTTCTTCTATGATTAATGAACTTCCTACAATCTGCTCCTACATTTTATGAACCTTCAGTTAGAAACTCTATCAACTTTACATTTTACATATTCGTATACTTGCAAGGTTGTTACCTTCCAACTGGCTAGCTCTTCAAGTTCAATGATAAATTACTACAAGAATTTGTGCGATTAACGACGAAAAAATCCGTCATTATACCGAACACGTCCGTCGGTGATCGTAAATAACGACGGACCACCGACGGCAGTAGCCCGTCGATGAAAGCATAGTCGTTATTCCGATCAACGACGGACTATGAGTCCGTCCTTGAATCACTGGCGGTCTTGCGACGGATATAGGCGTCCCCGGAGAGTACGTCGTGACCGTCATCGATTCAACGACGGAATAGGATCGGACTGTGTCCGTCGGTGGATCAACGAAGGAAATATCCGATCCTATTCCGTCGTTGATCTCCGACGGACACAGTCTGTCGTTGATCAACGACATCCGTCGGATGTCTGTCGTTAAAGTTTTTTAAAAAAAAACTCTTTTTAAATTTGTCTGTACCCAGTTATCGACAGTCATCTGTTAAACTACTATCCACTAGTTCAATAATTTACAAAAACGTGAAATCTCGCTTCATCACTCAATTCAATTACATCAAAATAACTAAATTGTATTTGTTTTATCCATGCAGAAAGTAGATAAAATATAATTCATCTGATGAAAGAAACACAAAATATGATCCATACAAACCATAAACATTGAGTAATAATGTATCAAGATAACGGTATGATCAAGAGGGAGAAGGTGGTGGTGGTGCAAGTCCAGAGTGTGCTAGAAGCTGATTCAGTATGCGCTGCTGAGCTTCTAAGTGTGCCTTCAATGCCTCATGCTCGTCGTCCTTCTGTCGTTGAAGCTCCTCCATCTGTTTCCATGCCTCTCGTCGTCCTTAATGTCTATGCCCCAACATATATATATAAAAACAGACATACTTGGATCTAAATCATATGAGGCATACACTAGACAACATCGATCAAATGACTTGTGGGTTGTCTATATAATTGCATTAATACGAGCGAGACAGTCTGTTTTTTTTCGAATATTTCTTAGATGAAGTATTTCTAAAAAACACACAGAATCAGAATGCTCGTACCTTTGCATACGAATGGTAAACTTGGTGTAGTCGGTTTATAGATTTGAAGAACATGTCCCAGTTGAGCTCCTTCTCGCACCAACACCTCAAATGCTTCTTCAGTTCTTGCATCACGTCTATTGGAATTTCCATCAGAAATTGAAATTCTCATTGTTTGTGCATCCAGAACGACCTATCATCATCAGAGTTGCTTCCAAGTAACTCACGCATACTATTTCCATTGCTTGCCATGGACGATGCTGGATTTCTTTTCAACAATAGAACCTATTGTCGTCTCTCTCTCTCTCTCTCTCTCTCTCACACACAATTTTAGTTTCAGAATTATTTCTATTTGTTTTTTATTCAGACTCGTTTCCAATGTGCTTAAAGAGTTATATATAATAATTACTTAACAAGTTTCGTCATATTATTTTCACAAAAACTCATGTACATCCGTATCCATCGTGCGGACGAATAAAAGTACCATTTGTTGTTAAGAAAAATATCATTTACATTAAAGAAATATATCATTTGTTTTTTTATCCTATAATTTAGAAAGTATCATTTATATTGAAAAAAAGTATCATTTAAACTAAAGAAAAATATCAAAATTCGTAAGTGCGGATGGATATACAGGAGATCACCTCAATTATTTTCTAGATAATGAAGGATCATATTAAAATAACTTTACTTTTTAACTACATGGCATAAAAATAAAAATAATAAAAGATCGAGTAAATCATGAAATTATTTATCAACTAATTATTTTTAACCTTAATTTCAAATAGTATAATTATTTATCAAGTTTTACTGTAATTTCAATATAATTATAATTGTTAGTTAATTAATGGATATCTAAATTGGATATGCACGATGAAATTGATCAGTTCGGCACCTTTAATTAGGGCCCGATCTTTAGATGATCTTTTATTATTGCTCCAAGTAAAGTGTATAAAACCTTGCCTAATGAAGTCTTTATATAGGTAACAACTAACAACCGTCCCATATAGAATTGAACAACAGGTTATAATTGAGAAACAAAAGTTAACTCTGTAAGTCCATTAATGCATAATTCATAACACAAAGTGATCACTTGTAAGAGGTAATAATTTATGTATCTGAGCTTATCACACTTAATTTTTCAAGTGTGATTTATCTATCTTGTATAGTTTGCAGGTTATTATACAAGATCGTGGATTTTACCTAGTGCGCACTGAAGATAGTGGCTATGGGTTTTCCAGAACACAAAAAAAAGTAGGTAATATTTTTGTTGTGGGATATAGGAGTTACTTATGATTTCAAAGAATAAAAACCTATTAATCCATCTTTTATGTACTATTATATGTACATAAAATTTCCTTCACTTGACACTTAATTTGTTCGGTCCGATCTGAAAAATACATTAAGTTCTCCACCCCCTCCATCCTTTGTTATCAACATTAAAGATCTATGCTAATATACAGTGGACAATCGTAAAATATATATAGATTAAATTTGGTAAATTTACTCTAAAGTTTTTTTTTTCTTTTCAATCTTCTTACATTTCTATGTGTTCTGTATATGATCGCCATTCTTTTCACTACTACATTGGATCAAATTGAATTGAGATTTCAGTAAATTAAGAAACCATCAAATGGCCATGTTAATTACAATTTTGGAGAGAGTTATTGGGCTAAAATTTTCATGATTTAGTATATTGTCACTAAAGATAAGTAAATTAAATTAAGGCTGCCGTACTAGACTTAGCGCCACCTATATCAAATATATATCATGCCATACTTTGATTTTCAAGGCTCTGCATTTGGGCCCTCCGAAAGAGATTAATTTAAATCTCGTTTAGATTAATCACTCATCAACCAACTTAATTGTAATAGTCTCATGCACGAGAGCCTAGCCAGAATACATAGGATGATGATGGTGAAGTAGAGGATTCCATTTACAGCAACAAGACAACCTAAAAGACAAATAGAGAAAGAAGCATATGAAACTAACTTAAATCCCAATCTTGGCTGCTGGTCAGCAATAAACACTTGACAACGCACCTACCCATAATCGAGGAGGAAAAAAAGACTAAGAAAATGACCCATTTACGTACAATAGTGACTATATCTACATCCCGACCCAAAACCAAACAACTACATGTAATAAACATGATCATCCCATTGAAAAGCGTGTGCGTAATTGGCCTCCGGCACGCAAAACACGTCGTCTAAACACTCCATTCCAAGAAAGTGGTGTTGCTGTTGTTCAACGTTGGTGTCCATCGACAGAGATGAACTCGGGCTGTTGCTCCTCACGCGCTCCCAACGCTCCGACAGTCTTTGTATTTCTCTTTCCGCTTCTCTCAGTTGCTCCTTCATCTTTAAAACCTGCAATCATTCAGTTCCACGAAATTTCATTAATATTTAATCGATTGTGAATCAGAGATAGACACGTAATATGTAAGTGTGTGGGAAGGGAAAGAGGGGCATGTGCTGCTCCACCATCCATAATAAACTAGTCTGTACGGAGACTCAGTGGCTCTCTCTCTCCCATTTTCATTTCAATTTGTCTTTCATTTCACAAACATGGCTCCTTTTCACCCTACCTACCCTTATTAGTCAATGCATCTCATCTCAACAACATATCCGTGCCTTTTTTTATACGTTCACTTTTTTCTCTTTTCATTTTATTGGATTTTAGAATTTAATTGCTTCACGGTTAATTATGAGCCTGAAAAATATGGAAGAGCTAGGGTATTTTGATACCAAATGTTGAGAAAATATTGTAATCAGATTTGAATGGGAACAATTGTAGCATCAAATTGGGTCAACTAACAAACCACTTGATTAACTAGACATGCTTATAAAATTGTCAAATTCTTGATATTTTATGCCAATATTAGTGTATAAGCGCCCTTCCTGTGAAATCAAATCGCATAAAGAAGTGGTTTTTGAAATCTCGAACTCCATATTCTAGAAAATACAGCCACCTCCAACGAATTTTTCAAGCTACGCCCTTCGATGTAGCAATTGTCTTTTCATGTTAAAACTAACGAACTTGCTTCCTAGCTAATTAAATAAAGTGTGTGTGTGTGTTTTGTGGAGATCGAGAGAGGGAGAGAGAGAGATGATACCTCAGTCTGAAGGCGGCATTTCTCCACGACGGTGGACTCATGGTGGGACCTAAGGTTGGAGAACTCCTCCTCGAGCTTCTTAGTCTTCCAGCGAGCACGGCGGTTCTGGAACCAGACCGCCACCTGGCTGGGGTCGAGCCCCAGCTCCGCCGCCAGCCTGTCCTTCCTCTCCGTCTCCAGCTTATGCTCGCTGCCGAAGCTTTTTTCAAGCATACTAAGCTGCTCTTCACTCAACTTCCTCTTCCTCATCATCCCACCACCCTCGCCACCTTTGCCCTTCCTCCGCCTCCGCCGCGGTTTCACGTTATCCGCCGCCCCTACCCACACAAAATCGATCATGCATTTTCAGCAACAAATTCAAGATTGGATGCATCAACATAATTTTAAAAATTATTGCTAGTTAATTTGAAGTACCTTGTTCTGGGACAAACTGGGTCATTATTCCGACAGGATAGTACTCAGACATGTCACTGAATTCATGGCTCATGGTGTCCTGGATATTATCTATCCTATCCTGGCGTTGTGGATAAATTTATGAGTGTGACTAGGATTTGTTGGACTCTCCTATGATACAGGACTGGATCACTTGAAAGTTGGAAAGAAGAGAGAGAATTGATTTGTTGGGGGTTTAGCAGGACTAAGGGTATTGCTGGACTCTAAACTTGATTTATACTGCTGGATTTTTGTAATTGGACACGGTGTTTAGTGGAAATTTCGAGAATGCCCCTGCTGCTGCTGCTCCTCCTCTTATAAACTAAAGAGGTAGGATTTTTTGTTTTTTTATTAATAATGTTGATCTTTAAATAAATGTCATTTATTTATCTATTATGGCCTCATAGATGCTACATGGTAGGGTGTTTTCTATTAATTCATCACCTAAATGTGTATTTATTATTATATAATTATTTATGTGAATGAATATATAGTATCTAAGCCCTTGATAGATTAAGGGGATTTTTGGTTAAGCTTATTTTAGAGAGCTTATAAGATGTTTTAAGAGTTTATAAGAGGTAATGTCTCAAGTGCTTATAAGTTGTTAAAGTGTTTGGATAATTGATCTTATAAAATAGAGAAAGAATCGTGAGTTAGAGAGAGAAAATCATAGTCAGAGAGATAAAATTAACGATATGTGAAGTTGATACTGTATGTGTAGGAAATAACGAATTATAATAAGGTTATTTTGGTAAATTCATGGTTGCTTTTAAGTTTATGAAAAATAAGTTAGAGTTGACCAACTTATTTTTAGGAAACTATATAATTTGTTGGGTTATTTTCACAAATTAAATTTTGTTTAGGAGCTTATTTTGCCAAACTTTGCCACGGTTTATAAGCTCCAAATAAACTTATAAGTTGTTTTAAAGAACTTATAAGCTTAGCCAAACACCCTTTAAATCAAATCAAATGTAAGATGTTATATATACTATCAATCTATAGGTATGCACATATTCCACTGTGTAGGGAAGACGTAGCACTTGCTTTAAATGGAAAATTTCCGACGAGTCTAGTATTATTATAATATTGAAATATAAGATAAGTATCATAAATATAATAAAAATGAAGATCATATATATAAAAATAAATAAATAATTAGTTGAGACCTCTCACACATTAGTAAAATGGTGCTCATATACTAATTTAAAACAACCTAATACTAATAAAACTTAAAATAAATCTCATATAGTCGTATATGGGTTTGGACCAACATGGATATTATTTTATGATGATATGCTACAAATTTTAATAATATCAAAGTTACTAGTTACGTATTTGTTGAAGAACCCCATTAGAGTACGTTTTGTCATATTGGGAAATCACATTGAATGGGGGCAAAAGAATGGGATCGGTCAGCATGTGAAGAAAAGTGATCTACTCAATCCAAAGTTTCTCAGTAATCCATATACTCAGGAAATGTATGTCTCTACACATTTGTTGCAAGAGGTTGTCTCTGTGCGACAGCTCGTGTATACGGATATTGTTATTTTTTTTAATACAAATATTCTTATTCATTATAAATGATACTCGCTAATTACAAGGTAAAAAATAAATGATATTTTTCTTCAATATAAATAATATTTTCTTTAAGAACGAATGATACGTTTGTTCGCCCTCACCGTATGGATGGATGTACAAGAGTTTTTGTGTTGTTGCAATATGTTCCGTTGATGATGTATTTTAATATTACATTCCCCTTCTTCAAATCCTATTTTGGGAAGTTATATAATTATTATCAATTAGTAGAAACAAACACAAAATTTGCTACTTGGAAACTGTTATAGGCATGCTAGTTTTAATTAAGACACTTTTCTATTAATTTTTTAATTACCTCTCACCGGCAAACAAGACCCAACAGAATTAGGCCAAATCGATGACAACGAACAATTTAGTAATGGGGCGGTCTCCTGTGCGCGCGCGCGCACAGAGACCCCCCTAATTAATTACTTAATCATTTAATTAATTGTAATTAATTAATCCTAATTAATTAATTAATTAATTAATTAATTAAATTAATTTTAATTAAAATTAATTAGTTTAATAAATTTTAATTGTAAATTAATGAATAATAATTTTAAATTAATATATCTTAATTTTGAATTAATAAATTTTAATTATAAATTAATAAACCCTAATCATGAATTAATTAATCCTAATTTTGAATAATAAACCTTAATTTTGAATTAATAAACCTTAATTGTGAATTAAACCCTAATTTTGAATTAATAAACCTTATTTGGAATTAATAAACCGTAATTTTGAATTAATAAACCCTAATTGTGAATTAATAAACCCTATCTTTGAATTAATAAACCCTACTTGTGAATTAATAAACCCTAATTATGAATTAATAAACTTCAATTATGAATTAATAAACCATAATTATGAATTAAGAAATTCTAATTTTAAATTAAAAATTATAATTAAAAATTAATAAAGTCTAATTATACATTAATAAAATTTAATTATCCTTACTCACCATAATTAATATATAATCATTTT
Source organism: Salvia rosmarinus (assembly GCA_036937905.1). Lineage (NCBI taxonomy): Eukaryota > Viridiplantae > Streptophyta > Magnoliopsida > Lamiales > Lamiaceae > Salvia > Salvia rosmarinus. Next base: position 5,626,809 of record CM072816.1, read on the forward strand.
AACAAAAAAAAAGGGTGAGCTCACGGTTAGGCGGAGCTCACCCAAGTTTTTGTCTTTAGTAATTTACTACGAATTCATTTATTTTATCTTGTTAGCATGTGATGAGCCATACATATTACCTTGTACGTCTTTGACTCGACATCATTTGCACTACAACAAGTTTCGCTATTAACGATGAATTTTACAATGGAAAAAGGGGTCGGGAAATAATCTCATTTAACGAAGGACCATCTATTCGTCGTTGAACGTCGTTAATCCATCACTAAATAATACGAATTTTATAATTGCTATCGTGAAAAAATCAGTCGTTAAATATTTATATTTAAAAAATAATAATCATTTTGAAATCTATCAATGAAACTGAATATAATTTATTTTGAGAGACCGTCGTTAAATAATAATTTCTTTTTTAACGTCGAACATAGTCCGCCGTTAATGCGTTGCTAATTCTTGATATATCCAGATCCCATTTCGCCCAAAATAAAAATTGTAAGAATAAACCCCTTAATCGATTCCGCCCAGCCTCGTCACGTCCTTATCGTCACCGGACATTCGTCGTCGTCGTCGCCTCGCCCCACACCGCCCACCCTACTCTCGCTCTCCCTCTGTTCGTCTTTGATGCGGATGATTTCATGCTATCCCTATTTATCTTCATTAAATACTAACTCTATAAAGTTATTATGAAAATTATCTTTGATGTGGTAGGGACACGAGATGACAAAGGCAGAAAAACTTCAAAATGATAAAAAGATCCAAACATGCTTGAAACATTAGAACTTGGGCTTTCACCTACACGACAAAACCTTGTATCTTGTTCGTCTAGTCGAGACATTTTTGGAAAAAGTATTATGGGTAAAAATCGTAGTTTGTGGCTGAAAGTTACGTCTTTTTTGGATTCTCCTAACGATGGAGCAAGATGGAAATCATATCTGACCCGAGTCAGGTCTGAAAGTTCAAAAAACATTCAAAGACAATAAGATAACAGGACTGAAAGTCTCGCTGAAGAATAAAATTGAAACCAAATTTGATGATCTCATGAAAGCTGAAATCAAATCTGACTCGATCCAAAGGAATAAGTCAAAGACATACTGAAAGTAAATAACATTTTGTTTTTAACGTGGTTCAGAGAGATCAGTTCATATGTCCACGAACTGATAACACAATCAATCCACTACTAGGGATTAAGTCTTGTTTACGGGTATAAGAGAAAACCTAAGTACTGAAGTTCACCTTACCAGTACCCCGACTAACTTGTCGTTCTTCCTACGTATGCTTGTTGGTACTAGGAAACCTCTGACTGCTTACGGATGCAGTTGACCTAACATCTTGCTTACATGTGCAAGATAATCAAGCTTTCAACAACTAACACTTTATTGCTTACTTGCCTAACTTCAACTTAAACTTTTGAGGGTTTAAGGTAGATGGTTTTTCCAACTAAAATTTGAGTTGTCACAGGTCAACAACTCAAGAGTTATAGATTTATGATATTACAATAATGTATCCTAGAAAATAATAGAATGCATGTTGCAATGTTGAGCTGATAATTATATGTAAGCTCTGAGGATTTACTGTGTAAGCTCTGAGGATTTACTGATAATACTTTGCGACTCTCTTCTTCGAAATCACTGAATGATTGTCCTTAAGATATGAGATGTTGGTGCTTTTGAATATTTAATTGTTCAATGTTTCGGTAACCTTCAAAGATTGGATTCTACACGTATTTATAGAATGGAAGATGAATAGTGTCGTTGTAGGAAATACCAATCACATCCATTCCATTTGTCGTTTGGAATTTTCTCTTTTGAATCCTCGAACGTCGTTTTCCATGACTGCACTGCAACTCTGAAAAGTAGTTCTGACTTGTCGGGATTCTCTGCGGATTCATTTTGACACGTTGAAAGTTAAATACTCAAGGTTTAAATATCTCAGTGTTTTTCCAATTAAATCGACTTCATGCTTTCAGTACATTGACTTCGGATTCCATCAGTTGTGCTAGCTCACTGTTTTATCAGCACACTAGACTCCGTCTTATATCAGTTTAATGACTCTGAATCTTTAGTCGACACTACAGCTTGACGTAGTTATCAACATCTTCGATTTTCAGTTGCTAGTATGACACTTAGTATTTCAAAAATTATTAAATATTTGATTTTTTTTAATATTATAATTTCCATAACCGATTAACAGACCCGAATAACCGAGTCGGTTAGTCGGGTAACAAAATAACCGATTGAGTTCAGTTACGGTTTGTAAATTTTGAGACTTTCGATTTCTGTTAACCGAAACCAAACTAATTATCAATTATAATAAGAATCATCGAATTGTACTTAATTTTATAAGCGTTTATCTGAATTTTTATTTTTATGCTATTTAGGACCTAAGATCCAAAACCTTTACAATATAGTCGTATTCATAGATTCAGATAGGTTACTTAATTAGTATTATTATTATTATTATCGGTGCAAAACAAACATTATTTTCTTTTTGTGGACTCGGAATTCGATCAACACAGATATCACTTATTACTTCATAAATATATACTGTGTGTGTTAACTGTTAAGTTAATGGTAAAATAATTAATTTTAAAATCTTTGACAAAGTATGAATCCACTAGCATACATCTTTAAATTTGGTTTGTTTAACCCAAAAAAGGTAAATTTATATGTATACAAACAAAGGATGTGTATTGTGATTGACTAACTAATTATATTTTATTCCAAATTTATTATATCTTAATCAATTAATTAATGTTACTGTATACGTGGCTTTTTCCCTTCCAAAAAGATATTGAGTGCGCCTCCACTCCAATGCAGGCGTGGCTCGAGATGAGTGATCAGAAGCTAGTACAAAGTACAAACACTTTTTTTTTTGTCAATGATAATGGATTGTGTTTGTCTTCTTCATTATCCAACAATAATACTCACTTCATCCATTAAAATTTTACATTATTTTTTATTACATAAATTTTAGTAAATTATAATAAATAGAAAAATGATCTTATATTATAAGCAATTTACAGTCTATTATAGACCAAACAATATATATATGTATAAAAATAATTTTTCCCATCTCAAAAATGTAAAATAACACCTACCGTCTACACCTCCACTTAAAAGTGTCCATAATCAAGACAAAACAAATAATGCCGCACTCCTTCCCACAGTTGGGCTCCTTACTTTTTTTATTTAAAATAGATATAATTAAACTAATTATTAAATTCTAATTATGAATTACTAAATTTTAATGATATTACTAACTATTTACTAATTCTAATTATTCTCTAGTTAACAAGTTTTGGCTAATAAATGTTAGCGATTAAACATACTTCATTTTGTAAAGCGCACTGAATAAATAAGAAGGAAACCGCATTTTCTTCCTAACTTTTATTTACAAAGATATCTCCAATTTGATAATGAGCCTCACTCATGTATATTTTGAAAGTCGGAAAGCCTGTTACCCTTTCAAATCAAATCATCCACCAACTAAATATTCAAGTATATTTCGTTCCCTGCAAAATATCTAACTCTCTAATTATTCTTCTAGGAAATTTGAAGGATTACATCCAAACTATTAACCGATGCAAATAATAATATGATCTATCGTTTTCTTGTCCCTTCCCATTTTTTGTATTTTCTTATTTTGTTGCGAATCTAGCTATTGGTCTTGGGTAAAGATGTCAATGGATGGGTTTTACCCGAATCGATCCGAAATCGCTCAAAATCCATTAAATTTTAAAGTAGCGGTTCCGGTTCCGATTCCAGACTTGCTTTAGACCCAGACCGTTTAGATCCATAGTTTGATGGTCCGGTATGATCCGGATCTGGTTCTGGTTCTAGAACCAAAACCAATACTTATCTATTGATTCTGGTTCGAGTAAAACTCGTGTATTGACAAGCCTAAGTTTAAATAGGTTTGTCAATAAGCTAGTTTTATCCATATTGATTCGAAATCACTCATAATCCATTAAATTATAAAGCAACTGTTTTGATTTCAGTTCTGGTTCTGGTTCAGTTCTAGTTCCAGTTCCACTCAGATCCAGACCGCTTAAGACACATAGTTGATGGTCCGGGTTCTGTCCGGATCCAGTGTCTAATGGATCGGTTTCAGAACAAGAACCATTACTTATTTATTGATTCTGGTTCGGGTAAAACTCACCCATTGACATCCCTGATCGTGGAGTACAAATAATAGTGGTTGGGTTTATGCAGATACCTGCTTTCACCAAATTTTAATGAGGCCATTTTAAGGCAACTATGGATAATGAAACTATTATTCGTAATAGATTTGGCTCAAATTTGAAAAAAGTAGCTATGAGTATTTGCTACACGAATTCGTTTATATAAATTTATAATATTATATATATATATTTAAATATTTTCTATTGATACTTATATTTTAAGTTAACTTGTACTTTTTTCTGATATAATCACAAATGACTATATGAGAATGTTGATAGAAGATTTGAGAAGTTAAAATATAATATATATGTTTGTTTTGATAATTTAAAATATTATTTTAGATATACGATATATCAAATTGAAATTGAATGATTTCCAATTTTATACTTTGTAGGTTTTGACTTTTTATTGGGATATATTTAATTAATTAATATTGTATAAATTTAAATGAGTTAGGTATGTAATTAGCAGGTATTATTATATGGGTATGGGTAATAAACCTAATATCCTAAGGACTTGGGACGAATATGGATAGATAAATTTTAAACGGGGTTGGATTTGGTAAATGATTGATGGTTGGGTACTCGACCCATTGCCATTTCTAGGTTGGACAAATTGTTTGTCTCGGTGTTGAAATCTTAGTCGTCGTGGTGGTGGTGGTGGTGGTGGTGGTGGGAGGAGTAGCAGGAGTAGCAGTAGGAGGAGTAGGAGTAGCAGTAGCAGTAGTAGTAGTAGCAGGAGTAGCAGTAGCAGCAGCAGCAGTAGTAGTAGTAGTAGTAGTAGTAGTAGTGTAGTAATTTTGCAAATGAAAAAAGAAACAAATTTATATATGTAATACATATTTGTCAGTATACTCATATAGTCACATTACATTCTTAGGTAATATTAGCTTATAATCATTGTTAAGGGTGCAAATAAAATGATATTTTATTACACTAACATTTTTTTGTAATATAAATAATATCTAATTGAGATGGCATTAAGGGAATAAAGTATATCAAGTTTGCTTTTCGTAAAATAACAAAAAGTAATGGAATAATAAAAAAAAGTGGCGCACAATAAAGCCAACGGGAATAGAACGGAAAATCAATACGTAAGCTCTGACGTCACATGTACACATAATCACGCTTAGAGGTGAATCTTAATACAAATTTACTAACTCTTCAAATCCGTGGAGACAGATTAGAGGTGAATCTACCATATAGCTATATCAATAAGTGGATTTTATCCGAATCAGAATCAATAAATAAGTAATGGTTCTGATTTTGGAATCGATCCATTAAATATTGGATTCAGATTAGCCCAGACCATCAATTATGGATCTTAAGCAATCCGGATCTGAGCAGGTCTACAACCAGAATCAGATCATAACCAGAATGGAACCGAAACCGTTGTTTTATAATTTAATGGACTATGAGTGATTTCAGATCGATAATTGATAAAATTGGTTCATTGACAAGCCTATTTAAACTTAGGTTTGTCAATAGACGGGTTTTATTCGGACCAAAATCAATAAATAAGCATTGGTTCTGGTTCGAATCGAACCGGATCCGGACCAGATCGGACCATCAAACTATGGATCTAAACGGTCCGGGTCTAAAGCGGATCTGGGCCTAATCGAAACCGAACATTGCTTAAAATTTAATGGATTTTAAACGATTCCGGATCGATTCGGATAAAACTCATCCGTTGACATCCCTACTATCATATATAAACATAACTACATAAGGCACCATTTCTTAACAAATTTATTTAATTATTAGCTTCCCAAAAAAGCCCATTTTATTTGCAACTACTTTTGTGCAGTAAAAAAGAAATCTTGCGTGTTGTACCTGAATCCCCACGTGGTAGGTAGTATTTGCTTCTGGGAATGAAAATTTAATTGACTGCTCTTCTAGAAGAAGCATTCAGTTCACGAATCCTAAAATTGTAGACGAGAAGGGTAAGGGTGTCTAATTGGCATTTTTCCAAGGAAAGGAAACTTTGTAGTCTAAGTCAATGTATGCAGCCCCTCTGGACTGGATGGTGAACCTTGTCCCCGAGTATGCGGAGGGGGACTTTTGTCATTGGATAAGATTAAAATTCGAGTAGATGTCAAAAGCAAAAGGGAAATTGTATCAATTAGTTTAGTTTGGTGATATGTTCTATAAAAGTTTCGGTCTAATAAATCATCATGATATTTTATTCAAGCTCAATATATCGGAGATGTATATAGCCTAGAATTGATATTCAGAGTCAAAAAGTATAATTGACAATCGAATAAGATAGACGAGACGATGCCATTTTGTGTTTGAGGTGAATATGCCATATTGGATGCTACAGTCATATACATTACATACCCTTCTTGATGATGATGTCATGTGAAAAGTGGTGGATTCTAATCGATTGAGATAAAAATTATGGATCTCAATCAATTGAGATCAACTATATTTTATACATGTAATCATCTTAGATGGAGCTACAAAGGATATGGCTATAGCATCCAATATCAGGTGAATACACATGTTTAACAATGATAATATGATTTTTGTTATAATTTTGATCTAATAAATTATTATTACTTTTGTAACAGTTATGTCTGGGATCATTTTCATGTTAAAATTGACTAAAATCTGATTTAGTGGACTTAATTAATATATTACGATTTGTTAGACTAAAATTGTCACAAAGTTTATTATCGGGTAAATTATACAATTTTCTCTAAATTAACTTATATATATATATATATAGAGAGAGAGAGTGTGGATCGAATGAACGTGAGCATCTTTTTATCTGACTGCAAAAATGCATAAGCGTTGAAGATGATGATTAAAGCGGTATAAAGTTGTGCATAAAAAAAACTTTCTAAAATTATTTTGTTGTGCAACAATTTTAGAAAGTTTTCATTATCACAACTTTATAGATTCATGCATTATCTTCAAAGTCTTATCGTGGTTCTCAAGTTCAAAAAGATGAGTTCACCTGATCCAACCATATATATATATATATATATATATATATATATATATATATGTATGTGTGTGTGAGTTATTCTACAAATCCCCTTGAGATAGAAAATAACAACTCATCTACACTTTACATTTTTCATAAACCAACGGTCAATAATTCATCTTGTAATTTTGTAGGTTCCATCTAATTTAACATATTTTCCCTCTCCTCTCTTTTATTTCAGACATATGTATTCTCCTTCCCTCTCATCTCTTGTATTTCCTCCTCCCTTTCTCTATTACATACTTGCAATTTTAACTTAATAGGTTTGCATCTCCCCTCATCAATTTGCAATTCGAAGAGACTCTATTTCCAATAAAAAAAATAATCTATTTGCAACAATTTCAAGATTTCTATTTTAAAACTAAATTTGTTGCAATTAATAAGTATATTTTAGCAATGAACATGTTTAGGATTTAGGTTTGCAACACATAGATTTACAAATACATGTTACATTGTCAGCTGTAAACATATATTTATTAATTGCCAAAAATTTGAGTTTTAAAATGAAAACATTGATACTATTGCAAATAGATGATTTTTTGTTGCAAACAAAGTTTATTCGAATTGAAAATTGATGAGGGAAGATGCAAACTTATTAAATTAAAATTACAAATGTGTATGAGAAATGAGAGAGAAAATAGAAGAGTGTATGAAATAGGAGAGAGGAAACAAGAGAGAGAACACAATTATAACCATTCTAATTTTAATTAATATGCCATTATGATTTTATGTAATGATAAACAAAACGAAAACTTTCATATAATCTGAACCATAGATCTTAGAAATTAAATGGACTAAATTGATTTTTATTTTCTAATTGAACATGAATTTGAATTTGTACCAATTCCTATATATGTGTAATATTTTTTGCAACATGTCATTAATTGAAAAACTTACTAATTTTATTTTTTTTAAGTAAAAGAAATTATAACTTTTCATGATAGGTTTTTGTTGTTTCAAAATCGATATATGAATATTAAAAGGAAAAGGATAGAAAGAATTGGTGGGTTCAAACTTCAAGCATAGGTTGATAACAGTGGCCTACTTGGATTTTGTATATAGGTTATAATCACTAGCAGAATTATAGTCACGACAAACATTACTCCCTCCGTCTCAATATTAATGAAACGTTTCGTTTTTATACGTAGATTAAAGAGAGTTATGTTTTATATGTAAAGTAGTGGTTGATACGAAATTCGATATACTTTTTAGTATAAAAAATGTTTCTTTTTTTGAAAATCGACCAACTTAATTTTACGATCAAAACGAAAGCGTATAAGCGAATATTATGATTATGAGAGAGTATATTGTAGCACTGTAGCACTATGTGTAGTTACATGAACTTTTCCCACAATACAAATAGTCGGCAAAAAATAATTGTTGCGATAGGTTATTTGGTAGCACACTTACGTGACCAAATGTGGCCTCATACAGTCTACGTCGAGATTTTTCCGACTAATTCTTTAGTCGCTAATGGCTTTCTTTTCTTTTCCTTTTATAGCAATAGCAACTTCTATTTTAGGAAGGCATTATAATCAACCCGGGATAAGACGTGGCATTGTTACGAGGACTTTAATCTGAAGACAAGAGCAGATGAATGTAGTCAAAGGTGGTAAGAAATGGATAAGGATGAAGAGAAATTCTTCAAATTCGAATATTCTATTTTAGGCTCTGATTATTAGTTTTATTTAGTATATAAGCATTTGTTTTATACTATAAGTTGGAAATAAGAAAACAAAACTATAAAGAGTTAATTTGGACTATAACGTTGGAGGGCATATGCAAATTAGATGTCATTTCTTTCTCTAATAGAGGATATTTGAAATTCTCATTTTTGTTAGTTTCAAATTTTTAGGGTTATGTATGTACCTAAAACTTTGAAAAGCCATATCCATTTTATACCATTTGAGATGTAAAGTTTTTCTATCAAAAATATGTGATGCAAAGTAGGGCTGACAATTTTCGATACGACATGAACACGCACGAAATTAACGGGTTAGTGTTCAGCCTTATCGTGTTCGTGTCCTTATCGTGTTGACACGATAAGGACACGATAATTTCGTGTCGTGTCGTGTTTGTGTAACCCGATAATTTTCGTGTTGCATTCGTGTTCGTGTCGGATCGTGTCATTTTCGTATAATTCGATAATATTTATATATATTTAATATTATTTTATATATTTATTTATTTTCTAATTTTGATTTAAATTTATTGTTTCGTGTCGTGTCGTGTCGTGTCAACACGAAAAAATCGTGTCATATTCGTGTTCGTGTCGTGTCCGGTGTCGATTACATTTCGTGTCGTGTTCGTGTTCGTGTCGGACGGATCCTTAACGGTCGTGTTAGTGTTTGGCTTATCGGTCGTGTCATTATCGTGTCGACATACGATAACGACCGTCTGTACGCACGAATGTCGGCCTAATGCAAAGTTAAGTTCCATATACTGACGCCGTAGATAAAAAATTTAGGTATCTAAAAAAAAGATAAAATTTTCAGAATTTGAAATAATAGAGTGGGTAAATGTATGTATTTATATATATACGGTTCATATGCCCTTATTTCATGTACGGATTCTCTACCCCATAATCTCGTGTTCCAGTCATGTTCCGTTGTGATTTACTATAAAAGTAATATATTGAAATCTAATCAATTAACATTTATAACTAAAAATCAAATCTTAATATATTATGTATCCTAATGGAATAATCAATCACAATAAATTAAATATCTATAAAAAATAAAAAATTCGATGCTCAAAATAATTATAACCAGAATTGTTGTAGTGTATAATATTAATTATTTTAAATTAAATTACAACAAAAAACATGTTGAAGAAAAAAAACCTTAAAAAATATCAATGATGGAGTAGGAAAGGGACACTACCATAAATTGAGATGGAGTATCTAAAATGCTCATTTTAGGGATTTGATGTAGTTATTGAAAATTGAGTTAGCCAGTAAAAAAATATGTAAAAGTAATTAACTTTTGACATTTTCGTCCAAGTTGTAAAATATGTAAATTATCCAAAAAATATAGATAAAGAAACTTCTCTTATTTAAAGGAAATAAAAAGTCTACAATAATTCACTCTTTAATTCATTAAGCTTCCTTCAACTTTCACCAATCTCTTAGCAACAAAGAGATTCTCTAAAGCTGACAAATTAGGCAACTAATAGCACTTCCTTTTCCATTGAAAAAGGGAGGTCAGAGGACGGCGCACGGCATTTAGAGGATTCCTTTTGCTTTTGATGGTGCATGAGTTGTTTCTTATGGGGCTTAATTTGGATTTATTCAACTCTTAACCATTGATTAATTAAAGTAATAATATTAATGCTACTGTTAAGTTTATCCCGACAGCCCAAGCTCTTGTTTCCCATCTTGCAACTTACCTGCTACATGCTCAACAGCTAATCACGACCAGAATTCGAGGTTTTCGGTGATTAGTGGCTAATCACATTGAATCTTCTCGATTATTCCTGAATTGTTTATGTATATTTGCATATTTTAAAAAAGTATATAAAAAGTGTGAAAGCTTCTTTATAGCACACTGATTGAGCATAGCTAGGGTCATTAACTTTATTATATTATTTTAATATATTGGTGTATTAGTACTAATCTCAATTGAGAAGTGGTCCTGAAACATTTATGTTACATGTGTCTTAATTATTTCTTAGTTCAACCATTTTACAACATTTGTGATTGGATCGGACTAATAATATAGTCACCATTCGTAGTATTATATAGAAACTTCAAATAACTAATTGATTTCTTAGATTTTACAATTTTTTGGCTAAAAAAAAGCATTAGATGAGATCGCGAGCTAGAGGGTGTTTGGCTGAGCTTATAAGTTCTTTAAAAGCATTATATAAGTGGTGTAAAGTTTTTGCAAAATAAGCTCCTAAACAACGAACATAAATTGTGAAAATAAGCTCCAACAAACATAAGCTCCCTAAAATAAGTTGCTCAAACCCAACTTATTTTTCATAAACTATAAGCAACCATGAATTTACTAAAATAACCTTATTATAGTTCGTTATTTCCTGCATATACACTACCAACTTCATTTCTCGTCAATTTTATCTCTTTAACTCACGATTCTTTCTCTAACTTATAAGATCAATTATCCAAACACTTTAACAACTTATAAATTCTTGAAACATTATCTCTTATAAGCTCTTAAAACATCTTATAAGCTCTTGGAGCTTATAAGCTCTTTAAAATAAGCTTAGCCAAACACCTCCTTAATTCACTATACCAATTAAGTTATGTACCCAATAGGGTTTGATTGATTTTTAAGATTGCCCTCTAAAATCTTGAAATTAACGATATCTAAAAGGGTCACTGATTGATTATCCAACTTTTTCACATTAATGAAGCATATACAGGAGTAGGGCTGTCAATTTTCGACACGACACGAGAACACGACACGAAAACGCACGAAATTAACAGATTAATGTTCAGCCTTATCGTGTCGACACGATAAGGACACGATAATTTCATGTCGTGTTCGTGTCGGATCCGTGTCGTGTTCATGTAACTCGATAATTTTCGTATTGTATTCGTGTTCATGTCGGATCGTATCGTTTTCATATAATTCGATAATATTTATATATATTTAATATTAATTTAATTATATTTTATATATTTTTATTTATTTATTTCCTAATTTTGATTTAAATTTATTGTTTCGTGTCGTGTCGTGTCGTGTCGTGTCAACAAGAAAAAATCGTATCATATTCGTGTTCGTGTCGTGTCCGTGTCAGTACATTTCGTATCGTGTTCGTGTTCGTGTCGGACAGATCCTTAACGGATCGTGTTCGCGTTTGGCCTTATCAGTCGTGTCGTTATCGTGTCGACACGATAACGACCCGATACGCACGAATTGTCAACCCTATACAGGAGGATACGTGGTTATTAAAAAGTTAATTATTCCTTATTCATTGGCATGCAGATTTGATTTGAATATATTCTATTAACTCTAGATTTCTTGATTAGACGGAGATTCCCCGACCTATCGAAATGTCAATTTTCTTAATTTGTGCTCCCACCAGGTAAAAAATTATGAAGCAATAAAACTGGCTTGCACAGTTGCACTACAGCCTAACCATGTTGATCATAAATAAAATCAATGCTACTTTGGGATAGTTTTCTCATTTTGAAGTAATTAAAATAACAATGAGGCATAATGGTGGAAATAAATACAAAATAAACATATTGACATAATATCGTAAGCAAATACCCCCACTCCTTATGTAAAAACTATATTATTCTGCATATATTTGCTAATTTTGGAATAAGCTAGAATACTAGTGTCACTATAATATATTATCGAATTTACTTAGGTCACTGATATAAATGGGAAATCCTAATTAGACATATACTTTCCCTGTTTTTTATAAGTGTCACAGTCGTTAAACTACATATAACAAGAAAATAAAGAAATTTACTTTTGTAACCTTATTAATTACTATAATAAATGTATACACACAATTAACTATCAAATTTTAAGAGTATTAAATAACGATAAAATAAGAAGTTATCATAATTTCGCTTTCAATTTATGAATTATGACACTTATTAAAAACAAGAAAAAAGTGTCAGGATACTTATAAAAAACGGAGATAGTATGTCTCAAGACATAGAGAGATAATTATATAAACATACAATAAGTATTGAAATTAATTATTTATACTGATTTATATTTATTAAAAAAAAATTACTAATAGACTCATGTACACTGACATCTATTTTTGTAATATTTAACTTTTAAAATTCAAATTCTTTTTGCACGTCTTTCCAAATCAATTAAATATTTATATTTCCTTAATTTTAATTAATTAATTAAAACAATTAGTTAATTATCATATGAAATATTTTACACAGGTTTATCAATAATACGAAAAGAAAGGTGTTAAAAATTAAGAATAAAACAAATAAATTTATTACATATAACATGAAAGAAATCCACTAAAGAACTTGTTCATATTTCTCATGATTACAGTAAGAAAATATTAAACAAATGACATGGTTATAGTTTACGAAGGACGAAAAATTTGGTTAACTGACCGACATCAGATTTAATTAACCCTACACCGTTAGTATTCAGAGTTTTAATTAAGATTTATTATTACATAATTAAAATTTAGTCATTTATAATTAAAATTTATTAATTCAGAAATAATGTTCTTTAATCTGTAACTATAATTTTATTGAATCTCAAAACAAATAAGTAGGCAGCCACATGGTGCGGCCGTGCGGGTGTCCACGACAGTAGCAATGCTCTTTGCCAAGTAGTCAGATACCATCGCATGAGATTATCAGATGAGATATAGTTTTGATGAATTGATTTAATATTCATTAATTGATTAATTTATTTATATAATTTTTTATTATAATTTTCATATAAAATATTTAAAATATTAATTAGTTTAAACATTAAAATGCACAAATTAAAGATAATATGTTCAATCAATTATGGCTCTCATAAACTAGTTTAATCAAATTATAAGTGTATTATATTTAGACTTATATGTCTAAACAACACTACTCAAGATGAATATCCATAATCAAAATTTTCAAATAAAAAATGATTATTGGTGTATAAATACACGAATTTTGAACATATTCTAGTTTTGTATACAAATTTATTAGTATGTAAATACATGAATTTATATGTTGTAGTACTATGACTTGTGTTTTTTCCCCAAATTGAAATAGGTATGATAAGTTGGAACGTTAAGGTGGACAAATTGACTTTTTTTGGTATTGTAAATATCATCTTAAAATGTAGTCATTTTCATTCATATTGTGTACAATTTAAAATCAACACTCTTGAAATAGTTGAGAAATAGTTAATTATATTGTGACACTTTGCATTCAAATATGTGATGTTAGTTTCGAATACAGTGTATCACAATTAACCCGTACTCAACTATTTAAAGAGTTCTGATTTTTAATTGTATACAATCCGAATGAAAATAATAACATTTAAGAACAATATGTACGATATTATTTTTAAACGTACTATTTGTCCGCATCAACGTTTCAACTTACCATGTTTGTTTTAATTTTAGAAAAAATAGAAACTATGGTAAAATTATCATCTAAGTTCGTTTTTTTTTTTTTTTGAGTTCGTATGTAAAATTAGAATGCATGTAAAATTCGGTTATTTATATGCAAATAATCCAATAAAGAATGACACATCGGTGTCACAACAATAAACTTCCTAACATGGTTGACTTTTTAATGAATACGATCTTAATGAGTCATGTTTACTCCTAAATGACTGTGCCGTTCCTGACTTTAATTCGTTGGCGCACCTAAAATGTAATGACTCGACAGTATATTATTAATTATATTTATACACAAATCATCTTTACGCACTCATAACCAAATGGGTGGGGATTTTTTCATTTATGCTTTAAATTCTAGAACCCTTGGTATATACCAGGATCGATTCACGCTGAATACTTTCTTATACTAGAATCAATATATTAATTAATCAAATAATTAATATACTACTACTTAATATTGATTAAATTGGACATGATATGCATGATCTATATTAATTCTATAAGTCGTTCACAAATCATTTGTCCGGTGGATATACTAGAAATTATTCTTATTCTAAGAACTAGAAACTAATATTATCTATAAATTTCAATTGATGAATGGTCAAGATTAATTTTTAAAATAAAATATATTTTCTTACATGTAAAATGATGTTTTCTCAATAATTTTTCTAATTTTTTTTATGTTTTTTACTCATAATATAATACTTTTTTACTATTATAATTATATTGGTTTTTAATTAATAAAATAAAAAAGTTTTTATTTTATCCTCATCCTATATATATATATATATATATTTGCGTATAATAATACAATCCATGCAGTTTTTTAAAGTGGAGGACTTAGTTGCTAAATCTACAATTACAGAGGGATTTAGTTGCAAATGGTTAACTCTTAAATCTGTGTTTTGATCTCAACCATATAAACTGTACGGATGATATTGGTTAGCTAGTTTGTTAAAAGTTTGTTGTACAACTAGCTTAGTTCAATTTTTGCACATGCGTAAGAGTGTGATTTGTGAAGATAGAGAGCAGAGGTAGGGGTAAGCATTCGACGGTTCAATTCAAAATCGAACCAAACCCAAAAAATCAAAAATTGAATTATTTTAAAATCCAAACTGAACCGCACCGTATTATATATTCGGATCGAACCGAAACCGAACTGAAATATTCGGTTTGGTTCGATTTGGATATAACCAATTTTAAATTATAATTAATATAAATATAATATATATATATATATATATTATATTTAATATAAAAAAAATAAAAATTGAGCGATTCGGTTTGAAAACCATTTCTTTCCCTAAACCGAAACCGAATCGAATAAATTTCGGTTTCAAAATTTAAAACCAAACCAAACCTTTTTACTTTACAAACCGAACCAAACCATTAATTTAGACTGGATTAGGTTTTTCTGGTTTGGTTTGGTTTGGTTTGGCTTTGCTCACCCCGAAGCAGAGGTATGAGAGAGAAGATAGCATTGCATTCTTCATTTCTTGATTTGTTTCTTATTGTAAAATCACACAGTCTCAGAATAAATCATCTCAGTTTCATTTTCCGTGGATGTAGATCTTACAATCGAACCACGTAAATTCGCCGTGTCTTTTTCTTTCTCGTTCTACTCTTTGAATTTGGTATTCTGTGTGATCGAATCGTTAGCCAAGATCGTCGGATATGTGTCGCCATTGATCGATTTCTTTATATATATATATATATATATATATATATATAGGGGATGGTTCACGTGAGAATGCAAATATTGGTGAGAAATGAGAATGCAGCATTTAACGTGATCCATTTCCCTATGTATACGTTAAATGCTACATTCTCATTTCTCACCAATATTCGTTCTCACGTGATCCATCCCATATATATATATATATATATATATATATATATATATATATGGGGGTTAACGTGAGAACCATTTTTATCTTGAGCGTGAGAACCAAAAAATGATGAATTCACGGTGAAAGTTAATGAATCCATTGGGAAAGATTCTGAATCCAAAAAATAGAATTTTCGCCTCATGGGATTGAACCCGGGTGAAAAAATCAATTTTGAATTCATTAACTTTCTCAACGGATTCATCAACTTTCATAACAATTTATTTGGTTCTTAGTTTTAGGATAAGAATGATTTTTATTTGAACCAAACTCTCTCTCTCTCTATATATATATATATGAATCGTGAATCAGTTTTGATAATATTTTTGCATGTTGTGGAAGCAAAATGGTCTCCCCAAATTTCTCTAACAAAATGATAAAAACGATGTTTTGGTCCAAGAAGGTACTAGAAACCAGTTGATGTCAAATCATTAAAAAATATATTCCGGCAAAATGATCAAAATCTGGAATTATAAATTGGAATTCTCAACTGAGAAAAGATAATGACATTATTTAATTGACCACATACCACAGATATATGACAACCATGGGGTCCTGTGAAATTTGTAAATAACATACTTATTTTCTTTCAGCAATAAAATAACATATTATTGAATACAAACAAAATAAATATATATAGAAAATTAAAATTGACACAAAATTCACTGGATGGCTATCGACTAGGAAGCTATAGTTGAAATAATATAAGATTATAGACACAATAGTTTCATGTTTCCCGCTTCGCTTACCATAGAAACTCACGTTTCTCATCTGGTTTTGGACGTTTTATTTATTTAAAAATTATCCTTGATTTTATAATTCAACGACACTTAATTTACGCCTTAAGTTAGGGATCCATCTACCTAAAATTAAGAAATTCCCCTAAGAGCTCCAATTAAGCTCTTACTTTGATTTTGAAGTTGTGACTCTGCATATCTTCATGAATCTACCATAATGTATTTAAATTATCAAATTATTTCGTCTGATCATTGCACGAGTCATCTGTTGGACTACATATCTATCCACTAATGTTTTTTCAGGCCACTGCACAACCTTAAATACCTTTATTCTTAAGCTTCCCCAAAGAATCATGTCCATCTATTATTGAACTATGACTTTACGTTATTATTCTAAAATGAGAAAAAATTGTGTAAGAACATTTAATGTGTCAAATTAAATTTATTAGATGGAATAAGATCCGAATTCAAACAATTACATATAAATTGTACTCCATATGTGTATTGGCACCGCAACAATTGTAGATATATGGTCCTAATTAGCGACTAAATCTAAAAGAATTACGATATTAGATTTTAGTAATACTTTAATTATTGTTGGAACATTTCCGTTAGCTAGTTGTGGGTAGATAGATACATGACGAATAGTTTGAGATATTTAAAAATATTATACTAACAAACATAATATATTTTAACAAATAAATAATCTTATCATAATACATTCACCATATTCTATTTATAGCACATTGATGCGCCACTAGTTTCACAAGCATCATTCATCATTGTAATAACTAATAAACCAACCAAAAAAATCCATTTTAGAATATAATAAGTTAGAACACTAAAGAAAGAGTGGTGCAAAAGAAGTAGAAATGTCATTGTCCAGCGGCGATGGATCATTAATTACTCTTAATTAATGAAAGTTATATCCTCTTTACACGAATTAATAAAAGGTGGAATGTGGCAATACAAGTATGGTGTTCATTCACTATTTATGTATATAATAACAAATTCTTAATCGACAAGCAACAAGTTTTCCAAGTCAAATTCCAGAAAGTTGTAAGGAGGCACATGCTCACCACTAACCATTGAAAATGTATATAGAAATAAAAGCAAGTGGTTAAGGATCTTTCAGGTGTCCTGAAATCCAACCATTGAAAAGGTGTTGATGAAAAAATTGGATATATTTGCAGGGAATCTCTCTAATAATCCTAGGAATATTATGGCTACCCTAATTAATTTGTATCGGAGGAGCTATGTGCTTTTCGCAATTCCACCACAATCAAGTTAACCAAAATCGTCTAATCAATCAAAACATTCAAAACTAATCCAATATTAACCAACATGTAAATACTAGCAGTAGTACGAACTCTGGCTAAAAATAGAAATAAAATATGTTTCAGGTAATCAAACCACACTTAATATAATGAAACTTTTTTAGTCAAGATGAGCAAAATATTCGAAATTCGAATAACTGAATCGAACTAAACTAAAATATTAAACATGTTAAGATTTGGATTTCGGATCGGATCGGATTAGATTTCATTTTATTTCAAAATTTGGATTTGATTTGGTTCGGATCGATTTCTTAAAAATAAAAAAAATCTGAAAATTCAAATTATATAATATATATCTATAGCAATATTTTATTTAAATATTTCTCACCCTAATTCTAATTCTATTTAGTAAATATTTATATATTTATAATATAACATTATGAATTAGATTTTTTTTTATTAAAATAACGTCATAAATAACAATAATAAATTTGATTTCGGAGTTTTCAGATTTTTAATTTGATTAAGAAAATTCAAATTTTTAATAATTCGATTCAGTTTGGACTTTTTTCTTTCAAATTTTGAATTTTCATATCAGTTCAGATTGGACAAAACTCGAACCAAAAACCGAATATTCATCCCATTTTTTTACTATCAATGCTATGCTTTTGAGGCTCTGTCCTGATCCTTTTTCCTTAGGATAAAACATAATCGGATAAAGACATATAATTCTACGTTATGTTTTATCAATGGAGACAAAAACAGTTCCAAATACGGTAATGTATATGTCCCATTAATGTGATAATTATCATAAGTCACTACCACCTTGCGGACAAAAATGACTAAACTTATCGGATAAGAATTAGTTATTTAAACCATATATTTAAGACATTTGAAATTAATGAACTCAATTACATTTTAAGTTCAATCTAGAGATGCCCAAGTGCCAAACTTGTTCTACAAAAAGGGAAGCAAGTCTCAATTTATTTCCCATCACTCCCTTTAGCCCAATTAAAAAGATAAAAAAATAAAATAACAAAAAGTCACAAACAACAAGTTAAAATGTGAGATATGGAATTTAGAGAATACATTTTAGCAAATTCTCAGACAATACAATATTTGAGTATAGAATAAATTACATTTCTTTTACAAAAGAAAAACCTACTTTTTACTTAACAGATATTGATATACCTTGTGATGACCTTAAGGAACAACACAATCTCAACTTTTATGATAAGTCATATATTGTTGAAGTAACCTGCCGCAAAAATTATACCCATATCCTTGTTTTTCAATCAATCCAGTTCTGAAAGATGTTTAATAAATTTTCACTATATACTCTCATTGTCTCAATATTTATGGCTCTTTTCTTTTTTTCACGTAGATTGGAGAGAGTTGTATTTTGTGTGTAAAGTAGTATGTGTGTTTTGTGTGTAAAGCAATATGTGACACGAAATTTGAGGTCCTTTTTAGTGTAAAATTATTTCTTTTTTTTTGAAAATGGGCCAACTTAATGGGACAATCCAAAAAGAAAAACGAGCCAACAATAATGGAACGGAGGGAGTAAAAAATAAGAAATATTATTTGAACCCTTGAAAGTGTTTGAAAAAATCGAACGTCTCTATCTCACTCTCTCTCTCTCTCTCTCTCACACACACACACAAAGTAGAAACTGCAAAAAAAGAGAGAAGGAAGAGGCTTATTTTCATGTTAAAGACTTTTGCACTTGGGCTGATAATCTGGAAACTGAGACTGCACATCTTGTTTTGATATATATGGGCTGCTTAGTAATAAAAGATTAGTCTTGTTGAGTAAAATATGTGATTAAGAGGCCCAAATGATACATCTAAGATTTTGCATATATAATCTTACATTACAACAATGTCAGTGCACTGAGCAAAGTAATTCAATGTCACAAAAAAATAATGTATTCTTAGCTCCTTTTTAACTTATTTTCCATTGATGTTTTTTTCTCTCAATAAGAATAACAAAGAAATTTAAAAGTTGTGTTACATGACTCAAATATGAGATCTTTGACTTAAAGATACTATCTACTTTACCATTAGGTTAATACACATATTCCTATTGATGTTTTTTTTGGGAGGGAGGGGAGGGAGGGGGGGGGTGGGTGTTTTAGTGATGCCATGATGAAAATGCCATCTCAACAAAGGAAAAGAAAAGGAATTGATAAAATTTCGTATCATATTCTTTAAATATATAATATAATTCACGTGTATTGATGAATACATTATGGGATCTGATTAGGGGTGGCTAATCGGGTCGGGTCGAGTACCTACTAGAAAAAATCGGTACCCGGCCGATTATGCCTAAAATGTCTTGCAGACCCGACCGATTTTGTAAATCGGTGCCGAATCTCAAATCGGGTATTCGGTGCGAATCTCCGACTTAATTTTTTTATTTTTTTTATATATAATTCTATATATTTATTGTAAGTATTAGTTTATTAGAATTAATACTATGAAATAATAATAAAAATCTTCCTAGATGCACTTTTGTTTTGTTTTTGTTTTATTTTTATATTTGTATACAAATCTATATATATGTTGTCATGTTACTAATAACTATGTTAGCTATATATATGGATATTCCCATGGTGTTATGATAGTATTTTTTTTACGTGTTTATTTATTTATTTATTTTATTTTTATTTTTGTACATAATTTTAGATATATAATGTTAGCTATATACTCTCATTTGCCAAGTTATAATAGCATATCATGTATTTAAGGGTATATGTTATTTTTAATATTAAGTTATCATTTATAAATTTCACATATTAAAATTAAGAATAATAAAACTATATTACAATATATTAGTTTCAATATATTAATTATATATTTAAATATATAAAAATATATCAAATATAAATATTTTAAAAAATCGGGTATCGGATATACCCGATACCCGACCTCACCTAAAATCCATACCCGACCCTACACGATTTTGGATGTCGGTGCCGATACCAGAAATTTCGGGTAGGGTGCCGACTCTACCGATATCCAAATAGTCACCCTAGATCTGATAGTGCTGTGATTCTTCCAAAGAATGTCATTCCGATTATATCTCAATAAATAAGTGATATGGGACGATAGATATTTCATTTTACTGGAACGAGCATAATAACATGAGTCCATACAATGTGGAATTTTCTAAATAATAATAAGTGACGTGTTATTCATAAAGAATAAATTAACAGATTTGTTAAATAAGGACAGAATGAGATGGATTATAAAACTAAAACATTTTTATTTTATTTTTTTTGTAAAAGGACATAATGAAACAAAAAATTATAGGACAAATTTATATGGATATATTTTGCCATAAAAAAAAAAATAAAAAAGAGTGAGAAGATTAATTCCCTTTTCTATTTAAGTTTATTGAGTAATTGTCTTTCTGATCCATCAAACATAATCGGCAACAACTCTAGTGTGAGATTAAGAGGGTGTTTGGCTAAGCTTATTTTAAAGAGCTTATAAGCTCCAAGAGCTTATAAGATGTTTCAAGAGTTCATAAGACATAATGTTTTAAGAGCTTATAAGTTGTCAAAGTGTTTGGATTTGAGTTTATAAGCTAGAGAAATAATCGTGAGTTAGAGAGAGAAAATTGACGAGAGATGAAGTTGATAGTGTATATGTGAAAATAACGAACCATAATAAGGTTATTTTGGTAAATTCACTTTTACTTATAAAACATGGAAAAATAAGTTGGGGTTGAAATTTATTTATTTTAAGCGAGAACATTATAAATTGTAGGAGACTTATTTTCACAAATTTATAAAATTTGTTTATGAGTTATTTTGTCAAACAACTGCATAAAACATAAAATTTTTTTGAAAATCTTATAAGCTTAGCGAAACACCCTCTAAATTAATACCCTCTAAATTAATATAACAGGGGTGAGTAAATTCAAATATAATTTGAAACTTTTTAAATTGAATTGAATCAAAATTATCGGCTCTATTCGGCATATTTTTATTTAGGTTAGTTTGAGTTGAAATTGTCAAATTGAAATGATTTTTGATTTGTTTTGGCATGCTATTTCGGCTTGATGCGATTTGACTCTTGAGGGAAAAATACTCCATGTTAGGTTCTTTGTTTCTTCAACTTCGATTCGGTTTGAGTCAAATTTGGTTTGGTTCTGTTTCAGTTCAATTTGGTACACTAATTCGATTTGAAAAAAAATTATAATAATAAAAATTACGTTGTTGTTTGTTTGTTGGATTCAATGTATCAATTTGGTTTAGTTCGAGTTAAAATTGTCAAATCGAAATGATTTAGGTTTGGTTTGACATGCTAACCGGGCTTGATTCATTTGAGAAAGAAAAAAAAAAAGAATATTCCAAGCTCTTGTTTATTTGAATTGGATTTAATTTGGGACCGAATTATTTGAATACTCACTCATAAATCTGACACCCCGAATTACCATCCATCTGACATAAGACCACTAGTGTAAATTATACTTAAATTTATTTGTATTATTATGTTAAACTCTTAGAATCAGTGTAATTATGTTTGTTATCCTGATTCCTGATGGGATTGACCCTAATCTTCAACATCGTCCTCAAATAGTTTACCAGCAAACGACACCGTTTGGACACCTCCGCCTAAGTCTAACAGCCCACTGCCGATACTCCAGTAGTGGTCGCTCCACAGTCGTCACTCATCTCTCTATAACTCGATCCGCCTCCGCCGCTGCTCCCATTTCCCTAATTTCTTGATTGATGGGAAAGGGTGGGGGCTGTGTCCCTAGCAAGAAAAAATTGCCCAAACGCACCACCGCCGCCGCCGCCAACGACGACGACCATGAACTCCCCGAGTCCCCCCCACCCGAAGACGAATCCGTCGCCGCCGCTGCGATCCCGCCCGAGCACCCGCGGAATGTGAGGCTCTTCATAGTGTTCTACTCGATGTACGGCCACGTGGAGGGCCTCGCCCGGCGGATGAAGCAGGGCGCCGACAGCGTGGCCGGCGTCGAGGCCGTGCTCTACAGGGTGCCGGAGACGTTGACCGACGAAGTCCTCGCCAAAATGCGGGCCCCGCCCAAGGACGATGCGATCCCCGAGATCGGGTCGCCCGCGGATTTGGCGGGCGCCGACGGGTTCCTGTTCGGGTTCCCGACGAGGTACGGTTGCATGGCTGCGCAGATGAAGGCGTTCTTCGATTCTACCGGCCAATTGTGGAGGGAACAGAAGCTCGCCGGGAAGCCCGCCGGATTCTTTGTCAGCACTGGGACTCAAGGCGGCGGCCAAGAGACCACTGCGTAAGCTCCCAACTTATGTCTTGCGTTATGTGACCTTTCTCATATTCTGTTATGATTCGTTTTGTATCTGTATATTTTATACAGGGCATGATTATTTGTAGGCAAAAACTTTTGTATATCTGGATGTACCGTGCATTCATCTTAATTAGGATTCACCATTCCCAATTAGGGTTTATTACTCACAATTAGGATTTAATTAGGACGAATGCACCAGGGTGTGCCTATGTTTTGATATTACTGAATGATGCTGATTCAGTAAAATCTTATGCAATTATATGTTCTGCTTCTTTATAGTGCGTTTTATGAAAATGTTGCCTCATCATTAATGTGATAACAAAGATGCAGATTGATGGTTGTGTTTTAATCCATTAGATCTTTTACATATTTGTTGATTTTGTAGTTAATAAATCCTATGGATGGAACTTTTAAAGTGACGCCTAATATCTGTTCATGAGACTTTGAAATAATAGAATCACTCACTGGCTTCTGAATAAAATCCGTGTTATAAATCTTTTCTGAGAAATTGCCGAATCCATCTATTGCTAACTTTAAAGGTTTTGAATTTCGGACTTTGGTCTCATGTATCTGTGGTATCAAGGTTTAGTTCTAGCAGAAGAAGACAACCTGGACATGTCAGAGAAAGTCAGGGAGCAAATAGATAAGGAGAAACTATTATATCTTCCTCGAATAACCCTCTTCTTAGATATCCGGCGAACTCCATGACCAACTCTCATTTGGAGAGTCGGAACTTGACTTCACCTATTAGAATACGTATATTGAAATGAAACTCTATGGAAATAAATCTATCTTTTCAAAAGTGTGATTTTAGAGATGAATGGAGTAGTAGATGAAAAAGTTTATCCGAAGTTCCGAACTCTGTTAGAGAAACTGCGATATTGGATATTAATTTATTTCAAATGTCAGAAGTCCAAGAGCCCTGGTTCAACCTAATAGTTGGGAATATATGACAACTTTGGAGTATTTAATCGAAATTACTAAAATTAGAAGCTTGCCTGACCTTGTTTCTGCTGTATCTTGGTTTCAGCGTCATTCTAAGATGACTTGAAGCAGAATGAAGTAGGCGCCCGTATTGCATATAATATTGTCTTTTTGTCTTCTCGGTTTTTAAGCAAAATAAGCCACTTTTCTCTTTCTGTATGTGTTTGTTTGTTTGAAGGGATGGCCTAAAGAGCTTAAAGGACGAATTAATTTCTTGATCCAATATATATATTTCAGCGTTCAGCTATATCCTATTCCTATCAGGCTACAACCTGTTAGATGTGGGGCAAATTTCCAAAACTAGGGAAATATCAAGGATAGTATATTGCCAGGATAACTTTGTTAAATAACATTGTATCATCACTCAAATCTGTGCCACGCCTGATATAATTAATTTGATTGGCGATAGTAAGTGGCTTTCTGAAAGCGTCACTGTAGTAACTTTGACTGTTACCATCTTTGCTCTGAGTGCTAACATAATGATGTCCCATCATCAAATTCTAAAACATGGATTTTTCATTCAAGGGCGACATCTGGAGCTATGATATTTACTAAGGTCTTACATTCGGCTTTAATGCTAGAATCAGATGAGATTTTGTTGCTCCCGTAAAAGAATGACGGAAAGTCTTATAAGAAATAAATGAAGTACTTGTCATTGAAGATAGAATTTGGTCTCGTTCTTCAATAATGAACTATACTGATAGTAATACTTTTGCTGCTGTTATCAGTTGGCTGCCACTGCTTCTGGATTAGGTTTCTCTTTCACTTCTTTGCCTGATTGCACTTCTCTTTGCTTAAATGATTCTATCGAGTTAGTCGGGAAATGAACAAGACTGACAGTGAAATTGTTGGGTGGGATATTCAGTTGGATTTGGCCATGTACCTCTATTTAGCTTCTTGTACGTTGAAATTGGTACTCATTTTGCAGTTATTGAATTTATAAAAATGTGCTAAGACTGCATAGTGAAACAAGTTATTTTCCAGCATGTGGCTATCATGTAGGTACTTTGTATTTGGTAATATTTTATCTCGTCTCATTAAATGCATGTAGATTAGGCCTATAATTGTCCGAAGATACTTTGTTCCTGTTATATGTGTTTTCACCACACATTATGATGCATCACTGTTGTTTGTTGACTAGAAAACCACGAAAAGTATTAGAAAGCAACTGTCCCAACTTACCTACACTCCTTTTACCTGAAACACCAAACATGGGACTGCTGCATCAAATGTACCGTGCAAGATGCATGTCTGAGCGATTATCATGCAAAAAGATGACAAGAAAGTTTGCTTGATGACGGTTGTCCAAATTTGCAGGTGGACAGCTATTACCCAATTAGCTCATCACGGGATGCTTTTTGTTCCGATTGGATACACATTTGGTGCGGGTATGTTCAGAATGGATTCCATTAGAGGGGGTTCCCCATATGGTGCTGGGGTTTTTGCAGGTGACGGCACAAGGGAGCCAAGTGAGACCGAGCTTGCCCTCGCAGAGCACCAGGGCAACTACATGGCCGCCATAGTCAAGCGGTTAGCTCTGCCCTGACAGCTTCAAATTTGCAGCAACGAGTGTTCCTGTTTCTTGATAGGTATTTGCCCCTTCACTTCTTGATTATGAACCAAGAAAATCCCTGCCTATTTACATATTGTTTCTCGCCATCTTCATTTTAGATTTGACTGCACATTCAATTATTTTTAATGATTGGTTATGAAGTGAATATGTGTTTACCTTGGTAGATCCATTGCTGTGTAATAAGCTGTGGCGTTTGGCTTTCTTCCTAGTGTATATTAGACGTCGTACTCGTACAGAACATTTCTCTCCTTTTGCCTTTTTTTTTGGTCAATTAAATACAGAAATTTAAAGGCCGCATCATGGTGGACTTGAACCCGAGATCTTTGACATAGGACATTAACCACCCTATCACTAGGCCAACACAAACACACCTCATTTTGCCTTTTCTATTCTTGTATATGTAACTCGTCTCTCGCTCTGGTGAAAAAAGAATGAAAGAATGTGGAAATATTTCATACTCAAAATTAAAGTGTGATTTATGTAGTAATTTAATTTTAAAGCATAATTGTGCTTTATCACCTATTCTTATTGTTGTGTGCTATCTCCACATATGTTGTACAACTAAGGTGGTGGTTGGTACGTAATAATGAAATTAGATAGGAATAGAATTGACTCTGGAATGGAATAAAATAAACATGTTATTTTTATTACCGGTAGTGATACGATAAAGAAATGAACGAATATGAATAAATTGAAATATTTGGAATAACCAGGATTATTATTATTATTATTATTATTATTATTATTATTATTATTAATAAATTGGTTAATCCTATGTTCATGAGAATAAGCATAACTATGAGGGAGGGGTATCTCATGTTGATGGGAATATATACTTTTTCGAAACTTTGTTATTTGTCATAGAAATTTTATCAACCATATAAATGAGAATGACATCATTTCATTTTTAGTATCAATCACCACCTGATTCGTAATTAGCTAATTTTAACGGATGAGAGTGGCTTGCTTTCAATAGCTGTTGCAATCGAATTGAACTGTGAAAACTGATTAATCGATTTTTGTAGAAAACTTTGAACCATTCGAATTTATTTCTTCAATCGGATCAGATCGAAATATTCTTTAGAATTCGGTTTCGCTGAAATATTCTTTACAATTCGGTTTAGGTTTCGGTTTTGACCGAATTGAAATGTATATATTTTCCTCAAAAAATTTAGACTTAAGTTACAATCTAATATTAAAATACGTATCGTCGCTATTAGTTTCAAAAACAATATTTTAAAAACGAATTATGTATGCTTAGGAAACTAGTTGGTTTCTGATTTTTTAACCGAATCAAAAAAAAAAAAATTCATCGATCGAAATCAAACCAATTGAAATCTATCAATTTGGAGACACTTTTGGATTCCAGTTCAATTACGTTTAGCCCTTGGGAAATCTCCTATATCATTAGTAATCTAAGAATCAATTTAAACAATTTATTTTTATATGATTCACGTTTGTTACAAGCTAAGAGTATTAAATATCATTTTACATGACAAATTAAAAGATATTGCAGATATGCACATAATACGTATTAAAGATTGAGTAATGTAATACTTCTTCCGTCTACCAAAAGTGTGGCATTTGATGAATGACATGAGTTTTAATAAAATTTAGTGAGTGTTATTTGAGTAGAGAAATGATCTCCATATGTAAGATAAGGAGTGGTTGAAATTAAATTATAAGAATTAAGTATAGGTTATGGAGTATATTTTTTTGATAAGAATGAATAATTGTGATGTTGAATTATAAGGATTGTATCTCTTAAAAAAAAATTCTACACTTTTTGTGGAAATCGAATATATCAATTGTATCATATTGTTAATAGAGGAGGGACTATAACATAAAATATAAAATAACAGTATAGAGAAATGACAACTATCCGCTCATATCAGAATGAATAAAAAAACTAAAATGTAAAATAAAATTTAAATGAAACCGTATTTGAGTTAAACATGTCTGATTATATCTTTGAATAAAACATCATTCAATTTAAATTTCGATTCGAATGCCGACGTCGAAAACAAACCCAATCACTCCATTTCCCGATTTGTTGTTCTTTTGGTGGAGGCTATCTCTGTAAGCACCTCACACGTTGATAACCACCAACCTTTAGAGCCTAATTCCACTCATCTTCACCTCCTTAATCCTCTGGCTCCATCATCGTCGCTATCTCCTTCCTCCCAACCACTGTCCCCAGCCATAGTGCCACGCCGGCCCCCTCTGCCAATCAAGAAAGGCACCAATGGCGATACTTTCTAGAGTTGAGTATCCGCAGTGCAAAATCCGACGACAGTAAGGCCGGCCGTGGGTGGACGCAACACCAAACAAATCTATGTCCACCCAACCAGCTCAGTGATTAATTTGTCTTTAAGACAACATTCCACCGCTGCGAAAACCACTGATTCATTAGGTTGTCGGTCCAACTAGGCCATCAACTTATTCTCCCGATCACTGATTTTAGCGTCTCGTTCTTCGTGAAAGCTTGTAGGGTTTTGGAATCCAGAGCCTCCCATCAATTAGCACCATATATACATACTTGGCCAAAGCCCTCTCAAAGTAGCAAGTCCACTATCAACTTGGTTCCGGATCCATTCTAAAGCCCAACCAAACCAATGGTCCATAGGTGTCAACCCGTCAAGATACAATCAACCAACCTTGGCACTTACCTAAATCGCGGCCAACACTTTCTATATTCGAAAGAACCCAATATGGTCTCTGATCACTAGTGTAAGATCCATAGATTGAGGTCTCTAACATGAGCGCCTTCCTTTATATTAACTTCTCTGAGTATTCCCCTTCATTTGAGATCATCCTGCATGAACTCTGCAGTCCCACAACCGTCCTTTCTCACCCCAACACAATTGTTAAAGTGTCGCCTCTACTATCAGAGGTTAGTAGGATGCCCACATCTAACTTGCAAAGCAATGAGAATCTGTCACGTGAACTCTGGTACACGGATGCCCTAATCCCTATACTTATCATCTTTCCCTCGTATCCATGGTTCTATATAAACTCATCTCAACTCATTTTGATCATCTTCTTACTCACGATCCCACTCCAATTTTTACAATTCTTTCTATTTGAAAACATTTTTGCTGACTTGATCGTTTGAGTGGTTATGCCGGAGCCCCTCGCTCCAGTTTCTATTTTGCAGAGCTCGTGAAGCTTCTCGAACGAGGAAGATCTACATTGGTCGCCCTCGCCACTCACCTTTGACGTTAGTCAGTAGGTAAACTTGCATAAAATCGTCCAATGCATGCGTATAGAATAAGAACTAATTTTATATGCATTACAACTAGAATAAAATATTACAATTTATTTTTTATTCTAATTATTAGTTAATACTACCAATAAAAAAATTCATAGAGCCCAGGAACCCCTCAGGCCTCATTGTAACTCCGCCGCTGATTTCATAATTGCAATAAAATAATGTGAGAACTCTATTGTTCCCACATCTTCGGATAACAATTTCCAATTGAAAATAATAATGACATTATATAAATTGTTATTTTTTGTTCTTTTCCTGTAATGAATATATTTATATATGTAATTGAGTTAAAATAATATATTGGCTGCTATTAATTAGTACATGACATTGATCTAAGGTTTAGAGCATAAACTTTTGATGGCGCATGCAATGTTAATATACATCTCTTGGGAGTAGTCTTGTTGCTCAAATTGCTTGGAAGGAGCTCTTTCGTTGGTTTAACATCCTTCTTGCGGATTTTAAGCAACTTTTACAAAGGATTATAAATAAGACAATAACACCAGATTTTATTTTAGAGAAAATGACATGATTTAATAAATGGCTATTAGCTATTAAGTATTAACTAGAGGGGATGGTCGCTGAGACCACCCTATTAATTAATTAATTAATCTTAACTAATTACTTATTAATTAATTAATCTTAATTAATTAATTAATTCAAATTAAAATTAATTAGTTTAATAAAATTTAATTGTAAATTAATAAATAAAAATTTTGAATTAATAAACTCTAATTGTGAAATAATAAACCCCGATTGTGAATTAATAAACCCTAATTTTGAATTAATAAACTCTACTTGAAAATAATAAACCCTAATTTTGAATTAATAAACCCTACTTGAAAATAATAAACCCTAATTTTGAATTAATAAACCCTATTTGGAATTAATAAACCCTAATTTTGAATTAATAAACCCTAATTGAAAATAATGAACCCTAATTTTGAATAATAAACCCTAATTGTGAATTAATAAATCCTAACTTTGAATTAATATGAAATTAATAAACCCTACTTGTGAATTAATAAACCCTAATTATGAAGTAATAAACCTCAATTATGAATTAATAAACCCTAATTATGAATTAATAAACCTCAATTAAAAATTAATAAATTTAATTATACATTAATAAAATCTAATTATCCTTACTCACCATAATTAATATATAATCATTTTAACAAAAAATAATGGTGAATACACTGAGCCGTCAACAAATTCATGGTCGTCAACAAACTCATGGGTCGGCTTGCGGACCAGACCGTATTACCCAACCATTAACCCGGTTTGATGGCTCGGTGTTTTGGCAGGTTGAGAAAATATCAAATATCAATCCAACATAATCGCCCATGTATTGTGATGGGGCTATGCTGGCCCACCAAACAAAAATAACGTAGGAGAAAAAACTTAGTTATTCTTAATAAAATATATATTCTAAGATTATTATTTACTAAAATGAACTTGACTATACTATAATCCATTAATAATATTAAAATTGAGACTTCGATATTTCTAAAAATTAGCTCCTTATTTATGAATTACAAGAGTATAACTCTAGAAGATTGTTTTATATTAAATCTTTCAATCTTTTCTTTTCTTTGAGATACAAAGTTTTCAATCTTTGATTCTTCTTTAGAATTTAATTTTAGTATTATAATATAGTCAAATATTGATTATATAAAAAGTTGTCAGCCCAATTTGCCCTGCCGTAGCCTAGCCAACTTCAACGGCATTTAGCATTTTTAACCTTCTAACTAAAAGCGGTAAGATAAAAGTTTTACACAATTCTAGTGTAAATTTACACTATTATTGTAGAGTAATTTAATATAATCTCCAATTATATTTCACTATACAATGGATATTTTACTTTTATACTTTCTAATATTGAATTAATTACAAATTATTGTATATCATATATGTTTACATGTATTTACATTTATGGTTATTATTTAATATAATTTAATTAAATCTAATATATTTAAATTGATTTTTAAATATATTATTTTTAATAAAACTATAGTTAGATCCTTAAGCAATCGATTTATTCAATTTATTGTATCTTTATGTTATGCAATGTCTTTTTTGTTTGTATTTTTGTTGTTGTATTGCAAATTCCTACTTTAGGTACGTTCTGTAATAAATATATTTCATTTTCATTTATATAAGTGCAACTAAACATAATATAATGATTGACAGTAAAATTTTAACATTATCATGATATTTAGGAATTGCTAAACTAATTTTACAAATTAATCAAGAAGAATATAATAGTTCAACTAAAAAAAGATATAGAAATCATAGTTATTTACAAAATAAAAAAAGGGAAGATAACAAAATTATTAAACAAATGTAGCTGATGAACAGTAGGATGCTTATTTATCGCAGGTGGAATATGATCTACAAAATCCATGGAACACAATAAGCATAAAACTGATAGTGGAAATGGTACATTTAGTGAAATACTTTGTATACATGAATTAGATAAAAACAACAATTACAGAGTTTGTAAAAGATGTGGGTTTGACATTAGAGCCACACAGGAATGATAGAACGCTACCTAGCACAAACTACACTAGAAACACAACTTATGTGAATGAAGAAATGCAATGAGCTAGCTGCACAAATTCAAGAATGTAGAAATATTCAAACTCTCTAAAATTTATTCTGCCAACTCGTGGCCATGATGTAGATTGCTCATAATTTGTGGAAGCCCATCAACCATTCAGCTATCAGAATAAATTACTTGTTACAAACAAATGTTTCTTTGTGCAGAGGCAGCCTACCTGATCGATGAGTATACCGACATTCCAATTTCTGAGCGTAAGCTAGACGCCTAAAGAGCTTCCAGAATCATCTTCCTGTCATCGGCTGAGCCGATTATACTCAAGAATGTTCTGTGAAACAGGATTTTGCAGTTGAGGCAAAAAAGATCTTAGATATCCAAGTACCATGTCATATCTCTGACTATGATACTTGAGCAAATCAGCAATTTGCAGATGAAGAAGGCACATTGTTTCTTTCTGTAGCTTATCTGTATAGGGGCGGAGGGAGATTACGTGTGTCCCTTTCCACTCCCCAGTGTTAACTCCAAGTCATCCACGCCCACTTCATGAATCTTTTCACCTTCCCATGCCTTCACTGCACCATTTGCAAACTCAAAGTCCGAACCTCGTGCCCTCTTTGCCACTGCTCCCCACCCAATCTGACCCTCATGAAGACAAGTCTGCTGAGCCACGGGTTTTACAAGATTATAAGTGGGTGAAGTGGGAGCAACTGAAGATGCACCTGTCTGGAAGCTAACCCAGTGTGCGGAATTAGCTACAGAGATATCAGACTCGTCACATTCTGGAATTGGGGCAGGTGCAAAACGCCTACGACGGGTAGGGCTAGAGGGAGCGGAGGCAGCAAAAATAGGGGGGACAAAAGAATTCAGTGGACCAGTGGGTATGGATTCCCAATGAACCTTAGGCATTGAGTTTCTGGTAGGAGATGAGAGAGGTGGCGTAACAGGAGCACTGTTGGAGATACGTAGCGGAGGAAGGGTGGAGGGGATTGCTAAGTTGTGAAGGAAAGGTAAAATGTAGGAGGTTGGGTTTCCATCACAGCGCGATGGACTTGGAAAGGATGAAGAAGTCGGGCTAGCTTGATAAGAAGGTATAGGACTGGGGAATGCTGAAGAATTCGGGCTTGGTTGCATTGATGAACATACACTGTTATTCGCAGAAATCATCGGAGTGTCACCTTGCGGTGGCTTACATCCCTGAACAATTCAAAACAAGTCAAAGTTAGGACTCAATAACACCATATGAAAACAAGATATCGATGATCAAGAAAATCCACAAATTCAGTATTTGTTCAAAAACAGATATTTGAATGTCAAATTATGACTTATTCACAATCAAGAAATAAGCATAACCCCTTTTCGCATCACATATAGATCATCCTCTCATTTCAGATCAAACACATGAGATTGAGAAATTCAAGTATTATCAACTAGCAACAAGAAGAGGCCTAATTTGCCTCCAGTAGTAACCACAAAAATACAAGTTTAATTAAAAAAAATCCACATAGTATAAAATAAGACAGGCCTGAAATTTTTTATACCTCTTTTCGACAAATTCTAGAAACAGCATGCGAATAAATTCTGACGAAAATCACTGAAGGCATACTTCCCAAATTTCACAGTTATCCAGATCAGATCCAAAAAAACAAATCAACATACAGAAAACAGAAACGACGAATTCCACCAAATCATCTGAACCAACGGAAATAGAACAATAAACCAAGACAGAGAAAAATTGATCCCCAAAATGAACTGAAATTGAGCAGAGATCGTTGATTGACCTTAGGATAAGTGGTTCCATCCTCTTCCACAACCCAACCAGCTTCGCGGCAGAGAGCCTTGAGCACTTCATTATTGTCACAGTGCTTGGGGAGCCTGTAATTTCCCTGAGCTCGGAGACCGGTGTAGATCTTGGCGGCGACGGCTCTCCTCCGGCGCTCTCTTCGCTTGTTGTTCTCCCTCTCCTTCCAGGTGGGCTGGCGCCCTGCTGATGAGCCACAAGCAGTCATTGGCCGCCGGAAAAGGTCTCCACCGCCGCGGCTGGGATCGTGGATTACTGGAGTTGGAGCAGTAGTTGTAGGGAGAGAAGGGGACTGAATTGGGACATGGTGGTCACGAGGACAACGCCCCTACGCTTTATTGGAATTTGTCTAGTTATTTAATTATTTGCTTTCTTACTATTATTCTTATTTCCACCCGTGTCCCTCCCTCCACCTATAATTTTCAGTGGAATAGTTTTAACGGAATAATGGGATGACCCAGTCGTACTTAAGTTAAAACTAGTGAACTTGGTCAAAATTGTCAAAAATATAGTCTTATATACAATAAATTGCATTTTTTTTAAAGCACAGTGTCTTTTTATTTGAAAGGTGAAGAAGTAAAATTGTTAAAGCTAAAAAAGCACATAGAATACTAGCGCCTTTTGCATAACGCAATATGAGACTGTATAATATCATTGTGCAAGTACTTTTTAACAATTATATTTCACTAAATATCACCACGTAACCTTTAGATATGTATTTTTTGGACCGCATGATATTTAAACAAAAATGTATTTTTCAACTCCATGCTACTGGATAGTAATATAAATTTCGAAGCATATTTGTTCTAATCTCTTGATTAATTTCCAAACACATGCCAGGGATCTCTTGTAATTGATTTTTGTTCATGGAAATGACAAAAGAAAGAAACACAATATTAAAAAATGGAAGGAAATTAATGAGTAAAACAGGGAAACAGAGAGGACGGTTTAATAAAAAGAGAAACTTTGGTCGATGCAAATCCTCAAAAAAAAAAAGATATATATATATATATATATATATATATATGAGTGGATCAAATGAGAATTACATATTTTTTTAGAACTCTACGAACTATGCATAAGACGTGTAAATATGATGCATAGAACGGTATAAAGTTGTGCATAACGAAAGTTTTCTAAAATTATTTTCTTGTGCAATAATTTTAGAATGTTTTCTTTATGAACAACTTCATAGATTTTGTTCATCAACTTTATATATAAGTGTATGGTTCTCAAGTATGAGTTATCAATATATATATATATATATATATATATATATATATATATATATACTCAAATGAAACTAAAAATAATCTCTTGTATATTCGTGGCTAGAAGTAGGGATGTCAAATTAGCCTGAAATCTATGGATCGAACTGAATAGATCGATGATTGAATAGAATTGGGGTTGAAATTTTATAACTCGAAAAAAAAATCAAACCGAATAACCTGACAATCCGATAGGGTTAGTCCGAAAATAACCCAAATGGGCTGGTCCAAAAACCAAGTAAATTGACCAATTAACTAAAAAACCGTGTTACATGATTTTCAAACTTTATTATTTGTTTTTGAAAGTTAGTATAATAAGATTTTTTTTAAAATACTTGTGAATATATTTTGGTTTAATATTTGAAGTTGTCATATTATTTTTCTTTGTATGTGTACTCCATAACATAATACAAAATATTTTTTACAAATATATAATAATCAAGGGAATATATATATATATATATATATATAAAGTTTTTTTTCCTTAAGCTTTTTAGCTCGATTAGCCCGTCGGATTAGCCCGAAACTCGAGAGTTTAGGGGTAGAGTTGAATATTTATAACCTGAAGAAAATGTTAACTCGAAAGAACCACACTGAATAACTCGACAACCCGAGTAAGTTGGCTCAAACATGAACAAGTTGGCCCGATTGATATCCTTAGCTAGAAGTCTAACACAAGTGTAGGACGATAATTTTATATATATATATATATATATATATATATATATATATATATATATATATGTTGGGTTCCCGTTGTATCCGATCCCCAGATAGTATGTATTATTCAATCTAGATCACACATTTGAACACGTGGACGTACCAAAATTCGACACGTGGCAACCCATTTTTCGCTCAGGGGTAAATTGGGAAGGCACCCATCGGGCGCTGGGGGAGTCCGCGGGCGTTGGGTTTGGGGCGCTGCATTCTTAATAACATGACACTGCATTCAGAACAACATGATATTGCATTCAAAATAACATGACAATGCATTGCACCCAACCGACGTTGGGTGTGTGCCGACACTGGGTGCAGGCAAACGTTGGGTAGGGGCGCTGGGTGTGCGTCGAAGCTAGGTAGGGGCGCTGGGTGCGCGTCGACGCTAGGTTTGGGAAGAACCACAACAAAACATAAATAATGCATATGAAATAACATACCACTGCATTTAAAACAACTAAATGCTGCATTTAAAACAACATAACATTGCATCGCACCCAACCAGCGTCGGGTGCGTGCGAGCGGGCGCTGGGTGTGCGCGAGCGGACTCTGGGTGCATGCAAGCGGGCGCTGGGTGCGCGCGAGCGAGCGTTGGGAGTGCGTTTACATCATGCATTAAAATTGAAACTCATATGCATGTTTGTGTTCAAGTGAATGCATTTTTGTGTTCAAGTGAATGCATAGTTCAGTTCAACTATATGCATGGTTTATTTTCGAAATCACATAACAAATCAAATTACTAATCTACCCTTACTAATACAAATTAACGTGTAAAACATTTAAAAATCAGGCGCGAATCTCAGCCATACGATTAATAGGATGAATGGATGAGATTGAGTACTACATCTATCTTGGGCTCAGGTCTATTTGATCCTCCTATATATATATATATATATATATATATATATATATATATATATATTGATTTTATATTTTCACAAAAACTTAGTAAAGGTCGACCCACTTAAGGTCAGATTCTCTCACAGGTCGATCCGGTTTAGATCCGTCTGAACTCAACCCTACATATAAACTTATCATTGTATCACTTGTCGTGAATGCATGTATCGCTTATTCTGAATAAATGCATCACTTATTTTAAATAAATGTATCATTTACGAATTAGCATACAAATATTTAAGGGTCAAGGTCTGCGTCGGATCGACCTACCATAGGACCCGTCCTTAGGTAATGACGATTCTATAGGAGTGTGCCCCCTATATTTAATTTAGTTTTATACTTTTATAAAATTCAAAATTAAATAAGATATATTATTAATACAGATATAGATATATTTCAAAGATCTAGATCGATTTTTTTATCAACAAGTCAAATCTCGATATGCAGGCTCAGACATAAAGCCCGACTCTCGCCACAATTGTAAATAGGGATCTTCGTACTAGTGCAAAGATACACCAAAAAATCATTCTATAAATAAGGGTCTTCATACTTATAATCAGATGGAGAGTCG
This sequence comes from Salvia rosmarinus, assembly GCA_036937905.1. Classification (NCBI taxonomy): domain Eukaryota; kingdom Viridiplantae; phylum Streptophyta; class Magnoliopsida; order Lamiales; family Lamiaceae; genus Salvia; species Salvia rosmarinus. The sequence continues at coordinate 5,663,883 of CM072816.1, forward strand.
GACTTTAAGCCAAAGTTTGCATGATCTTGGGCTTAGGGTTGATGTGGCACAATTTAATTGATTCTTTAATATTGATATACATCTACATCAAGATTTGAATTATTGTCAAATAAATCAATCTACATTTTTGAGATATGATAGAATCTTTATTAACAATATATCCTATTTAGTATTAAATTTTATAAAATTCCAAAAACTAAATAAAATATATAATCAATAAACATATATTTCTCTTTCTTCAAAATTCTCGTGCCTACAACAACTATTTAAAAAAAAAGTTATAATTGAAAAAAAAAAAAAAAAAACTCTACATTTCGACCTTTGATTCTAAGATATTTTTCCACAATTGGTATACTTGCTAGGAGTTCATCACTATAGTTATTTTCATTGGTAACCAATCTTTCAAAATTGTGAGCAAAATTACAACAGCTATATAATTCGGACGCCCTTCAAAATGTAGAAGTGATAATTGAGCGAGTGTGGTTTCACTGTCTGTGTGGTTTGCGGTATCGCAGGAATGTGGAGTTCACCCATCTTGCACACGTAAAATAGCGACGACGTCCCATGATAAAAAAAAAAAGATGATAATTGGGAGGCGACATTACAATTATAATAAGCTGGAGGTTGCTGGGGCAAACGTAGAGGTAAATATTAAGAGAAAGGGCCCCACTTTTGAAACAAACGCGTTGCCTGCTTGTCTAATGGCCGAAATGCCCACGCTCCTTTAGACTGCACTTACTCGTATAGTTAATTATATATAAAATTTATACTAATTTATGAGCCCAATAATTAACATAATTAAATACAATACACTGGAGTATTTTGGAAGGAATTTCTATTAAAAAAAAAGGGAAATATATGGAAATACACTTTTTTTTAAAACTTGAATCAGTATATATCCAATCTCAAAAAAACAATGCCGTGTATACCCATTTCATTTTTTAAATATATTTTTCAACGACCTGCAGAAAGACACAATCATTTCAATAATCAATCAAATCAAAAAACCGTTAATTTAATTTAATTTAATTTACAAATTAAATTAAACTAAAGTTATAATTTGTAAAATTAAATTAAATTAAATTAAATTAAATTGTACAAATTAAATTAAATTAAATTAAATTAAAGGGGTGGGTTGGCCGCCTTGGGTGGGGTTGGCCGTGGGATGGGGGTTGGCCGGTGGGTGGGTTGGCGGTGGGGTGGGTTGGCCGTGGGGTGGGGTTGGCGGTGGGGTGGGTTGGTAGTGGGGTGGTGTTGGCGGTGGGGTGGGGTTGGCCGGCGTGGGTTGGTCATGGAGGGTTGGCCGCCTTGGCCGCCTAGGGGTGGGGGTGTGGGTTGGCCGCCAGGGGGTGGGGTGGGTTGGCCTTGGGGGTTGGCCGTGAGGAGGGTTGGCCTTGGGGGTTGGCCAGGGGTTAGGGGCGGGGTGGGGTGGGTTGGCAGCATGGCAGCGCCTCGGGTTGGCCATCGTAATTTTATTAATTATTTATAATCATTAATTATTAATTATTAATTATATTGAATTTATTAATTAATTATAAACCGCGCTAGGGGTTGGTCATAGTTAATTTTATTAATTATTTATAAATTTAAATCCTTATCATTAATTATTAATTATTAATTATACTGAATTTATTAATTAATTAAATTAATTATAAATTGAATTTGATTATTAATTATTAATTATATGATTTTATCAACACTTTTGTAAATTAAATACACAACTAATGATGAACAACTTTTTCGGTGAATTTAATTCGATCAACAACTTTTCATCATCGAATTTACTTATCAACAACTTTTCATCGATGAATTTACTTGACCAACAACTCTACACAATTTTTATCGTTGAATTTACTTGATCAACAACTCTACGCCATAAATATTTGAATTATACATATATTTCATTCTTTATTGAATTCTTTTATCGCTCTCGCCTCGCTCTCTCGCTCTCCTCGCTCGCTCTCTAAGTGGATTATAACTCGCTTCGCCTCGCGCTCTCTAAGTGGATAAGTGGATTATAAAGGTAATTTCAATATTTTGATGTATTTGTTATATATATGATTCCTTAATTATTGTTAGATGAATTTTGGTGAATTTTAATTAATTTCAATTAATAATTATTTAGGGTTATAACCATTGTGCATTTGTATGAATAATTAATTAAATTTTAGATGAATTAAATTTGTATGAATAATTAATTAACCGTCTTTGTATTATGAATTTTAGATGAATTAAATAGTTTAGATGAATTAAATAGTTTAGTTTAGTTTAATTTTAGTTTAGTTTAGATCGAGAGTTGAATTTTAGTTTAGTAGTTGGTATGGGTTGGTATTTGGTGGGGTTGGCCGTGGGGTGGGGTTGGTAGTGCGTGCATGGGGTTAGCCACGGGGTGGGGGTTGGGTACATGGGGTTGGGGTTGGCATGGGGGTGGGGTTGGCATGAGGTGGGGTTGGCATGGGGTGGGGTTAGCAGTGGGGGGTGGGGTTGGTCGTGGGGGTGGGGTTGGGTTAAATTAAATTTTATGATTTTGTAGTTGAATTAAATTATAGTTAATTTAGTTTAGTTTAGTTTAGTTTAATTATTATAAATACGTAACAATACACTTGAATTTTCATTTAGCTAGTTTAGTTTAATTTATAACATTTAGTTTAATTTAGGTGAATTATTATTTAATTTAGTTTAGTTATATCCGTCTTAGATGAATTATAATATTTAATTATTATTTAGTTTAGAGATTTATACACGTCCATTATTGTGTATTTGTATTATTTATTTAGTTTATGTGAATTATTATTTGATTTGTATTATTTATTTATTTTATGTGAATTATTATTTGATTTAGTTTAGGTGAATCACGATTTATACACGTTCATTTTAAAATTTTCATTTAGTTTAGTTTAGTTTATAATTTATTGTTCTTATTATTAAACATTCGTGATCAATGTTCTGCTTTTATATTTAATTTGTATTATTTATTTTAGATGTTTGTTTTATAATTAATGAATTTTAATTAATTATTGTGCATTTGTATGATTTAATTAGATGTCGGGGTGGAAGAATATTATCATTAGATATGGAGGATGTTGGGATGATTGTTTGAACTACTGCGACGGTGCATCATCATATACCTTTGTTCGGACTGATAATGCACTTATTTGAGAGTTAAGAGAAAGCATTAATTCCTTCTGGATCAAATTCTTTTGACTACCAAATACATTATATATCGAGATCTCAAGTGGTAGACTTATCAAATCACTTTTGACTACCGATGATCGCCTAGCTCGATTGTGCGAGATTTATGCCCAACCGTAGGTGTATGTGACATACTGGGCGTCGGCCCCAACCGAACTCAAGCATATATGCCACAATTGAGCAACCACGTGATACAACGTGTGACTACGCTTCACAATACTCATCTCGGATGAGTCATTCACACAACAATTTGGAGCATATAATTGGTTTGAGCAAAATACACCTCGAAGTGCCGCAACATGTGCCGAAGTGGTCGACGCGATCGTCGACGACGGTGATGATGACGAATCGTCGTCGACGGTGAAGAACAAACATCGTCTGATGAAGAAGAGGAGGAGGAGGAGGAGTGCGGCTGCAAATGTGATCTCTGGCACGTTTGTAGAATTTGATGCGTGGATACGTCGAGAGGGTGGAATAGAAAAATTGCTTGGGATGATTATGCAGAGCAACACGCAAGGGGTAACCGAGGGACTCGAGGTAGAACAAATGGAAGAGATGAGCAATTGGCTAGCTCCTGTTATTCCTCATGAGGCTTCGAACAATCTTTTTGCTAGTCCTCTTGACTCTATTCCGAACCCCGATGAGCTGAGCGAAGGTTCCATCTTCGACAACAAGGTGGACCTTAAGATATCAGTCGGTTTGTGGCACATGGAACAAAGAGCAGAATTTGTTATTCCACGATCGGACCAGACCCGGATTACGTTCAAATGCAGATATCGTGATCAGTGTCCGTTTTATTCGCGCGATCGCAACAGGGTGGTTTTGGTTTGTGCGCAAGTTTGATGCCGTACACACCTGTGTAGATGATCTCGTGAATACCGAAACGCGCAAGGTCAAAGCCCGTGTGATTGCAACATACATAGCGCGAAAAATACGCGAGGACGGTGAAGTCATTAAGCCGAGATCGATTATGGCCGAGTTACAACGAGAGTATGGCGTGCGGCGCCATATCTTGTCGCGGTGAGAGCTCGTAATAGGGCAATCGAGATGATATATGGTGGGTATGAACAATCCTATCAGATGCTACCGGGTTATCTTCACATGTTGCGGACAACTAATCCTGGTTCGTTGATTGACTTGGATATTGGACCAGATGGTCGTTTTCGCCATCTTTTTGTAGCGCTCGGTTCCAGCCGACTCGGTTACACGTTGTGCATGAGGCCTGTTATTGTTGTGGATGGCACGCACTTGAAGGGCCGCAATAAGGGTATATTGTTTGTTGCTGTTACGAAGGACGGCAACGAGCAAGTTTTTCCATTGGCTTATGGAATTGGTCCGATCGAGAATGATTTATCATGGAATTTGGTTTCGGAACACGTGAAGACCGCTACGATCGAATTCTGAGACATTGATTGTGTCTGATGCGCACGCCAGTATATCCAATGCTGTGAAAAATGTCTTTCCGGAGAACGCCCACGGCTTATGCTACTACCATCTGCTGAAAAAAATCACGCCTTTTGGGAAACCGTCGGTGGTATTGTACGAGAAGGCGGCTTATGCATATCGGGAGGCGGAGTTTGACAAAGCAATGACCATGTTAAAGTCCCTCGTGCCTAAAGATAGACCTACTAGTGGTGCATATAGCAAGTTGATAGAGGTAGGAGTTGAGAAGTGGGCGAGATCAAAGTGCCCTGTGAGGCGCTATACCTTTTTGACTTCCAACATTGCCGAGTCCTTCAATGCTCGGTTGTTGTGGGCAAGACGATTGCCCATTTGCTCTATGGTTGAAGCGATTCGTCATATCATAGAAAAATGGTTCGATCAAAGACTTGAAGCAGCAAGAGCATACCCTCTTGACCTAACCCCGAAGTCGTTCGCAAGATACGGGCGGGCTGGAGAGATCACGCCAGGTATACTATAGTGCCTAAAAGTAACGACACATTCAAAGTCGAGGACGAAACCAAACCTTCAATGTCAATCTCGGACGGAATCGTGCTCGTGCTTGGAGTGGGACATGGATCGATCCGTGTTCTCATGCGATTGCATCTATACGGTATGGAGCTACATACTAAATATAATTTTTAGTACGGTATTCCAATTTATAACTAACAACTTTATCATTGTTTTTATATCTTTGAATTTTAATTTGTGCAGCATAAAGATGACCAAATTTCCAGCTATGTGGGAGAATACTACCACGCCGAGAAGCTAGTACAGCCTACTCATACGTAGTAAATCATGTTCCGCCCAATCCAGTTGGATGCTTCCTACCGATGTCGCACCGTTGAATCGCCACCGTTGTGGTCCGGCGGTGGTCGTCCGAAAGTTGGGCGCCATCGTCATCCAACCGAACGTCCCCATCGAAGATCTGGTGGAGGAGAAATGGGGTCAAGCAGTACAAGTCATGCACGTAGGAGGTGTGGTTTGTGTGGTTCCACAGATCACACGCGACAATCATGTCCTTATTTACCATCCCATTAATTGAATGAGATATTGATTTTATTTTCTTCACTTAACTTGATATATGAGTTTAATATGATAATTTAAGCATTCTATGAATTTACTAGAATTTTCTAAATTCATATGTTGAAATTGAATATTTTTAGTTTAGGTGCTTAATTGCTATATATATATATATTAAAGTTAATATATGGTGTTAATATTGATGATTAAGCTCACATATGATACTTTTATGATTTTTTAATGTTCTTCTTCATATATCTTATGAATTGTGAACATATTATGTAAGTAAGGAGTAATGAAGCTTAATTGAGGAGTTGAGAACTAAGAATACGAAAAGTTGAATTTTATAAACATATTATGTTGAAATGAAAACTTGATGACAAAGATATTAGATTATATGTTGTTAAGTGATTATAAATGGTTGATATACCTAAAAGTATACTAATAGAATGATATAATTTATTGGGTTGTGATTATGATTTTCGAGAAAATATACTCAAATACAAATATTACAATATTTAAGAAAATACACTCAAATACAAAAAGGTTATTACATAATAATTAGTAACATGTTTCGACCACTTTCTATCTATGACTCTCGTTCACATAATTCAAATATAGAAGCAGCTATTTTTTTACGGTAGGCATATACATTCTCATTACCCCACGGGATGCTCGGGAACCGTAAATGAGGCGTTCGGCATACATGCACATGTACGTTCCGCATCGACGTTGTCTTGCCGATCGAACCGTACATCGAGAGCGTAAAATGTAAACGCCGATCACGCGAAGAAGCACGAACACCGAGTCTGTTATCTTCAAACCAACGAGTTCGGTAAGAACGTAAATAACATCCTCAAGCCGATCCATTCATCAACCGCTCATCTTGTCGCACGGGTCTAATGAATAATGTACGGATCGAACATTTCACACACCCCGCCGTCATGTGCATTCGAGCCAAAATGATGCGACCTCTGCTAAAACAAGGGATGATGACCGTAAAAGAGATTCAATTTTGTAAAGGCACAAACAAAATATATTTTATAATTAGTCATTGTATAAAGAAGTTACTGCTCACAAGAAGCCATGGTCATGACTTTGGCCCACCTCGCTACTACCACGGACCGCCCGATACCAATTAGCGATGGAGCCCACGTAGATATACCATGATCTAGATCCCGCCGCGTTTGACTACGCTCAAAAATATGCACACCTCTCGACTAATGTACAACTATTCAAAGAAGAAATAAAATTCAATATATAAAAAATATATACATATATATTCACATCTATAAAAATACGAAATATATACTTACAAAGAAATCGGTGTCCAAAATAATAGTGCTCGAATCATTGACCCCATTCAACAAGTCATTGCCGTTTATTAATCGGTCCTCGGATGCAAAGATGTACAAATCAAGAGCCCGCAATAAATAATTTATTTTTAAATAACGATTTCATATATGAAAATAGAAATAGAAATAGAAGTGATACTTACCCCACGTCAAGCTCGTCGGTAGGGTCTTCGATGCGAACAAAATCAATGTAGGTCGATGCATCCACCGCTCTAATAATCACCGAACCCGTCCTCGCCTCGAGAAAAGTTTCATAAGAAGCGTATACACTATCGGGATAGGGACGAGGCACGTGGCTATTCACGTCACGGTGACCTCGGTGCGCGCAGAACCTTACTCGTTCGCTTCTACGAGTTGGCTAATTTTGTGTTTAAGCAACGAGTTAGAAAAGTAAACATATCAAATATGATGCAATAATATAAGATAAGATAATTTACCAATGGTCTCGGCATCTCGGCATGGAATGACGAGTGGATCCTCGCTATGTGATGGGCTAATGAATCCAGGTAGATCCATACTCCCGTAGAGGCCGACGATGAGGTGTATACTCGGCTGAGTGTACGAGAGACGCGGATCTGCTAGAGGAGTCTGTTGGGGTACATCGATATAGAGTGCAGTAGAAGGCCCCGGTCCCGATCGTCACTCGCATCGCCGTGGGGTAGTTCCACGACGGACGGCGATATGCCTCGATCTATCGAACATCTACATCGACACCCTTCTATCATGACTCAAACCACGTCTTGAGTCCTCGAATATTCTCTCTAACCACATCATTGATCGTGTCGTGATCCAACGACGATCCTCCGACTCGACGTCTGTGGTGCTCACCGCCGCTAGATGAAGAGGAACGTGGTATCAGTCGCTTCCCGTATCCCGATGCGTCCCCTATATCGATCGGCGTCCATCGTCCGACACGCGCCTATCCCCTGCGCATCGATGTCGTGGCTCTCATGCTCCTCGTGCCCTCATCAATCTCTTCAACAACAGCGATCGTGCCCTCGCTGCGCGCATCGCCGACTAACCCCAACATCGATGAAGGCCCGGCTCAGAACGAGGTCATCTAGTGCGGGCGGGGTTGTTCCCAGCGCCTGAGATGGGAACGGGTCTCCGTAGTTCACTCCGGTGCACCGGATATAGAGATGACGATAATACGGCATGCTCATCTCATAGTCGTCCCGGACTAACCCCACAACGGTTGCCCTCACGATCGAGCGGGGTGTGTATCCACGTCAATCATCTTCGTGAACTTCCACTCATGCATCTAGGATACACATCCTCCGGACATACTTTGCAACCGTCGTGCAAGATCCGGATGATCTCTAGTGACCAAATATATAATGCCCATGATGGTCCGTAGAAGTGATATTTGGCCACGGTCTTCATATTCCACATGTAGTGTTGTAGAATTTTATACGCATATGCAGCCCATGGAAATCGGCAAATCGTCCGGATCGTCAACTAAGACCCAAATCCACGGATCCACGGTCGTGGCAAGTCGATACCAAGACGAATGCGTAAAGAACTAAGATGTGGGCCACTCGGAGATATAGATGACCGCCAGCATCATCAATCGGACAGTCCGTATCAAAGAATCTCACACCTAGATTCTCTATACTAGTCCTTCCGCTACCAACAAACATTTGATAAACCTCAACGGATTGCGGATCGTACTCGGCTGTAGGATCGAAAGATGACGTCCCAAAACTCAAACCCGTCACGAGCGCAAAATCCGAGAAGGAAAAACAAATTGTCCTCCCATTAATAAAAACCATATCGCGATCTTGACCTTAGGAGGGCCTAACTGTCGGGATACCATATGGTGCAAGCTCATGTTTGACTTGGATCCGTGTTCCCAACCAACAAAGTGACCAAACATCCTCCTAAACCTATACACAGTCTTCACCACCTACATCTCTCAATCTGTATGACCCTTCTTAAATAATTGAGCTTGAAGTAGGTGCTTGATTGTTGATGGACGATTGATGGTCTCGGCCTTAAGAACTCGATTTCCTATTTATTAAAAAAAAATTATGCTTAATTAAGAAATATGTCAATTAGTGTGTTCACACATATTGTGAAATTAATTCCAAAATTATATAGAATTGGTGGTGAACTTTTTGTGTCTTGATTAACATAGAATTGAAAATTTTGTTCCTATGACTAATTTTTGTGGATGGACTTAAGAACTTTACACATGGAGCACATTATCCACTATATATTTTGTTTCTAAGTTCACAAAATTACAAGGAAGTAAACGCATTAGACAACCTTTGTGTGTTAGCATAGATCAAGGATTGAAATTTATACCTAAAATTACTTGGTGGATATTTCTACCTAAAAGAAATATATTTGTTGATCCTTGTAACATAAAATTATCATTGAATTTAGTAACTTTACTTATCATTTAACTACTTATCAACAGTAGTTTACCGCTTATAATTTCAAAGCGTCTTATTAATATAATAAACGAATTCTACCGAAATTTCGGCAGAGTAACGTTTATAATATGATTTGCCAAATCAATCAAAACTCATCCAAATTCATCCCAAACTCCCCAAATCATCATCATATACTTAAATATACATTTAGGAATTTAAAACAAGCTTAAACTTATTCATTTATACTTTAATCGCCTAACGCCCTTCAACTACATATATAAAAAATTTCTAGCATTTTACTATCTAAAATTTCTAACTAAAAGAAATATATTTGTCAATATATCATGCAAAATTCATGATCCTAAATTTAACAATACATAATAATTCACAAAGCATATAATTCAAATTTGCTAATTCACGAAGCATAACAAAGCATAATTAACAATATAACAAAACATATAATTGAAATTCACTAAGCATAATAATTGAAAATATACAATTAAATCTATTTTCAATATAATTGAAAACATCATAATTAAATTAACGATATAATTAACAATATAATAAAGCATATAATTCAAATTAACGATAATTAAACGAAGTATATAATTCAAATTCACGCATAAATTAACAATATAACAAAGCAAACGAAGCATATCTATTAAATTAAACGAAGCATATATCTATTAAATTAAACGAAGCATATAATAATTGAAAACATAATTAACAATATAAATAAAAATATACAATTAACGAAACATATAATAATTAACAATATAATTCAAGCATATAATAATTAACGAAGCATATAATAATTAACAACATAATTGAAGCATATAATAATTAACAACATAATTAACGAATCATACAATAATTAACAATATAATTGAAGCATATAATAATTAACAACATAATTAACGAATTAACAATATAATTCAAATTGAACATAATAATTAAATTTGAAAAATATACAATTATATCTATTTTCATTTTGCATTTTAGAATATAAACAAAAAATAAAACCAAACCTTACCTGAAGAAGAAGCCATCATGCATGAGAGGTTGGGCCTTGCCACGGGAGAGGTTGGCCACGGGAAGGAGGTTGGCATGTACGGAGTGGTTGGTAGTGGGGTTGGCCACGGAGGTAGGTTGGCCACGGAGGAGGTTGGCCGGTGGAGGAGGTTGGGCTGCCGGGAGGTGTTGGCATGGGAGGAGATTGGCCGTTGGAGGGTTGGCACGGGAGGTTGGCCACGGGAGGAGATTGGCCGTTGGAGGGGTTGGCATGAGAGGAGGTTGGCCGTCGGGAGGGTTGGCCGCCGGTAGGTGTTGGCCATGGGGTGTTGGCCGCGGGAGGGTGGGTTGGCCGCCGGGAGGTGTTGGCCGTGGGGGAGGGGGGTTGGCCGCGGGAGGGTGGGTTGGCCGTGGGTGTGTTGGCCGGGGGTGTTGGCCGGAGGGTGGGTTGGAGGTTGGCCGCCGGCTTATCCGAGAGAGAGAGAGAGAGAGAGAGAGAGAGTGAGAGAGAGAGAGAGAGAGAGAGGGAGAGGATTGTTTTATAAGCATTATAATTAAAGTTGGTTCGTTGATTTCGAGACCTGTACAAAGATTCCAAATTTTTTGTTGCTGGCACAAATTTTGTTGTATAAAAGCTGTAAGTTTGACTGATGATTTGATGAAAATATATTAAAATAATGAAATGAGTATACATTGCACTTATTTTTAAGTATGGATATTGACTGCACACATTTTTTCAAAACATGGTAAATAAGCTTCGAACCCTTTTTGGGGGGAGCAGAACAGCCAAAGACACGTGCGGGGGTCAAGCAAGCTGGCAAGGGCAAATGGATGTGACCATTTTTGTATTACAGAATATTTGGGCGTTGTCTAAATGCATTTAATTTTAAAGACTTTACATATTTGGTGTCGTCACTAATTGTGTGTTGGCTTTGTTACGTATAAATTGCGCGCCCACCTAACATTAAATGTGCGAATGTTGCATTATAATATTCACGTTGAAGAATGGGTTCATAGGTTAGGAAATGGGCTTAAATAAATCAAGTAATATAAAATTGAAAAAATATTTTAATCATAAACGTTTGCCAGAAACATATATATCATTTGAGATGGAAATAAATCTAACATTCTACATAAGTAATATAAAAAAGATATTCAAATTTTAATTTAATAGTTTTTATTTATCAACTTACAAAGGGTAATAATGCACATATATGACATAGTTTTAACTATCGAGAATCGATATGCTTCAATTGGTTAGTGATGGTCAAAATTTGCAATGCAACTGCTCAAAAAAAGAACAACTTCTTTGGCAAAGAGGTTCAGAAAAGTTGAGTAATCTGGAAAAACTTAATAACCCTTCAAACTAACATTAATCTCAAATAAAATTTATATATATACAATCCAAAGCTTTAAATTCTGATCTCAAATATTCCACAAAATAAATTAATCGAAATTCGTCTAGTCACATCACAGGTATCCATTTTGAACTTTATCATTTACATTACAACAAAGCTTTAATAGGAAAATGAGTCCCCACCTAACCACCCCCACAACGCACGGGCTTCCGCACGTGCAGGATTCTAAGTTCAATGCCTTTTCCTTTCTTCTATTTAATGCATCCATACCTTATTGTTATAAATAAATATACCCAAGATTAGGTTTCAGCATTTGTATTTTGGTTCATATTTTTATCTAATTTGCATCGATTCAAAAATTTAAATTTTGAGAGAGAAATAATTCGATTTAAATAGAAAAAATTAAAAATTATGAAAAAAATTATAAATCTAAAATCAATTTTTGCTAATTCTTATATATATTTACATTATATTTAAAAAATTTAAATAAAATAATATATATAAATTATATATAATTCGGGTTTTCGGATTTAAAATTCGATCCAAATCTGAAATTTGAAAACATATCAATCTGATAAACCAAAATCTGAAAAAATCAAACTGAATTTTAAATTTTGATTTGGTTCAAATGTGATATTCAGTTATCGGATATTCGGTTATCTAATATTTTGCTCATCCCTAGTAAGGATTTCCACTCATTTCTCTCATGGCTATGCATCTCTTTTGTCTTTATCAAATTCTAGATAAATTTTATGCGTGTTTTATTTTTATTCTTTTATTTTTTGGAGGGAAGTATGCGTGTTTTATCAATCAAATAAATCTAATTTATTACAATTAGACTATAATGTGTCAAATTTTACTTTTGCTCCACAGATAAACTCGTGAGCATTTAAAGGCGAATTAATTTTGTCCTATCCCCATTAAATATACTTTTATTTTTGACAGTTATAGTTCTACGATATTCTGACACAATATAAGCAACACTAAAATCGTCGTACAAATCAAAATTAGTCCTTATCATTTAAATCTCATACCACTTATATTAGCTTAAATCACGTAGTTTTATAGTTTTATGGTATTATTTATTCTTTGTAATCATGAAATATTAGGGTACGAAACTCAAATCAAATCTAAAACTTTTAGGCTTTGGTTACCTTTTGTTCCAAAATGTGTACTTCATTCTTTCTGATCAATCGTCCCTGCCAAAATAATTAGTTTTAGACCTCCTACTTTCTCGATTTGTTTCTCAAAATATATAAAAATATATATATAAATTTATATAGCATTATCCTATACATTTTCATACATATATATAGGGAATAGATCAAATGAGAATTCCAACTTTTTTTAGAACTAAGAACTAATGTGGTCCATCTATTTTTTTATAATATAACGGTGATGATGAATTATAAATCGTTTATTATCCTCAGATTTTAATAGTAACCATTTACCCTTATAATTAAGGGATTTTATATATTCATTTATGTAACTATTCTCATATGCACAATCACTATAATTATATACACAACAACATGAATTACATGAACATAACAATTAATTGGAATGTGATAGCATGCACAAGAACTACGATTACATGAACAACAACATGAATTACACGAACAACGAAGAATTGAATATGAAATATTCAAATAGCTAAAATTTAAGGATTTAACTATTTTTATTAATTAATTAAATAATCCGATTTTATTCAATCTAACGGTAGTTATTGGTTCTTAATTTTATTTAAGAGGTAGTTCTCTCGTAACCAATCTCTCTCTCTCTCTTTCTATATATATATATATATATATAGTGTAGTTCAAATAAGAATAATTTTAACATGTAAACTAAGAACTATGAAAATTCATTATGAACAAAATGAATTAGTTGTGATAGTTAATGCATCCGATGAAAAATTACAGAATCCAAAAATTTAGAATTTTCACTTAGGATTAGAATCTCATGAGAAGAGAAAATTCTAATTTTTGAATTTAGTAATTAATCCAACGGATTTATCAATTTTACTTCAAGTACATCATTTTTTGTTTTCATGTTCAATAAATAGGAGCTCAATAATTATAAACGGGCACATTTACCATCAAGTTATTTTTTAATTTCCTTCATATTTTAGATGGTCTCAAATGGATCAATTCAGCATAATATGATAAGATCTGAAAATTAAAGCTCGAACTGGTTGTAAAACGGTGATTTATAAGGCTTCATTACTTTAATGGTGGCCCTAAGGTTGTGGGCTAGCCCAACTTCAGAAATTCTGGGTTCGATGGCTAATTTATTTCCTACGGGTAGGTCTGATACGGATCACTTTCTTGAGGTTTATCCTTTATTTCTTCTTAAAAATTAATCCAGTTTATCGTAATCTTATAGTTAATATGTTGATTAACCGTATTCAGATCTAGTTGGATCATACATGGACGGTAGTTGAGTGGCAGCTCTCGAGGGTCTCTTATCTGAAATCTCATCTACATAATACACAAAAAAACCAGATATTTGATATTTTCTCTTTGCATAAGATCTCAATTCCAGGCATGTCTTATCAAAAAATGATTAAATTATTTCGGAAATATATTCTTAAATAAAAACTTCTGGCGTCAGGCGTGATATAATTCTTTTATAAATCGTTTTTATTATACAAATGAATGATACACAGTCACACACACTAATCTCTAATAATAATTTGAACTTGCGACCGCGAGTAATTGGAGGAAAGTGTTTTAATTTTCCAATTGAGCTCAATCTTGTCGGGGTTTATCACTTTCTTAAATATACTCTTGTAGCAATATTTTTCTACAAGCGGAGCAGCGAATTGTGTTTCTTAAGCAGTCGCCCTTCAATCCAATTTAAGCATGCAATTATGGGCTATGAGGATTCTGATATGAAACTTCAAAATGTAATTGAGTGCTATTTTGGATAAGATTGATAAATCAAGCAGCGGTGAAATTAAATTAAAATTTGGAATACGTTGATTCAACCCATTCAATATTCATTCCCAAATTTGATTTTCGATGGATTATAATGGTGAATTCTTAATTGATTGACTAACAAAAAGCTCGTGAAAATCTTAATGAAGTCTGAACATTTTTTTGAGAGAGAAAATTAAGTTAGAAATTTTACAAAAGAATAAAGAAAAAAAAAAAAGTGAAGTAGACAACTATGGATTCCTTGATTTTCCATAACAAAAGTCAACTGTTTCCCTAAAACTCCCACATTTGCGTCTTTCACACTCGCAGCCTTGCTGCTAAACCCTTTGCTCAAAACTCGAAAAATGGCAGCTCCTAAATGCACCCTTGTCCTACTCAACCTGATTTCAATCGTGCCGCTCCTCGTCTTCTCCTTCTCCGCCGATCGGCCCACCGATCGCCGGATTCTTGTTTTACTCGACGATCTCTCCCTCAAATCCTCGCATTCCCTATTCTTTTCCTCCCTAAAATCCCGAGGTTTTGATCTCGATTTCAAGCTCGCTGACGATCCCTCCATAGCGGTCAAGCGATATGGCCAGTACATGTACGATGGGCTCATTCTGCTATCCCCTTCCACCGAGCGTAAGCTTATTTCCTTTGAACAAATTGTACCGTGTGGCTGTTCTTTTTCTTTCTTTCTTTTCTTATGATGCGATTTATTTTACTCTTTCTGATTGATGAAGATTTGTGTAGGTTTCGGAGGGTCGTTGGATATGGAGGGGGTTTTAGATTTTGTTGATTCCGGGCATGACTTGATTTTGGCGGCGGATACAAATGCATCGGATTTGATTCGGAGCATTGCTGCTGAATGCGGCGTTGATTTTGATGAGGTAGGTGATTTATTATTTTTATTTTTGTTATTGAATTCTGATACTACGTGATCCTCCACGCAGTTAGAGGATAGGTATCGTAGTAATATGTTCAATTATTTAAGCATATCTTAACGATCCAATCCTCATACATTGCTTAACTGAGAGCTGTCCAGTTTTATAGAAATTAAGATACAGTGTTCGGGTGAAAGGCATAGCTGCCTCTGGTATCTACAGGTTCTGTACTATTCTTCACGCTGCACGTTCCATTGGTCTAGAACTCAAAAGCAAGTTACTAATAAGAAAAAATAGCTAGCAAAAATAATTCATCTTGTTGGAATGTGGATTTATATATCTTAGGCTACCAATTTTGTTGGTCATATGGGAAATTAAATGGCCTCCTGTGTCCCGTGTTCAGGTGTTAACATAGTAATCTTCAGGTGTGAGTGACGAAGCCCTTCAAGCGAGAAAACTGATTCTTGCAAATTCTGCAAGTTAATTGATGGCATGCATTGTCTCCAATTTGCTCATCTTAGGATCAAATAATCCCTAAAATTTTGCTATCCATTTTTGATCAGTAATCTTTTGGTGTTTAAACGTGCTTATTTTAAAATTATTAAGATGCACGAGTCAGTTGCACAGTATTAACTCTGTTAGACTTGGGCAGTTTAACTGCCTTATATGGATAGACTAATACTCATATGAACTCATTGGTGAAATTACTGAATGTCTTTGTACCATGTATCATTACATCCTTATGATGTACAAACTTATACTAAAATATTTGCTTCGCTGTTGAATAATCTTTTGGTTATATTTACTATTTCCTTGTTGTGATATCCATATATATGGTCTTTCTATGTGTGATGACGTTGATATTGTATGCAACACAGGATCCGTCTGCTGTTGTTGTTGATCACACTAGTTATGCTGTATCGGAAACTGAGGGAGATCATAGCTTAATTGCTGCTGATGATTTTATTCAGTCTGATATTATTCTGGGAAACAAGAAAATTGAGGTCAGTTTCCTGAGGTGTAGATCTGGTATCACTGTACATATGTGGCTACACAAGTGACCACGTAAATGCCTCATGTGCTCGTTTGTTAAATGTAATTCATCAATCATCCAAATTTCTGTTTCATTCTCACTTCTTACACACTGATATTTGTTGAAACTTGTTTCTTCACTTTATTGTCTTTCAAAGATACATGCGACCCACTTGACAAACAAGCATCGGAATTTTACAATAGACCTTCTTACACCTTGTAATTTAAATTTTTTGTATTTTTGAAACAGGCCCCTGTGCTTTTCAAAGGTATCGGACATTCATTGAATCCTGGAAATACCATGGTATGTTGAAGACTATCGCTTTTTAGTCTTTTATGTACTGTAATGTTCCATAAGGTGACTGTTTGAAAACTACTCTCAACTCATGACAGTCTTTAACACTAACCTTTTGCTGTGTTCTCCATCCAATTTTCAGGTTTTAAAGGCTCTTTCTGCATCGTCTTCCTCATATTCCACTAATCCAAGCTCAAAGCTGTCTGGCCTGCCACCATTGCTCTATGGAACTGCCATTTCACTAGTCTCAGTTGTGCAGGTTCCTTGTATTTTCCGTTTTTTTTTTCCTTCTGTATAACTTGTTGAACTCTTTGCTTACTGTCAGAATGTGTTTTTTATTTGTCATCAATGAACCTGCCAAAACTATCGGTTTGCATATTTATCTATCTTTAGCCTTCATTGGTTTTGCCATTTCCCAGTACAAAAACTGTTCCTTTTAGTCCAACTCCACCAGCAGTTTCATATTGCTTCTCTTCATTCACTTTTCAGTGAACTCTTTACACATTTTAATCGCTGTAAAATTCTGATGAGAAAGCAAAACTATTTCTTCCTCTATAAGCTACAACAAGAACAACAACAACAAACAACAAACAACAAACAACTAACTCAAGGCCATCTCCAACGGAGATGTAAACTAGCTGAGCTTTTTTGCAGATGGAAACCTCTCCTGTACTGGGCTATTTTTCTGCTGTATTTTGAAGATTGCTACAGTGTTGTGCAGTTATTACTTATTAGCGTAGAACTGTAGCTGCACTATTCTATTTTTTGTTATATTTATTTGTTTGATGAAATCTATCTATAAATTAATAATAATGCTAACTTGATTATTGGAAAAAAAAATTTACACCAATATCCAACAAAATTACATTGAAATATAAAATTACAACAAAGCTACAATTATTGAAACGCAAAA
Source organism: Salvia rosmarinus (assembly GCA_036937905.1). Taxonomy (NCBI): domain Eukaryota; kingdom Viridiplantae; phylum Streptophyta; class Magnoliopsida; order Lamiales; family Lamiaceae; genus Salvia; species Salvia rosmarinus. The sequence continues at coordinate 5,681,679 of CM072816.1, forward strand.
AGTTACATAAAATAGCTAGAGATTTAATTATTGAAAATACAAATGATATGTGTTTTTTGGCTTCTATTTTTATTCATCATTAATTCATATTAAGTTTTATATATCTTTAAGATTAAAAAAATAAAGTGGAATAATCTAGGATATTCCTCTTTTGCTGTAAAATAGAGTAAAACCATTGGAGATGGAGTTATACTTTGCTGTAAAATAGCTCCAACCCTTGGAGATGCCCTAAAGCCTTTATCTTTAATACAACAATTATTTTTTCATAGAATGTCTTTCTGGGTCTTTGCCTCCCCTTTATATCTTCTTTTCTATGAAAAATAACTTTATTTTTTCATTTTTTTCATATTCTCAAATTTTCAGCACTAATTTTCTTTTTCGAAACACGGATATGTTAGTGTAGCTGTAAAGGTGGTCTTCTTAGGCTTGCATTGATTTGTGATCTAGCCATAGAGGATTATGCTTTTATATTCATTCCTCCCATTTTATTTTATAATGTTTTTTATGTTGCATTTGTCTAGTTTGTCTAACAATACACATGTAGACCCGACACTCAAGAATTCAGTTTCTCTCTAGATAATAACATTATTTAGTGCAGGCTAGGAATGATGCACGAATTATGATATCTGGTTCATTGGACATGTTCAGCAACAGGTGTGTTGTTTCTTTGAATATTACTGTTATCTAGATATTCAACTCCTTGTTGGTTCTGTAGTGATATAGCTCACCAGAGTACTTAATGCTGGTTTGCATCTCTGACCAGGTTGTTCAGAGCAGGAGTGCAGAAAAGTGGGAGTTTCAATAAGTCAGTGAATCTCTCTGCTATATTTGTAAATCTATGCGGCTAGCAAATGCTCAAAATCTTTGTTTAGTTTATTCTAAAGTTACAAATCTTTTTCTGAAGTTGACATCTTCAATGTGATTTTATATTATTGGACATTTTTAGCTCTCATAAATTTTGAGCTAAATTTGTTTTATGCTTAGAATGCAAACAATGCCATAGCAATTTTAAAGTCTACATGCAGAGTGCATATTAATCTTTGGCAGTCTTCAAAAAATAAATGATCTCTCTGATCCATGATCGATTCTCAGTTAATTAAATCTAGCATATATAAATGTTCTTTAGTTTCTAAATTGTGAAAATGAAGGTTTTATATTTTATTTGAACTCATGCTTTGAAACTATGTATGATCTACTAGAGGAAGCCAAGAACTTTTGCAGTCATTTATTCATAAAGTCAGTGGCTTTCTATTTCTGGATGTGACTTACAGATTATTTAATTGTCTGGACAGATATGAGAAATCTGGTAATGAACAGTTTATTGCTGAACTTAGCAAATGGATCTTCCACGAAAGGGGTCATCTGAAGGTGATCTTTTCTTGTGGCAATGTCACTTCTCGTTTTCAGGGTCTAAAGGCATGCCCTTTTGACTACTTGAGTTAATTGATTGTTCTCAATTCCTAGGCTGTAAATCTTAGACACAACAAAGTTGGTGAAACTGAAGAGCCTTCAATGTATAGGATCAATGATGACCTGGTGAGCCCACAATTCTTCTGTGCTAATCTTTCTACACAAACATTTCGTGTTCAGATAAAAGAAAAAAATAACCTCCCAGCTCTCGACCTTCTTAAAATGACATAACGAACAGAAAACAAGAGCTCTCTCTCTCTCTCTCTCTGGATGATAAAATGTATACCTGCAGGAATTTTCTGTTGAAATTTTCGAATGGTCTGGAAGTAGTTGGGTACCACATGTTTCAAAGGATGTTCAGGTGCAGTTCTACATGATGAGCCCCTATGTCTTGAAAACTTTGTCAACAAATGCGAAGGTACTTTTTCTTTAAATCATGTTACATTCTTTAAGACACCAGGATTCTGACATGTCTGTGCATTCGTCATAGGGACTCTATCACACTTCATTCAAGGTGCCAGATGTTTATGGAGTTTTCCAGTTTAAAGTTGAGTATCAGAAGCTGGGATACACTAGTTTATCGCTTTCCAAGCAGGTGAGTTGTCATATATTAAACATAATGATAGTTTCTGGTGAATTTGTGCTTTCAATTGCTCCCAGTACATGATAAGAAGTAGTACATAATTGAGGAAATGTACTAACCTGGATTTCTTATTTGAAAGATGTATCCAGAAGCCCATCCAGAGTAGAGATCTGAGAGCAAAGAGCAATTTGTTTGACTTGCTCGAATGGCATGGTTCCTTTTTTTGCGATATAAGATTAACTTAGGAGGCTAACGTGTGCTGTTGTGCCAATCTTGGAAATGATGATTCTTGCACTTTTTTTTTGTTTTTTTGTTCTTTTGAGTAGGGATTCATGCACTTTTTACTTATATTTGGATCATTCCGATTTTCATTTTGTGATTGGTAAATAATGGTATACTTCCAGAAGATACATATATGTTTCTATAACATTGAGAAATAATGCACAGATGTGAGACTACAAGGAATATGCATATTTTGCCCGCCTTAACTTTAACAGTTCATTAAAACCAACTTGCCAATAATGAACAACAGTCACGGACCAGAATTAATTATTTTGCAGATTCCTGTACGGCCATTCAAACATAACGAATATGAAAGATTCATCACGACAGCTTATCCCTATTATGGAGCTTCATTTTCCATGGTAAACGCCCCTCTCTGTCACTCTCATGTTTCTAATACTGTGTGTGGGTGTCATGAAGTGGTTATTTATACAATCGCAAGGAAGTTATCTCGATGTTTCTACTAACTACATGATTGAACTACTGCAGATGGCTGGATTCTTCATCTTCAGTGGCGTTTATCTCTACAACAAGTAGAATCCTTGTGATGGATTTAGGTCCACCGTCGAAATGGAAATGGTACTAGGAAATCTGGAAAGAGATGGTAAAAAAGTTATCCAAAGCTTGTTGAATACATAGATAAAATATCACAGCACTCTAATCGTAATGCTACTTGAAACACGTGACTTATATCGATAGTAGTTGTAATATTTAATAACAATATTGGTCAGGAAAGAGAGAGAGAACATCGTTGATGACTCTATGATGAATTATTGTGTAGCATCACCTTATTATATTGGACTAAGTTTCTTTACGACTTCAAATTTCATTATTTTTTTGTTCTTTTCTTTTCTGCCTCCTATAGCTATTAACTACTCCCTCCGTCTCCCTAAAAGTTATCTCATTTCTTTTGGACACGGGTATTTAAGAGAAATATATAAAGTAGTTAAAGTATTAAAAAGTTATTAGGTAGGGTCTATACTTTTTGAAGGGATAATTATTTTCTAAAATGGAATGAGACATTTATAATGGAACAACCCAAAAAAGAAAGTGAGACATTTTAGAGTATTTGTTTTAAGTTGTGTAGCGTGCATATGATATGAGTCACAGGCTTATTAATTTAATCGGTTTGTGTTTTCTGGGTTATTTCGTATTTGCTTGTTTTGTTTTGTTAATTTGTTTGATGACGCCATTTGCACTAAACAGCTGTTAAACTATAATTAATAAGGAAAATCATTAAACGTGAACAAATCTTTTGTTTAGTCCAGCACTCGAGCTTATTTTTATGATTTATTGAGTTTTCGAGCTTTTCACGCCTTCCTAGTGATTTCCTTATAAGTCAGTTTCAAGTTGAAAGACTTATTAGTACAAATTAATAAATCCGGATCTAATTACAATCAAATATAAATAAGTTAAAAACATATTATATGATGCCATTTTGAAAATCTGGATCTTAATTCTGATTAGAGTTTGTACTTTGAAGAAATAAAATTTCCGTGAAACAATTTTCAATTATGTTTTAATAAAAAAAAATTAAATTATGAACTATGCGTAAAAGAAATGTATTATAATTTATGTATTGTACTCTGCACATATGATAAAAAGTATATTTCATGGACTTAGATAAGTAAAATTCCATAAAATATTGTTCTGTTATACCTTCACTATTTCCTTTAAAATAAAAGGATTGTAAATAAAGAAGAACATTGAGAAAAGAAAAACTAATGCAAATTTATAAATAAGGAAAATACACTATGATTTTAGAACGAATGAACAAAATCTTATATTATTATTATGGGACGCAGGGCGTAGGGAGCAGTCTTATTTATGTGACTACTTTCACTTTGGACGCTTTATTGTTGTTAGATCTATACACACACACACATGAAAATATATGATGTATTGTATGTCGCGTGTATTTCGACAATTTCATGCTATAGCGTACACCCATTTCATATTGCTCAATCGCATCCCTTTTCCTACTATTTTCTTTTAATCAAATTTGTCTCCTTATATTATAGAGTTAAAAGTTATTGGTATTAAAATACCCTAACTTTGACTATTTTTGATTTTGTACATCAATTATAAAATGAGTATACAAATACACGACCTTAACAATTGGTGTAATTTTATCGTGTATATATTTTTGTCCGAATTAAAGTTGATGAGTCCGGTGGCATAAATCGGTGAGCTAGCTTTGACGAGACACTCCTTTAATCTAATAGACGTCATTTTGATTAGCAAAATGGTCATAATGAGAGAGTGTGTGTGTAGAGAGGGTGGTGAGGTGGCTTACAAGAATTAATTTTTATTTTTTTAAAAACATTGTGATCAAAACGATGTCGATTCGATTGAGCGGTGCCATCGGTGCCATGTCAACTCAATTCGGGTAAAAAAAATCGTGATAAAATTACAATAACCGTTTGTATATTTGATTTTTGACTTTGCACATCAATTTTGAAATGAGTATAAAAATACATGAACTTAACAATTGTTGTAATTTTATCATGTATAAATTTTTTGACCGAATTAAAGTTGCCATGAGAGTCCGATGGCATAAATTGGTGAGTTAGCTTTGACGTGACACTCCTTTAATTGAATAGACGTCATTTTGATTAGGAAAGTGGTCAGAGTAAGAGTGTGTTTGTAAGAGAGAGGGGGGTGAGGTTGCTTACAAGAATTATTTTTATTTTTTAAATCTTTGTGATCAATACGATATCGTTTCGATTGGAGCAGTGTCATCGAACTGCCATGTCAACTCTAGTTCGGGCAAAAAAAATAAAATTACAATAGTCGTTCTTATATTTGTATACTTCTTTTAAAATTAATATACAAAATCAAGAACCAGCCAAAATTAGTGTATTTTGACACCAATAACCCTAGAGTTACCTTTTAAATTTGTCAAGTAATCGAACATGTGGCATATTATCAATAAATTAAATCCCAATATGTTGTTATATACTCAACAAAAGTATATAAAAAACAATCAAATTTTAGCTTTTTTCCAGCTAGCACATGTTAATCGTGACAGGCCGAGGCAACCGTGCAGCGTTTCGACAAGGCAACCGTTGAACGTTCCAGCTAGACGAACTATGCCACGCCGACACAACCGTGCAGCGTTTCAGTGAGGCGAGGCTATCGTGTGGCTAACCGTGACTCAAATTAAGTTCTTAAAACAACCATTTTTTTAATGTTACAACGGTTACGTTCAACCACAAATACAAAACAATTTGAGGATTGTTTTGCACAATTCAAACCACAGTGGATCCCATATGAATTTCACATTTTTAAAAACCACACACCGCTCTAAATTGTGTTGTCCATGTTTATTTTTTATTTCAAAAAGTATAAAATGACTATAAAACATGTCGATTTATGATGATGGATATATAACTTATTTGTTATCCAAAAGGGTTATTATTAGCCACTGTCACAATTATTTTGACACTCAATTATATCCTATATTATCAGAAAAAGCTTTTTTAAAAATTTTAATTATCGATTTTATATTAATTGTGCAATCGTCCATTTTTTAACTTCGAAAAATATGACATGGCTCGATGAATTGTCATGACATATTTAACAATCCAATGACGTCTTTTGCGTCATTTAAGTTACTTTTTTTTGTTAAATACACCGTGACAATCAGATAATAATAATAATAATAATAATAATAATAATAATAATAATAATAATAATAATAATAATAATAATAATACAAAATGAGATTTAAAACTCTCACCAAAATTATTTTCGGTCAGATTTGTCTTTGAATTTTTGTACTTTTGTCACAACACAAGAGCAAATTTGGTATTATGCCACACTTTAATTATATACTCATATTCCTTTAATTTATCACAAACCCCAATTAATCAATCCAAACAGAAATTAAATAATACAAATAATCAAATCTTACTCTATTCTATCAATTTTATCTCTCATATCTACCAAACTAAACACTCTTCATAGTGTGCTATTAAACTCTGAACTTCCCATTCACTTAAATAGTACTCTCTTCGTCCCGTTTAAAACGTCCATTTTCTTTTGGATACGGTTATTTAGGAAAAATGTATAAAATTGTTTAAGTGTTAAAAAGTGGGTAGAATCCATAACTTTTGAAGGGATAATTATTTTCTAAAATGAAATGAGATATTTATAATGAGACAACCTAAAAAAGAAAAATGAACATTTTAAATTGGATAGGGGAGTACAGTTCTCACTTAAACAAAATTTTAAAGACACAAGTTTTAAATGGAAATGGAATCTATTGGCGGTCCATCTATTTTGACTTTTGTTAGCAGTTAGGTGTCACTTTAATAGCACAACATTTATCGGCCAAACTATGCCACTCAAAATCTCCACTCTTTTATTTCCACCTGAAACTGCCCAAACACATTTAACGTCATTTCTTCTCACACAGCGTCGAACCAGATTTCAACTCATATATATACATAGCCCTTTATTTTTATCTACAAGCAAAAATGAGTGCCCTTATTAATCCTCTCGCTACAATCTCTGTAAAGATGTTCACGGCGGCGGCCGGAGATCCAGATCCTCTCGTTCTCTCACATCCACTCCACGCCAAACCGCCTCTCCTCTCTACTTCTCAACCCCTCAAAACTCGCATGTCAGCAGTTTTCACCAAACAAGGTAAAATCCGGGTATCCGGCTTCGCCGGCGTTCGATTTCAAGCGATACATGCTCGAGAAGGCGGATTCCGTGAACAAGGCGCTGGAATCAGCGGTCCAGATGAAGGAGCCGCTGAAGATCCACGAATCCATGCGGTACTCTCTCCTCGCCGGAGGCAAGCGAGTCCGGCCGATGCTGTGCATCGCCGCCTGCGAACTCGTCGGTGGCGAGGAGTCCTCGGCGATGCCAGCGGCGTGCGCGGTGGAGATGATCCACACGATGTCGCTGATGCACGACGACCTGCCCTGCATGGACAACGACGACCTCCGCCGCGGCAAGCCCACGAACCACAAGGTCTTCGGCGAGGACGTGGCGGTCCTCGCCGGCGACGCACTCCTCTCGTTCGCCTTCGAGCACGTCGCCGTGGCGACGAAAGGTGCGCCGCCGGAGAGGGTGGTTAGGGTTTTGGGGGAGCTGGCGCGGTCGATCGGAGCGGAGGGGCTGGTGGCGGGACAGGTGGTTGACATCTGCTCGGAGGGGATGGCGGAGGTGGGGTTGGATCATCTGGAGTTCATCCATTTGCACAAGACGGCGGCGCTGCTGCAGGGGTCGGTGGTTTTGGGGGCTATTTTGGGGGGGGCGAGTGAGGAGGAGGTGGGGAAGTTGAGGAAGTTCGCCAAGTGCATCGGGCTGCTGTTTCAGGTGGTGGACGATATACTTGATGTGACGAAGTCGTCGCAGGAATTGGGGAAGACAGCGGGGAAGGATTTGGTCGCGGATAAGACCACGTACCCCAAGCTGATAGGCGTGGAGAAATCCAAGGAATTCGCCGAGGAATTGAATCGGGAGGCGCAGGAGCAGCTGCTTGGTTTTGATCCGCGCAGGGCTGCTCCATTGATTGCTCTTGCCAATTATATTGCTTATAGGGGCAATTGAATTGATCATCTTCTTTTTCTTTCACAATCAATCTCAATCATTGTTCTCATATTTGGACAAGAATGTTTTAACTATATAATGAAACTTTTTTTAGTTTTTGAAGAAATCATAATATTTGATGTTTGAGAGCAGTCGATTTTCACTGCTAAAACCACAGCTGCGTGACATAATTCATCAGTGTCAGTTTTTTAGTTGCCTCTGTTCTTCCTCTCTTTATGTTATTTCATATTGTAGTAGATATTCTTGAGGCTATATGTCTCAAGTCAGATTTACACCAATGTTTTTTTGATCGAATTTGACAATCTGTCATACTTAATTTTTCAAATGGTTTATTTCATTGCACAAAAATAAGGCAAGATCTAGTAATGTTTTAAGACAATTTAATTATGATAAATATATATATAAGGTAAGAGAAGCGTATCAGCTAGGAAAGTAGTAGTGACTAGTGATAGGTCTAGTAATGTTTTAAGACAATTTTCCAGTGCAGTATTAAAAAAACAGAGCCTAATGTATTGTAGGTAGGCTGTAAGCCGTCTCACTACTTCTTATAGCTAATTTCCTGTCTCTTTCACTCATTTTTTTGTCAATTAATACGAAATTTTAAAAATTGCGTCGCGACTGAACCGAGCAGGGCGCTTTGGCCTGGGTATTAACCACTCTACCACTAGGCCAATATACACACACGTCTCTTTCACTCATCAATGCATCAACATGTCTTCAAAATTGGTTTTCCAAATGAATAAAAGTTAAGAAAACGAATACCTCATTAGGGTGTTGTTTAGTTTACAAAAGTCATATATTATCTTAAGTGATGAAATCCATTTTAAATTGAAGTGCGGGTAATAAAATATTTTCGGAAGTGGGCTCGTGATTGGACACATCCCATCAGTGGGCTTTCATATATGTGGTTCCCAGATAACGCTTCAAACACCGAGTAAATGAATGAAAAAGAAAAAACATAAAGCGCCGTTGCCGGGGATCGAACCCGGGTCACCCGCGTGACAGGCGGGAATACTCACCACTATACTACAACGACTTCTTGTTCAAATTTATTTGTTATATACTCTTGTTATTTCTAGCATGACAAAATCGATGTTTTGATAGTTGATTGTAATAAAATATAAAATAGTAAATATTAAATTCACGGAATATTATACATGGAAAGGACAGATTTTAATTCTAAGGCACTTTTATTTCATATATCCATGTACATTATATTGATTTAACAAAATTATCACGATTTTTATAGATGACAAAAACTGTCTCCATCCCTTAGGGTATGTTTTTATGCTAATATAAATGAGAAAATGAGAAAATTTTATTATTGTATTATTAATTAGTAGAAGTGGGCTAGTAGTAGGAAATAAAGATTAGATTAGAAACAAACTAAACCTTACATATGAAGATAAATAGATTGTATCACGACACTAGGGCGCTTGTGGTAACTGATTTTACCATTTGATGGATTAACGACTTAACGTTCCCCTCTCCTTTTCTTTTCTTATTTATTTTTAGGGGTTACAATATAAGTATAGTGAGAACTGTGTGCGTGTTTTGGCCTAGTGATAAAGTGGTTAATGTCTCAGACCAAAAGTCTTGAGTTCGAATCCCCCATAACGCGACTTTTAAAACCTTTATTATCGTAACCGAAGGGCAAAATAAAAGGAATCTCTTTCAAAACAAACATAGAAGGCCCAAGTTCACTAATCTAATTCTCGACCAAAAATATTAAAAAGAAACGCCGTTGCCGGGGTAGAACCACGTTACTACACAACGACATTGCGATTATCAATCAACATTTACTTTATATTATGTAGATATATAATCATACTAAATATTATTGTAAAAATCTTTATTATCGTAGAAATGTGATAACAATGTAATCTCTTGGAAAGCTGATGCATTCTCGATGAAAGTTAATGTACTGAAAAAATTGAATTTTCGCTCTTGTTGGCGATCGACCTCGCTATCGAGTTTACCTCTGAATGCAATAGCCACGAAGCACCCTTGCACTTCCTTGTAATAGCAACAATGCGGTCCACGACGCACGACACTTCAGCAAGGTGCGTGCGGTGGTCGTTGAGCTTGTTCACGCCTCCGCTGTGCAGTTGCTCTTTGCGTACATCTCCATGGCGGCGGCATGCACGACAGACGGCAGACCGCGACACCCGATGTCCACGCAGCAGCTGACTACAGCCTCCGTGTCGTTCCCAACAATTGTATTGTCCGTTCCACCTAGAGTGGCAAAGGCGGGTCGGTGGCCGCCCGACCAATGGGCTGTGGTTTTATCGGGTTGGTGGCGGGCCAAATGCTATCGGTGAAAATATGGTAGCCCACCCAACCCCATCGGGGCACGGGCCAAACCCGCCTAATATTTAATTTAATAAGATATTATTTTTAATTTCAAAAAAATATGATAACAATAAATAAATTAAATCTAATAACATCAATTTCAAAGTAAATAAGATAAATTACGTCTACAAACATCAATTCCAAAATAAATAAAATAAATTAAATCTATTAACAAGTCTAATATCAATTTCAACGTAAATAAGATAAACTTAAAGTTACAAATATCATCAAACATCAAACATCGACCTTAAAGAAATGTAATAGAGAGGGATGGACGAAATGAGGAGTTTTTAATAGTCATTCATTTTATTTTCTATATTTACTATTTAGTATTTACTACTAATATAAAATATTAAAACTTTAAATGTGTGGACGGACTTTTTAGCCCGAAAACCCCGGGCTTTTTAGCCCCAAGCCCGAGAGGCCGTCGGGGCTATGTGGGCGGGCTTTTAGGTCCGATTTTTGGAACCACTATTTTCTGAGCCCAACCCGACCCTAATTCCGGTTACCCCGGGCCGACCCACCGGACCGGGCCAATTTTGCCGGCTCTAGTTCCACCTACACAAGACAAACGAAAGAAAAAGAAATGAGGGAAAGAGAGAGAAGAGGACTCGGCTCAGCCCACACAACGATGAGGCTCATCTTGATCAGAATGAAGTTTCACCACAACCATAGCACTTGCCGACTAATGGCCCACTCCAACAACTACAACCAATATACCAAGGTCTCCAAGAATAAGAGGTGAGCGAATCTGCCACCATACATAGTAGCGCAACTTTATACTTCTTCTCTCTACCTCTCTCTGTGACCCCCTCCAAACTCCCCCCTCTACACCTCTCCAAACCCCATTCTGCAACTCTCAAACTCTCGCTCTCATCGAATAAGTGACTAAGGAGATATGGATATTTCTAGGGCACGCTGGAGTGGTAGAAACGAAGATGGAAGTGGACTACGAGCAGTGACGGAGCCACACTGGGGCCTGGGGGGCCTAAGCCCAACTTTTTTGAAACACTATGTATATATTTGATATGTAAAACATTTTAAGAAAGCGTAATTGGTCTGATGGTTAGTTCATTCTCAACCTTATTGAAGGTCCTGAGTTCGAAACTCAGGCTTGGCTTCTTTTCTTCTTTTTTCTCTTTTCCATTCCTTCTTTTTTTCTTCTTTTTCTTTCTTCTTTTTTTCTCTTCAGCGTTTCTTTTCTCTTCATTTTTTCCCCCTTTCTTTCTTTTCTTCTTTTTTTTCCTCTTTTGTTTCTTTATTTTTGGTTTGGACCTTTTTCCCTCTCTATTCTATTTTTCTTTTTATTTTAGGATCTTTTTTCTTTCTTAAATAATTTATTTTATATTGATAAAATAAAATATGTATATACATAATAACACTATATATGTGAATTAACTCTTAGAAAAACATATGTGTTCTGTCTATAGATATTTAACATTTAATAGCTAAATCTATTGTAATCTAATAGGTTATGATTTTCATCTCTCATTTAGGAGTTCTTGGTTCGATACCTCTTAGCTACATATTTTCCTTTTTCTTTTCCTATACTTATTTTCCTTTATATTTCTTTCATTTTTCATTATAATAAACTCATTATATTATTTAAATTATTATTATTTTAAAGTTTTATTTTAAAATTTTATTTTATTGTCTTTTAAAATTATTTTTAATTGGGCCCCAAAAAATATTTCGCAGCTCAAATCCGACTACGAATATAATTTAAATGGGTTGGGCTTATTGGTGTTGGGCCAACAATTTTCAACAGCTCTTCATTGAATTCTAGCTCAAATGATGCTCTTATCCAACAAAATAATGCATTCACTGTTGTTCTTCGTAATAGATGACTGAAAATAGTTCTTATATTTTCACTTTGAATAATAATTATTTTAATCTTCTTCTTATTCTACATTCATATCATACATATATATAATTTAGTGCCATCAAATTTAAGCTTGCCTTTTTTTTTTATGGAATTCGAACTTGAATTTTTAAGAACACCATTGAATACATACACGAATAGCCACCCATGTAAATATTGTAGTACTTACTTATACTTAGGGGTACTTACTTATACTTAGGGATGACAATGGATTGGATTTGTATCGGATCTGGTTAGATTCAGATCCAGATACGTTTTTTTTTTGCTTGGACCCAGATCCATTAGGTAAAAAAAAACAAACCAGATCCATTGGATCCACATGGTCCAGGGTCTAGATCAAGATCCATATGTTTTCTCTTCTAACATAAATCTTAAATTAATAAAAATTCACAACAATATAATTGTACCATAATAATAATAATAATCCAAATACACAGTAACATCATAGTAATTATATAGAGTTCCTATAATCGTTAAAAAATAAATCATTAAACTGAAGTTGTCGTCAAACAAACAAGTAAGAACTAAATAGATGTATTTATTCTACGTGACATAAATCTCTAAAAGCTATACACAAAAAGAAATAAAGGATTTGATTCTCCATATACTTTATACTGTAAATATATTGGCAGAACTATTGTAACTAAAGCTAATCAATCACAATCAATCACATCTTTAGAAATAAATAAAGAAAAAAAATTATATATTTGATCTAGATTAAATCATAAATAAATAAAATAAAATAAAATAAAAATCTCCAAAAAAAATTTGGATGCAAAGTTTACAATGTCCACAGCTAAGAGAGAAAAAGTTGAGAACAATCAATCTATCATTAGCATTCATCAAATACGCCATCAATTCTTGAGCTGATTCGATCTCAATCATGCTTGGTTGGTTGCAGGGATTTCTCCCACCATTTCTGAGTTTTTACAAATGAAATTGTACCTTGTATCTTCATAATCAATATTAGAAATATAAAATTAAATTGTATCATAAAAGATGAATGAAAACTGCAAACATATCACTCACACAAACAATATCTAAATTTGGGGATTTATTGCTGCTCCAACTGCTAAAAGCTTTTATGGTATGGGAAATCAAGAATGTTGTTCCAAATTTTGATTAAATCATAAATGAATAAAATAAAATTGAGAGGTGAAATCGAAGTAAAATAGAGATGAGGGGAGTAGATATTTGAAAGAAGTTCCATCAAAGTAAAATGGACAGGAGCAAATATTTGAAATTGGAACAAGACAAAGAAAGAAAATACTAGAGTTAGATATATGATTAATTAATATTTAATTATATATATATATATATATATATATATATATATATATATTAAATCGGTTACATGATTTGGATTTGGATCATATCCTGATCTTAAAATTAAAACCTAGATTCGGATCCAAGATTTTAAAATAGAATCCAAATCCGATCCAGACTTGTCGGATCCAAATTTTGTATACTATAAATCCTAAAAATGAATCTTAATCACCGAATTTCGACCGAATCCAAGATCCATTGTCATTCCTACTTACACTACGTGTTATATTGTATTCATGATATCAAAATGTTGTTTTCAAAGAAGAGACGACTATGTATATATGGTAATTAGGATATTTAACATACTTCAATTTTGTTAGTGAGAAGAGAAAGAGACGATGTATATATAATAACAATGCAAATTAATTCGAGCATTTTTGGATACCATGTATTTATATTCGATAACGAAGTTTCTACAGAAAAGAGAAGAGAGTGAAGCTATATATGGCCAACAGGTTTCAGTCTATTATTGGGAAAGGAAAGCAGCCATGGCCACCGCCGCTGCGGTGGGACCCAATCTGCTCCAGCAGCTTCTCCAGCCGCACGTGAACGCTGCACCAAGCCTCCATTAACTTTGCCTCTTTAGCCTCTGCCTCCCTCTGCAGCGCGCTCAGCTGCTCCCTGTACTCCCCTTCCATCCTGCTAACGTACGCCATCTCCTCCTCCCTCAGGCTCCGTATCCTCGCCTCTATCTCTTCCGTCTTCTCCCTCCTCCGCCGCGCCTTCTCCGACTCCAGCTGCTGCTCCAGCCGGCTCAGCCGCCACGCCGCCTCTTTCCTCTGCCGCACCCACGCCTCCCGCCCTTCCTCCAGCTCCTTCACGTGTTGGATCAGGATCCCCATCTGCTGCACCTGCACCTGCACCGGCACCGGATCCGGCTCCGATGGAGACAGCGTCAGGCTCACGGACGGCGAAGGCGTCGCTGACGAAGACGACGTCGCGGTCGTGGTACCGATTGCGATCGAGTTCATCCACGGCGGCAGCGCCGCGCCGGAATTCGCCGTCTCGCCGGATCCGAGCGACAGCACCGGCGCCGGATCGGAGACGATCAAATTGCCCCCCCGCGCCGGTTGATGAAATGAGATCAGCTTTGGCTGGACGTATTTCTCGGCGAAAGTGTCCAATATATGGTCGTATTTCCCCGGCGCCGGCTTCTCTGGCGAGGCGGCGGCGTAATCGGAGGAGTTTGGCCGTTCCTGTTAAGCTGCTTGAGCTGCTTCTCCTTGAAAACCTCCACCACTTGCCGAGGCGCTTGGCGGTGCGGCCGGGGACCTCGGCGGCGATCTTCTTCCACTTGTTGCCGTACTTGGCCTGGAGCGAGATGACGAGGGTCTGCTCGTCGGGGTGAGCGATCCTTCTTAATCCCCGGCTTGAGATAGTTCTTCCACCTCTCGAGGCAGGATTTAGGGTCGCGGTCTAGGTTTGCGCCCATGCGCTGGGAGATGAGGTTCCATTCCCGGGGGCCGTACTGCTTGACGTAGGCGCGGAGGAGGGCGTCTTCTTCCGGCTGCCACCGCTGACGCTCCTTCATCTCACACTACTCATCGCACTACACTACACACCGTCTGCTGCTGGTGAGTTACTGTTTAGTGTGATGTGTTTGGGGTAGGAAAAGATTATATAGTGGTAAGAGCAGGTCTTGAAATTATGGTGGAAATGACAGGACGCTGTGGAGCACACACTACTGTACAAGATGCCAAGCTATGCATTAGCTGTGAAGTGTGAACTCACTACACATACTTGCCTATTTGGTTTTTTCGCCCGTGCGTGCCTTCCACTCCCCAATCATTAATAATTACTCTTCCCCCCCTCCCCCTTTCTTCTAATACATCTTACTTCTTCTGTCGTATAATATTACATTTTTATTTAATTCTTCATTTCTAATCACTACTTCCTCAGTTCCTCTATCCACAATTAGTGGTGTTCCGGTTTAGGATTGGATGGGATTCAATAAAAATAAGTAGGGTAGAACTTTGGGTTCGATCTGATCCGTCCATAACTAGTCGAAACCTTGTGGACTTAGCCCGACTCGAAAAAAAATATATTAAAAAATGTGTTCAAGGCTTGCTGAAGTCTCAATTTTTTTGCACAATGTATTTTCAGGTCGTCCCGTCCCAGTCTTATTTTTTCGGAAAGCTCGGTGGGCTCAGGCCGGGTTGGTCTGACCCACCCATTGGCCACCTCTATCCACAATAAATGTATCATTTGTGGACGACACATATTTTAATAAAATTATTGATAGATATTGTTTGAGTGGAGAAAGGATCATGCCATGTGTTAAGTAGTGAGTGGAAGAAATTGATTTTGGATAAATAATTAGTGGTTATAAGATTGAAAAATAAGGAACAAATCCTAAAAAAGAAAATGATACATTTTCATAAACGTCGAATAAGGTAATATGATACTCTTATCGTGAACAAATGAAGTATAAATTTGAACACCAAAAACATTAATATCGATTTCTAAATCAAATCTGTCTACTGTTTTAGAAATATGTAGACGGGATAAGTTGAATGACGCCATTACTATTGAACTTGGAAGTTAAAAAAAATCATATCATAATTTATATTCAAGTAATAATTCCATAAAGATTTTTAGTTGCTATCACGATTATTTTGTACAAAAAAAGTAGGTCATGTATAAATTTATAGACAATCAATTTATTAGCACTATTTTGTCAATAGCAAAAATATGATCTGTTTATTTTAAATTTTAGATATATAATAGGACACAAACAAATTAACCTTCATCTTCATTATGTACTACGCCTCAATTAACTCATTCAATCGATCATTTTACTATTATATTGTATCTATGAATTATCCATTTATATGGTAAAACATCGAAAAGTGAGATAGAAAATTCAAAATAGATTGATCAATTTTCAATTAGAAGTTACTAATCATCAATTAAAATATATTAATCTTATCTAAAATTTAATTAGAATAGATACATCAAATTTTAACAGAAGGAATGATAGATGTGTGCAAGTGTAGAAAAGTAAGAAAATGAGGAGTGGAAATGACGCAGAAAGCGAAGCGCGTGGGTGAGGGTGGGAAAGGGGTGGCGCTTGGCGGGACGCAGCACCGCATTTCTCGGATCTGTTGTGGCTACTCCACCAACACTCTGTGTTTGGTCCGTTGGTGGGGGCGGGGACCTCTATCCCTCTACAGTGCCTTTCTCTGTGATGCGTGCCCATCAGACTTGGAATCTCATGCGCGCTTTCTCAAGCTCTCCATTTTCCACAATAAAGCGGAACGCGACTTTTATATTTTGTAGTAATCAGTGCCCTACCACTCCCACCCCCCTTTTCCTTTTTCCCTTTTCACAACCCTTAACAATGGAATGTCAACATCCCTTTCCTCACCTCATCAAATTACTTTACTTTATCATACGTCCCCTCATTTTTCCCCCCTTCCTGTGTAACGGTGAAAATATTAGAGCCGTTATTCGACAATTTTGATATGCATTAATCCGTAAAGTAAAATGCTAAGAGATAAATAATGCAAATTAAGTATTCCTCCATAAATTTGATTTAAAAGATATTAATTAGACAGAAACTACCACAGTTCATTTACTCCACGCTTATACGACGGAATGTGTTTGTGGCCCAGGATTTTTTATTCCATATGGTCCTTGTCTAACTAGGGATGTCAATGGATGGGTTTCTGGGGCCGTCCGGACAGCTCAAAACCCATTAAATTTGAAAGTAGCGGTTACGGTTCGGTTCGGTTCCAGATCCGCTTTAGACCCGGACCGTTTAGATCCATAGTTTGATGGTCCGGTTGATTACGGTTCGAAGCAACCGCAACCAATCGTATTTATTGGTTCGATCAAGAAAACCGTCTATTGACAAGACTAAGTTTATATAGACTTATTAATGAATTAGTTTTATCCATATCGATTCAAAATCACTCAAAACACATTAAATTATAAAGCAACGGTTTCGGTTCTAATTTTGGTTGCATGCGGTTACGGTTCCGGACCGATCGACACGGACCGCTTAAGATCCATAGTTAATGGTCCGGGTCCGGTCCGCATCCAATGTCTAATGGATCAGATCCAAAACCAGAACCATTACTTATTTATTGGTTCTGGTCCGGGTAAAATCCACCCATTGACATCCCTATGTCTAACCATAATGCCCATTTTAAACCTCATATTCACCTTTGTATATATGAAGTTTGCCAATTTTATCTAGCATTAATCTTGTACAAATAATATAATCCTAAGACTTCAAAAATTCCACGACACTGTAATTTTTATTCTTCTTTCGACCCAAAGGTTAACATAATTTTTTAATTTGCATAATCAATTCGTAACCCCATGCACACAGACAGTGACACTTTTCGAGGTTAACCTTACAGTCACATACAATTTAAACACACGTATACAATATATAAAACTAGCATGTTGCATGTCAGACTTAGTTTTCCTAGTGTGTTTTACCCGTCTTGTAAGGTTTGTAAGTTATTACACAAAAATGTAAGTTTTACCTAATGCATACCGTAACAATTGTGATTTTTTAAGAATTTGTTTTAAAAAAAAACTAACATCTGAATCTCAAAAATCATGATATATTTTGGAATGGCCCCATAGTATTGTTGTGCCAAAATAGGGAGAAAAATAACATCCCCATCCACCTTTTGGATTTTTAATTTTCTTTAAATGGGAGGGAGGATCATATAATTTTTTTCTCTCTGTGTAGTATGTAAAAATCATTTTAATCACATATCATAATTGTTGGATGATTAAGACTATAGCTGGCAAAAGTAGAGGTTCATCGGGCATTTACATTTTTTGGGTCGGTCCAAAAATTTTCGAGCCTAAAAATATGTAGCCCAAACCAACCCTAGTCATCATCGGACGAGCATTTTTTAGATCATTTTCTAATTTTTTAATATATAAAATTAATATTTTAATTATAAAAAATTATATAAAATATAATTAATGTTATTAAATAGTTATAAATATGTATACTAAATAATATTATATATATATATATTTATTTATTTATTTATTTATATATTTAATAGAATCTGGGTTTTTTTGCTTGAAGCCCGATAGGTCTCGGTTTTTTTGGACAGACTTTTTAGGTCAGATTTTTTTCAGGTCTTTAATTTTTATGCACAAATCAACCCAAACCCCGGATACCCCTGGCGAGCTTTTCGAGCCGGACTCATTCTTAATGCTCGACTAAGACCATCTTTATTTTCTTTCAGATCATGGATATATAAGAATCAAATAAATTTGGTTTGATTCGGTATTCACATTAAATATTCGATATTCGAATACAAATGCAAATTCTTTTTATTCGATTAGTTGTCGAACACGAATTCAAAATCACGATATTCGTAAATATTCAATTTATGTATATATATATATATATATATATATATATATATATATATTATTGAATTTAATAATTATAAATATTCATTGTATATTTATAAAAGATAAAGAAAAATAATTCTAATGTAAAATAAAGAATAAATGAAGACTTTCCTCCACACCCGCCGCATTGCTACAATTAGAACTATAAATGAACACTACATGCAAGCTATTTGAAGCTCGACTATAATGCATTAACAATATATTTTATTAATATATTATATTATGTATATAAGTTTCACATATATATATATATATATATATATATATATATATATATATATATATATATATATATATATATATCGCTTTTATCACTTCATAATTCTACAAATATTATAAATATTTAAGTAGAATACGTGAGTAACCCCAAATATACCTAAAATTTATGACCTTAAATTTGGGTTGATTATTTAGTCATCATTCACTCCATAATACAAAATTCTAAAATTTCCTCACCAAAAATATTTTTGGTCATCTTTGTCTCAATTTTTTGCATTTTTGTTATACCACAAGGACAATTTCAGTATTATACTATATTTTAGTCACAATTCTTCAATTTATCTTACACCACAATCAATCAATCCAAACATGAGACTAAATAATTTAAATAGTTTTATCATATTCTATCACAACAATCTTATCGATTTCATTCCACCAAATCAAACGGTTTTTAAAATTATAAAATAGTTGGTTAGATAATCAAGATTAGTGCATAATATATAATGTAACACATATATTCTCTCCGTCCACAAAATTTGTTTATTTATTTTCTCTTTGGACCGTCCAAAAAACGTTTACTTTTCTCTTACGGACATGAACCTCACGTAACCCTCCTAACTCCCCTCCCTCCCTCTATACTATCACGTATTTACAAAAACCTTCTATAACTCACCTTTTTAATTTCACTTAATTTTAATTTATTTATTTATTACCTAATATTTCTTATAATCGTGGGTCTCATTTTTCACTAACTCTATATTCATTACAATTTATTAAAATTCGTGTCACTAAAGTAAGTAATCGAATTTCATGGAGGATGGAGTATTTCATTATACACTTGCATACAGTGGCGGAGCCACGTTTAGAACTGGGGGGCCCTTGGGCCCCCCAACATTTTGCCAAATTATTACTAGTATATAGCCATAACATACAATTCATACTTGTGTTACTAGCGCAATTGGCTTCAGCTTTGTCTATAGTTGTGTTGGCCCCGGGTTCGAATCCCGTCGGCGTTATTTTTCTCCACTTTTTGCCCAGACTTTCTGCTTCTCCACATTTTGCCCAGGCTCTGCGAGTTATTTTTCTCCACTTTTTGCCCAGGCTCTGCTTCTCTTTGCCTAGGCTTGGTGTTCTTTGTTTTCATTTTTTTTTCCGCCCTTGTTCACTTTTTCTCTTTTTCTTTTTTCTATAATTTGTTTTATATTTATAAAATAAAAAATATATATAAATAATAAAGTTTTATATATAAATTAATAAAATCAATTCAATTTCTAAAAATATTATGATGAATTTATTATAATAGTTATAGGTAATATTTATTTAAATTTATTTTAATAAGTTATATATTTGAGTTAATTCTATAGTTCATTGTATATTTGTAATGAGTACAAAAAAATCAAGATTTGAGTTTTGTAAGATAATACAATTTACAATATTAATATTTATAATTTTTTAATTATTTTAATTTTTGTAGATATTATTTATTGGTTATTTAGTTATTTATAAGTTTATCTTATTATTTTATTTTTGCCAGATATTAGAACATAATGAAAAGAAATTTAATATAAATAATTACCTCTATTCAAATAATATTATGTTATTATTTAAATTATTATTATTATTTATTTATTTTTAAAATTATATTTTATTATCTTTTAAAATTAAAAAAAATTGGGCCCCCCACTTATATTTTTCTGGCTCCGCCACTGCTTGCATATATTCATTATGTATTGGTCTTTATCACTGCTTTAGACGGTTTCTCATAGTCCAGATGTGATCTTCTTATTTTCTAAAATGGTCACAAATCAATTGAATCTTTGCCAATTTCTCGTTGGTGGCCAAAGAAGCCGGTAATTCTAGATCCCAAATTCTACCTTCAGTCAATAATTGGTTCGATTTTTTTAATTTTTTTTTGCCTACTCATAATCCATGTGTAATTTTTACGATTTAATTTTATGCATGCATCATTTTATTAATTCTTAGTTGGTCTATATAGGATTTACATATTAAATCAAGAAAGATTCTACTCGATCCTATCACTATGTTTATTTATAAGAGCGCTGTCACGAGATTTTGTGCGAAGAAGGTAATGAACAAAGAGAAAAGGAAAAACTACAGAGATTTTACTGACTGCATCCAAAAAGTTGGTCGGCACCAACTCTACTAACCAAACGACGACGTTCCATAAGCTCACAAGTCACAAGTGACAACCGAGATAAACGTGAAATGCAGCTGAGGAAACTGGATTGTTCAAGACTGAACCATCACTCTATCGATTGCCGCCAAAAGTTTCTATTAATACTTTGAGTTTGACCCAACCCATCTAACTTGTATATACTAAATCCACCAATATAATTGGACTAATAAGACTAAGGAGGTGTTTGGCTAAGCTTATTTTAAAGAGCTTATAAGTTCCAAGAGCTTATAAGATGTTTCAAGACTTATAAGAAGGTAATATTTCAAGAACTTATAAGTTGTTAAAGTGTTTGGATAATTGATCTTATAAGTTAGAAAAAGAATCGTGAGTTAAAGAGACAAGTTGACGAGAAATGAAGTTGATAGTGTATATGTAGGAAATAACGAACTATAATAAAGTTATTTTAGTAAATTAATGGTTGCTTATAAAACATGAAAAAATAAGTTGGGTTTGAGCAACTTATTTTTAGGAAAATTATATCTTTGTTGGACTTATTTTCACAAACATAAAAAAATTTATGAGCTTATTTTACAAAAACTTTGCAATAGTTTATAAGCTCTAAATAACTTATAAGCTATTTTAAAGAGCTTATAAGCTCAATAAACACCCTCTAAAAAATCAAGTAATTCGTAGATTTAACCAAAATCAAATTAATATTTATCAATTTGTATTTAGTATATTAGAGAAGGGGTCATAAGCAAGTTAAAAAGTGTCGGAATATATAAGTTTATTTGACTTGCCACGTTCTTACATAATAATTATATCAAAAAAATGTGCTGAGACAGTTGAGTTATTTTATTTTGTCAAAGGGTGAAATAAGAGTTTTATAAGGAGATAAAATGAGAGAATCAAAAGATACTAGAGAAAGGGAAGAAGGGACTCACTTATTTTTATGTATGGAGAGGCTAGACTCTACATGCTCCAAGCCCATAATTTCGTCCTTTAAATTTATATAAATATAACCATTGGGCCTGTGTATTATACTTTTGGGCTAAAAATTGACCCGAGTGCCCTCAGATTTTGTAGAAAAGCAAAAAGAAAAGAAAAAATCGATCCTTATATGAATTCTGTAATTTAATCAATTCTTTTGATTTTGTCAACTTATTCATAGTTTAATTAACATAGTAATTTTTAGACTTCTTGAAATATTAGTCAATACTAGTAATGTGACACACAAAATCGATAACATGTAAGGACAATCCAGAAATAAGTTTAATAGTCCTTAATCAATTTTGACTATAACGTTGGATGAATATTTAAATATCAACTACAAACTCGAAAGGTTATTTTTGAAAAGTTTCAAAAATTGATTTATAATCAGGTGGAAAGATTGAGATTAGTCAACAATGAACTCATCTAAAAATAGTCATTAATTTTAAGGATAATAATTGCCCACTTTCAAATTTTAGCATTATCCATTTCCCCAACCCACCTTGAGAAGCATTTTTTTTTCGCGATGGAACAATTAAAGCCTAATTTTACATCTTTTTCTGTGACAGTTGACATTTCTTAATCCAAACCAATTTGTTTCGATACTAAATTACTAAATAATTATTATCTATAGAGTTCCCTCCCAAAAGTTATGAATTTTCTATTTTATTTCCTCCCCAACTCGACTAAGAGGGTGTTTGGTTAAAACATTTTAGAAAACATATAGCCCAACAAACTTATAAGTTGTTTAAACTTATAAGATATGATGTATTAAGAGTTTATAAGATCTTAAAGTGTTTGGATAACAAGGGTAAATATGGAAATAAGAAAATATATCAGAGTTATTTTTGTAATTTTATTGTAACTTATAAGATCATTAAAAAATAAGTTAGGTTTTAAAGCTTTTTTTTAATAGAGCTTATAAGCTCTTAGAGCTTATTTTGAAAACTTATAAACTCTCAAACAACTTAATTTGCCAACACATTGATTGAGCTTATAAGCTCTTAAACAACTTATAAGCTGTTTTAAAGAGCTTATAAGCTCAGCCAAACACCCCTAAATATATATTTCTTCCCAACCGCTTGGATTAATCCATTTTTAAAATTTTGGGAGTAATTAAAACATAAAATTCAGTTTACATTTCTTTAATTGAACATGTATTAGTACCGATAATTATTTGTTCTGAACGACCACTTCTCTAATAATTATGTTTGTTAGAATTTCCTTTGGACTTATAATTGATATAGTTTTTGCTTAGTTTCTATTAATTAATGATACTCATGGAGTCGTATTGGAACGTATATTCATTCTTTTTAATTTTTTTATGACTTCATGAAAAATCAACAATTGATATCTTTGGTGTGTATTAGATAAAATACATATTTTTATACAATAACATGCAAACTATTAAAGATGGATAATCACACTTGGTAAACCAAGTACAAAATCAACATGTTCAAATTTATAGAAACGACAAGGAATTGAATCTATAATCTTTTATTAACATAAACCAATTTACCACTATAACACTACAATATATATATATATATATATATATATATATATATATATATATATATATATATATAATGAATTGGTGTGAACTCATCTTTTTGAGAATTTGAGAACCATGCATAAGATGTTGAAGATAATGCACAAAGCGGTATAAAGTTGTGCATAACGAAAACTTTCTAAAATTGTTGCACAACAAAATAATTTTAGAAAGTTTTAGTTATCTTTAACTTTATACCATTTATGTCATCTTCAACGTCTTTCGTGGATTCGCAAAAAATGTAGTTCTCATTTGATCCACTCCTATATATATATATATAGTTGGGTTTTAAGTAATCCGATCCCCAAATAGTATGTAGTATCATATCTGAATACGTATTTTGAACACATGATGCACCACAAGTTTTTTTTCGCAATCACGTAACAAATCAACTTATTAATCTATCCTTACTTTAAAAATCGAAAAATTAAACTTAAAAGTCCGAAAATCTCAACTATAGAATCTATGAGATGAGTGGATGAGATTGAGTCTTACATAATATCTCGCGCCAGTCTTATTTGATCCTCCTATATATATATATATATATATATATATATATATATATATTCGATGTCGTAGGAAGCTACATGATACTACTACGGTGTGTCTTGGGTAAACCCACTTTCCTAGGCAAAAATAAAATAAAATTAATATACATTATAGTATATTAAATATATTGTCACTATTAAAAGTTGAGCAAGTCAGGTATTTATTGAAACCGTCTAAATTGGTGAAATCGCCTAAAATGGTCGCAATCATAGATGACTTAGCTGAGTTAGGCTAGTCAACTTTGTACCCATCCTCCACAGTCCAAACCAAAACCATGTGCACCTATAAATCAATATATTATACATAATCAATAGTACGACTAAATTATGTTGGACTCCTTACCTCATTTATTCATTTTTATACAACTTTTAGTTCATACCAACCGGATTTTCAGCAACTTCGTTTAGCAAACTTGTAAAATATAAAAATGCTACTCGAATTTTATGCAGGAAGTTTTGTTTTTGCCTTCTTTTTTTTAAAGAAAAATATATATTTAAACTTCGTATTCAATGTATATGATGCATGCAATATCCCCTTGCAACACATTTCCCTCCTCCTATATAATTATAATTAGAAATAAAATATAATGGGAGTGTAGAAGTTTCTGTCCCATCGAAAATTTGCTCTTCCCATGGCCATGATAGCGGAAACAGCACAAATTCGTCACTTCCTTGCCCCGTTAGTGGGGAAGACAAGTGATAAGAGTTTTCATAAATTTTCTAAATATATATATAATCCTTAACATGAATGATAAGAAATTATATCCATTAGATTTGAAAACCATATGATTATTTATAAATATACATATGAATTAGTTATATATATATATATATATGTATGCATGCAATTATACATTTATACATCGTGTCATAATTTTTGCATTAAATATGAAACGTTCATATTTATTTTTCAGTGTTGATATTTGTCATCATATTTATCTTAGGTATCCACATGATATCCAATCCCTATATATATATATATATATATATATATATATATATATATATATATATATATATATGAATATATTGGACCTCTGATTAATATTTAGTAGAGTAATTTGCAGTGGCCTTAGTTATTATGTAGTTGTTTTAATTTTTTTATATAATATATACAAAAATAAAAAAGCCAGAGGATAGCAGGGTGGTAAACAAATTTTGCCACATAATTAATGGATCCATGAATCCATCTATGTGACATCCCATTGCGAAGTATATAACGATAATATATAATGATGAAACATGCGAGCAATTAAAAAGTGGATGTTAGGATCCATATAAAAATATGTGGTGGTGGAACTGTCAATTTAAAATCCCAGGTGTTGGGGTCCGTACGGTTTGTGCGTAGATGGAGGGCGCCATCTACTCAGAGATCGTATTCAATGGGGCTGTATTCACAACTGGAGGGAGGAGGGGGAGATGAATGGACAGATTTTATTTTTATTTTAAACAAAGTTAAATTTGTCTATTCAAATTATAGAATAATTTATTTTGATTTAAGTAAAACGAACAAAAATTTGACTGTTTTGTTTGAATTGAGGGATTGGTCGGAGGATTTAAAATCCGCAACCTAATCCATTCAATTTGTTTGACCATATACATAAATAAATGGATTAATTTTAAATCAATGGTCTTGACATCTTAAATTGTGGTTTATTTGCTATGGATTTTAAATATTTCTATTGCCTAATTATTTAGCATTTATATTCTAGAAAAATCCTTTAATTGTTTTTGCCAACGACAGTCATTAAAAAGAATTATATTTAAGTACCAAATGACGAATATGTATATGGCATAAATTAAAATAAGAAATTACGTTCAGAAGAACTTTAGAAGTCGGTCGCACCGTCCATCAAAACTCTCGAAGCTCGCATAAGCACACATTTTCATATTCATATTGAGCCCACCATTACTTTTCTGTTGCTGCTCATTTTCCATGCTCCTACAATTCTCTCTATCTATAAATATATACTAACAATCAATACATTCATTCAATTAAATCATCATTTCCTCCGACATCAGAGAGAGAGAGGTCAATCATTCTCTTCAACAAACAATTTCGCCCATGGCTGCTTCATCCGCCTCCGCCATTATCAAGCCCGCCGTCTCCTCCCCTTCCCCCGCCAGGCTGCCACCGCCCGCCGCCCAGAAACTCCTCTCTTTCGCCCCATCCAACCAAAAACACTTCCTCCCTCAACCCCTCACTCTCTCCACCACTAAATCATTCTCATGCAAAGCAAAGGCTGCTGATCCAACTGACTCAAGACCTAGTAAGATTTTTTAAATATTTACTTTCATTTCTGATTCTTGTTCTTCATAAAATTGGAATGAATAATACATGGTTATAAAAGAAACTGTTTCCTCTTCTAATTTTAGCAAAGTTCAAGAACTGTGCGTGTACGAGATCAACGAGCGAGATCGCGGCAGCCCTGCATACCTCCGGTTGAGTCAAAAACCGTCAATTCCTCGGCGATCTCGTGCCTTTCAGCAACAAGGTACAATCATATAGGCACACTCAAAAATGTAATCTTTGTATTTTCTCCCTTTATTATTATTATTATTATTATTATTATTATTATTATTAAATTGTATTTTATATTTTCTCCATTTTTTATTATATAAATATAATTTCACTCGTCCAATATTTTTATATATAAAAATATAATTTTGCTTGTCCATTTTTTAAATCCTAGCTCCGCCCCGGAGCCCTCAACTTCAATTCATTTTGGTCGATTGGGATTTGCAGGTGTACACCGGCGACCTGAAGAAACGGGCGGGAATAACGGCGGGCATATGCATCTTGATCAAGAACGAGCCGGAGAAGAAGGGCGACCGGTACGAAGCGATCTACAGCTTCTACTTGGGCGAGTACGGGCACATCGCGGTGCAAGGGCCCTACCTCACCTACGAGGACACCGAGCTCGCCGTCACCGGCGGCTCCGGCATCTTCAAGGGCGTCTACGGCCACGTCAAGCTCCACCAGATCATCTTCCCGTTTAAGCTATTCTATACGTTCCACCTCAAGGGCATCCCCGACCTGCCGGCGGAGCTGCTCGGCCAGCCCGTGCCGCCAGCGCTCGAGGTGGAGCCCACCCCAGCCGCCAAGAGTTGTGAAGCCGGAGCCACGCTCGCGAACTTTACCAATTAGTTGGTGTCGTTGACTGGTAGTTGGTTAACTTGGTTGGATATGTAATAAATATTTAAGATTAAAATTAAATTGTTGGTTTTTCATTTTCCTTTTGACTCCATTATCCAACATTTTGTGGCGAAAGTATTTTCTTTTTTTGAGAGTGACTAATTGAGAGTGACTCATCACCTGTCTGTCTCCATTCAATTTTAAGTCATCACTGATCTAGTTTACTAATTTATCGTATATGATTTTCTTTGCGGATATATTGGTTTAATTATGCCAAAATAGATTGTAATTGCCACTAAGATTTTTCTCTCGTCTTCATCGTAAAGTATCTAATACGCACTGTGTGTGTGTGGTGATATTATTTGTGAACGTGGTGTGTAGTTTTAATAACAGACCAAGAAGTAAAAGCAATTTTATTAAATTAAAGATGTTGTGTACAAAATGATTATATACCATAGGCCTGTAGGTCTTTCATGTAGTTAAAGTATACAACTACTTTCCATGTTTATCCCTTTTTTTGGATAGCTAAACTTCTATATATAGCGTGATAATTGATTCAAATCTGAGATCTTGATTTCAAAAATTAATTATTTTATTATTAAATCAACACACATCAATAAGGTGGTGTTTACTTTGTATGATTAGGTTGGATAGATAAAATTAATCCAATATAATCAAATGTTTACTTTTAAAGATTAATATTTGAGGATATCCCAAAGCCCGTGATTAATTTAATCATCTGAATTGTTCTTCATTAATTTTAATCCAACCAATATAGGTAGGATTGAAATAATCATCCAAATAAAGGAAGAATTATTTATCCAAATTTTAATCCTCCCTAATCATTTGTAGTAAACAAATGATTGATAGATAAAAATTATCTTATCACACATTTAATCCATCAAATAATCAATCCTTTAAAATATTAATCATGAAAAGTAAACACTACCTAAATGTATAATAGTCAAGATATATAATTGATATGATATTATATTTAAAACAATATTTTCGGAACATCTAAAATTACATATTTTCGAATTATGAACATTTGTTGATTTTTAGGAATTTTATTTTATTTTCACGTCGGCTACCGGCATTCCAAAATCTGTAAAATCTCATATTATAGACATGTTAAGAATTGGGCTCAGTATACACTGGGTTGGGCCGAAATTGGGAAGGTAATGCCTATAGGCACATTAATTAGACTTTTTTCCAAGAGTTTTAATTGTTCATTATATTCTACTTAAGGCAGTCTGATTCTTATCTGACTGCAATAGCTTCATCATTTCCTAATAAAAACACTTTTTCTAATATGGTGTTGGTATAGTGGTAGAGTGATTGATATATTAAGCCAAATGTCTCGATTCGAGTTCATCGTAATACGATTTTTAAATTTTTGTATTTAATTGTTTTTTTTTGGTTAGGTGACCCTACCCAACCATATTATTAGAAATTTATTTATTGCAAGGATACAGTCGTGAGTGGACAACCTTAATATTGTTTTCGATCCAGTCAAAAAAACTGATCTTTACATATTCGTGACTTATGAGTTTAATTGCACCTAAACGTTGTAATATATATTTAAATTATTAAAAATTCATGATTTCTTCTAAAAGTAATAATTGTATTCTGAAGAGAATAATATAATAGCTAAAACCATTATTTTCTTAATGAAAATGACATTAGATGACCAATTATATACTTTTAATTAATTACAGTATAAAAATATAATATAAGACAAATATCAAATTAATAGTTATATATTTCCAAACTAACTTGGGAATAGTACACAACCAAGCTTGCTCACGAGTCACGTGAGTCACCAACGAACAAACTAAGTAGCATGTATTATCATCAAGTTTAAATTTGATTCATTTCTATTAACTATAATAATATAATTTTTTTACCGTGTATATTATCAGCTGCAATTCATTATTACAGTCGGAAGTCAGATATATCAATTTCACGTGTGCTCTTTAAATAAACTATAATAATATATAAACTTTTTAAAAAATATAGGAAATATTCGACTCGACGCCAATGAAAAGCTTAATAATAGTTATACCTCAGGAAACTGGATGACCAGTATAGCCTTCCGTTTCCGTTTCGTCTCTTTCACCATAACAATTAAAGCATTTCAATATGGTTTAAATAATTGTTATGTGTCAATAAACACACGCATATATTCTACAATTGCAATTATTTTTATACTTTTTCTTCTGTTGTTGCAATTCAAAAACTAAACATAACGTAATGGATAAGAGATGCAAGTATCAACTAGTTATAAATAAACTACTTCCTCCGTCTATC
Organism: Salvia rosmarinus; assembly: GCA_036937905.1. Taxonomy (NCBI): domain Eukaryota; kingdom Viridiplantae; phylum Streptophyta; class Magnoliopsida; order Lamiales; family Lamiaceae; genus Salvia; species Salvia rosmarinus. The sequence goes on from CM072816.1 coordinate 5,711,365, forward strand.
AAAATTATATCACAATTATCTTATTTGGCATCTATAAAGAGTGTGTCACTTTCTTTTTAGTGATACTCACTACTTATAATTCAACCTCATAATCATTCATTATTTACCAAAAAACCACCCTATGACTCACATGTAATTCTTATAATTCAACCTTAACCACTCAAATCTTACATAGTAAGACCATTTCTCCACTCAAGTAATCTACCTGACATTTTATTAAAACACGTGTCGTCCACCAAGTGATACACTTTTGGTAATGGAGGAAGTATTTCACAAACAACTTATTTATCATTTACATTAAAGAAAATTATATCATTTGTGTATTTATCCTGTAATTAGAAAGTATCATCTATATTGGAAAAAAATATCATTTGCACTGAAAAAAGGTATAAAAGTCTGCACATACGGACGTCCGCACAAGAGACCACCTCAAACTATTTTGAGACTGAGAAAGTTTTATAATTTTTAAATTATTTTAAAATTGGAGAAACAACCACATTATGGAAGAAATAAAAAAAGGACTAATTCAACAAGATTGATATTTATTTGAGCTTGTCTCATGTACATATACACATAGTTTATATATGAAAAAAAAATCAACTTTTATTAATCAGTGTTGGCTTTTCAGCAATAACTAGCAATAGTTTTTAAAATTACACAGTACACGCGTGACATGAGCTTTTGTGTTTTTATTTTCATTCAAATTAATTACCCGATTTTATGTTATTATATTAATCAAAATAATATCTTAATCAACGTAAAATAGTAACGATCATTTATCCGTTGATAATTAAACAAAAAAAACTATAGAGAGTTTAATGTGGAAAACTTCATAAATCATAATACATATATTCACTGAAAATTGAGACTTATTGAGAGCCAGATAAATATCCGCAAATATAGCAGCTTCAATGATTGAGAGATGTCTAGAGGATCTTCTCAAAATCTTCCTTGATATCAATCCCATAAATCTCGTTATTTCCTCGAGGCAGAAATATCCGTAGATTTCTCCTTGATAATATATTCATCGATAAACGACAAAGTAATATTATTTGTTTTGCCTGGTATTCACCGACATGAATTAATCAAAATAATTTGCATCATAGGAAAAAGTCAACCTAAATGCAGTAAAATATATGTAGCACAGTGCTCCTTTAAAACAGCATCAGTTTACTGCAGTAATAATATTTGTAGCACCAATTACCAATGCTCGTTCACACAACATCAGTCTTCGTGTAATAATCATCTATCTTATTGTTCGTGAAACTAAGAGGATGTTTGGCTAAGTTTATTTTAAAGAGTTTATAAGCTTTAAGAGTTTATAAAATGTTTCAAGAGTTTATAATACATAATGTTTGAAGAGTTTATAAATTGTCAAAGTGTTTGGGTAATTTAGTTTATAAGTTAGAGAAAGAATCGTGAGTTACAGAGAGAAAATCATAGTTAGAGTGAGAAAAATGACGAAAGGTGAAATCGATAGTATATATATAGATTATAACGAATCATAATAAGGTTATTTCGGTAAATTCATTTTTTACTTGCAAAGCTTATGAAAAAATAAGTTGGGGTTGAGCTCTTATTTTAATGGAACTTATAATTTGTTGGAGCTTATTTTCACAACTTATAATTTGTTTGAAGCTTATTTTGCCAAACATTTTACATGAACTTATAAGCTCTAAACGAACATAAGCTTAGCCAAACACCCTCTAATTCTTGTTGATCAATTTTTCAAAATCATAAAAACTTGTGTGAAGTTGTTTATTACGATAGCATAAAGATTTGAATCCAAATTTATATTTTATTAATATTTATAATTAAAATATATTGTTTGAATTTATAAATATAAATAATTATAATAATTGATTATTAGTGGCAATTATAAAGTAATCATTTATTATAAAAGAAAAATAAAAGATTAAAAATAGAAAAAATTACTTGTATGCATGTCGAGAAATGTTCGACCAATCTAGAATGTATAGATGCACATATATGTCCCAATTTGATTAATTACCCAAACCAGTTTAATTTTACAATATAAATTGTTACAATAATTAATTATCCATCTTATTAAAACTTGATCATTACAGAGTAATTATTTATAATAAATAACATAAATAAAAATTTCATGTAGGCTCGCATATCGATCAATTTTGGACCCATTTAAAATTTATAAACATGTAATTGTCTCAAATATGATTAAAAATGAATTTACTATTTGTTCTCATTTCGTTCTCGTATAATAATATCCTTTTATCACCTCAGTTCATTTTATTGATTGTTCTCTCAAAGAAAATTTTAACATTACTATTTATTTCCAATAAAAATATTCGATCAAATTAAATGGATATTATTTATTTGGCTAAACATTGAAGAAACTATTTATTTCAAATTAGTTGAACAAAATTATTTAATTATACCTTAATATTAAATTAAAGAAAATATTTATTTCAAAACACTTTAAAATTGAATAAATTTTTAGTTAGATTTCTAATAATTTTGTATCATTTTATTTGTATTTTAAATTAATGAAAGTAACATGAAAAATCAATGTGTGATTCAAATTGTATCAATTTATTTAGATTTTTAATTTGTGAAGTATCATGAAAATCAATGTGGGATTCAAATTGTATCGTTCTATTTAGATTTTTCATTTATGAATCTCTCATGAAAATTCGATGTGATATCTAAAATTTGTTTAGGAAAATTAGTTGTACAATTTTTATTTTTATTTTATTTAGGTTATGAATTGGTAAAGTCTCGTAAAAAATTAAATTAGATAAAATTTTATCTTGCAAAATTTATTTGGCAAAATTAAATTGACGGTGCCAATTCAAATAATATTATGCTCAACCACTCTGCCAATTTTATGTGGATTTTTGGTGGTGGGGAATAGATATATCATTTTATATAGGTTTTCACTTGATGAAGTCTAATGAAAAATCAATATGGAGTTCAAATACTTTTGTATTTAGTTTTTGATATTGTGAAGTCTCATGAAAAATCAATATGAGATTCAAATATATTTTTATTTAGGTATTGAATCTGTGAAGTCTTATATAAAATTGATGTATAATTTAAATTGTATAATTTTATTTAGAATTTCATTTGGTGAAATCTCATGAAAAAACACTATGTGCTCAAATCTTGTTTTACAAAATTACACCATATATCTCATGTTATTTGGTCAAATTAAATTGATGATGTGGTTCGAATGATATTAATCTCGATCACTCCATCAATTAAATGTCGATTTTTGATAGAGAGACTAGAATTATCATTACATCTAGATTTTCATTTGGTGAAATCTCATAAAACAAAGTCCATGTAGGATTGAGAATTTCAGAAAATAAGAATTCGTGAAAATTCTATGTAGGGTAGAGAATTAATATGGTGTATTTTTTCATAATCTTATATTGAAAAATATTTATGTATTAAATTTTGTCAGTTCTTATAATTTCATTTTATATTTCCCCTTCCAAGAATAAAAATAAATACCTAAGTATAAATAAATTTTCTAAATGTGCAACAACTCGATCTCTAGGTATATTGAAATGTCATTTCATATTCCATTGACGTTACCAAATTTGAGAATGATCGAGCATAATATTGCTTGCGTCATTAATATACGATAATAAATGTTTTAGTATATCTCATAACAATTTCCTCAAAGGCACAAAAATTCAAAATACTTTGTATTCAATTTTACCATAACTAGTTGAAACAAGTTATATATTCAAATAATGTCGTTCCATCTTATATATCACGCGCTAGCACTCGTCACTTGTGTAATTGATATGAATATATGTCTACAAAAATTTATTATGATTTTGTTGTGAAGTACAATTATTTATGATAAGACACCAATCACATAAAAAAATAATTTGAATTATGGTGCCAAAGCCCAAACTCCCTCTACCGAGTTTTGAAATGACCGCACCATATTTTACATTAATAGAAAATACACTTAAGATTTTGTTTCCACTCCCCCACCACTAAGAGGGTGTTTGGTTGAGTTTATAAGCTCTCCAAAAATAATTTATAAACTGTTTTTTAAATTTAAAAAACGACTTATAATCAAACACCCTCTAACTATATGCCAATTGGCCAGTGGCCCACTTGGATGTAATGACAAACAGCCGGTCGACACTGAATATTTACGAGTTCGAATTTCTTCGCTGATTGGACTTTTTATTTGTGTATTTATTTCAGAATAAGGCATCATTTCTTTTTTTGCCACTATAAATAGAATTATGCAGTAGCATTAGTATTGCAAAGAAAAGAGAATGGAGCAGCCGGGCGAGATTGATTTCAACCTCAAGGAATGGGGCTTAGGGCACGAAGAATCAGCCATAAAACACCAACTCCAGAAGATTCTCAGCTTCAAATGTGAAGAGTTTCAGAGAAGATCAAGCCACCTCCTTCAGATCAAACGTCACCGTTTCAAGCATTGCTTCCTCCTGGCTATACCGTCAGAGGTAAACAATTTAACCTCTCTTCACAAACACTCACGCAGAAGATTTTGACAAATGTTTCCATTTGATCACGCAGAGAAATAGACCCTTCCACATATTGCTTCACCACTGCGCTCAGAGGTAATTAAGTCTTGATCGATGAAAAATATATATATATTTTAAAGATTAAGATTTGGTGAGGTGGTGCAGCATTGCAAGCGAAAACAGTGTACACATGGGAGCTGCAGCCACGAGATGGATTGACTCTCAACTCCAAGTGGAACGAGGCAGAAAAGTATATAAGCAATCCTCTCTCGGGGGAAGTGCCATTGGAGTGCTTATCAGCAAAACACTAAGCGGGAGATCGTTCCGCGGCCTCGCCAGCAGAATCACAATGTCCGCGCCGCTCATCTACCCTTCCCAAATGCACCACTTCCTCCCAACCTCCCATCAGCGAGCACGAACACGACATCACATCCACTCGTACCCTCCCTTTCATTCTGTTTAGATTTTTGAAAAAAATAACCCGTTATCTATGTGCACTTCTGTAGTAGTGTTAAACTATACATTGGTAATGAGCAGAGAAGAAGAGGGGGATGGCGAAGATGAAGACGCGGGACGTGGGGACTCAAAGCACACCGATAGATCTCAGCTCGAGCAGCCCCAGCCCGCCCCACTCCTTCCATCGAAGAGATCGATAAAGAGGATGAGTGAGGCAGAAGCAGGAGATTCGTCAGTTTCCTTGAAATCGGACACAGAGGTAATTAATTAAATAACTAACTCGCTATTTTCCGAAGTAACTCCATTTTAGCATCATAGCATTGCAAACCTAAACTAACTGCATTATGGTAAAGATTTTGAGTCCATCACTTTCTTGATCCCAAGAGAAAGAAGCGATGAGATAAGTGGTCCTATGCAGGGAAAAAAAGTGTAGCAGAAATAAGGGCCTCATTTTCCTTAACGAAATCGACCACACATAAAAATTTGCAAGTTAGGGAACACATGCTGAGTTCCATGTCCATCACAAGATAATGTGGCCTCCTTTTGCATCAGATATAAAACACTTGTTTCAACTTCAAACAAGTGTACCATTCCTTGTTTTCCTCTCTTACTCACTCTCATACATACTTATAAAATTGTTTTGGGAGCATATAAAACCGATAACACCCTCTTACTTACAGACCACGCTCTGGTGCATTAAATCTTAATTAAATTTTAATTGGAGATCGATGAGCCCTAATTGAATTTAACTATGATGGATACTAGAGCGATGCACTTCACTTCACTTCACCCAACTAGTTGATATATTCAATAAACTTGGAACAAATCAATGGTAACATGAGTAAGCTTCTTGTGGACCCAAGTAAATTCTAACCAAAAATATCTTTTTTCCCTATGATCGATTTAGAGTTGACAGGATGAGAAATTTGTGGAGGTATGTTTCCTAACTACATGAGTAAGCTTCTTGTTGGCAAATCCACTATATAAATTTAATTAGAAAAAGTATTACAAAGTGAAATTTGGTTTGTAGAAGTTCCAAAGCAAGCATCCATCCAATAGTGATGCAGTTTATATATGCAGGTAGAAGTGAAGGGGAGAGAGAGAAAGAAGCAGTGGGGGTTGGGAATGGGATGCTACTGCGACTGCGTATCGTTGAGGGCTCTGTGGATGACAACAAAAAGGCACAAAGACAAACACAAAACCAGAAAAAAATAGGAAGATTTCTCCATTATTCCTCTCAACTCTTCTCCCACTTACCTTTTTTATATTAATTGCACATTAATTATTCCATCATCAATAAATGAAAATTCATTCATAATATCCATGTTAGTTATGGCAACGTAAATAATTCTTTACCATGTTGTATTATCATTATCATTGCCAATGATGTAAAAATATATTCTTTAAATTGTAAAAAACATCGTCCTATAGCGTTTCTATTGGTTAAATGTATATACTAAACTCTAAACTAGATAGAGGGGATATGATCAACAAGACGGGAACAGCCAAAATGTAAACTGTATAACAACACAAGTGTATGATAGAGCATAGGCTGGTTATGGAGGTGGTAAATAGGGATGTCGATGGGTGGGTTTCCCGCAATGCAACAAATAAATAAGTAATGGTTACGGTTGCAACCAAACCATTGAATCTGGATCCGAACCGGACCAGGACCATCAACTATGGGTCTTAAGCGGTCCGGATCGGCGTGGTCTAGAACCAAACCGGACCAGACCCGGAATTGGAATCGAAATTGTTTTTTATATAATTTAATGGGCTATGATTGATTTCAGATCGATATGGATAAACTAGCTCATTGACAAACCTATTTAAACTTAAGCTTGTCAATAGGTGGGTATTACTCGGATCAGAACCAATAAATAAGTAATGGTTCTGGTTCTAGAACCGAGCAGGATCTGGTGGACGGACTATCAAACTCTAGATCTAAACGATCCGGGTCTAAAGCGGGTCTGGAACCGGAACCAGAACCAGAACCGCTACTTTAAAATTTAATGGGTTTTGAACGATTCCGGATCGGTTCAGATAAAACTCACTCATTGATATCCCTAGTGGTATATGTTGATCGCCACTTGTTTCTTTTACCTACTTTCTACATGTTAGTCCACACAAAAATATATATAGTACTAGTTACTTTTACAGACCTTCAACAACCAAATAATTAATGCATATGTCGATAATAATTGCCTATATATAATTTTCTTGGGACTGTAACTGCTCTCTCCTGCCCACAACTAAAATAAATAAATAAATATCCACGTAATAATTAACCTTAATTTGAAATTGTGCCTTTTTGGTAGAACGAGTGATGCATCATCAACGTGAAATAAATAGATGAATACCTTCATTGATTAAAAGAATATAAAAAGCAAAGGTAAATAAAAGTGAAATTCTGTAGTTTCGAAACTAGAAAGAAATATCGAAAGAATATAAAAGAAGAGGTTGCTTATTATAAACTCCAAATTTACATAATACGTGAAGTTTAATTCTATTTACACCTTTGGCCAATTTGATTTGATGGAGAGATAAAACCATGACCCTTTCTAATGTGCAAGATTGATTGGATTAGCCCATTTTTCTGTAGGTTATATATTCACTTATGCAGCTTTCTTGAATATTGTCAATGGATACTAGTCGATTGTAGTATCCATTGAGCAAATATCGTTTCGATTAAAATTCGTTTTTCCGGCTAATAAAACGTGCTAGGAAGCCAAGTCCATAACCCCGAAGTACTGAACAAAAATTACTTGAGAATAACTAAAACGAAGTAACTCTCCATTATACGTGCATGGAACTCGCTGATGTATGAAAATCAATCACACTAATTAACTTTTTTCGGCTATAAATTAAATTGCAATTCTTAATTTTAGAGCTCGCCGAGAAGTCGCTGAAATCGATATTGAAATTTCAGAGCAACACGATCCCTAAATCGCGCGATTTTGTGAGTTACGAACGTAAATTCCAATCGCCCTCAAAGTAATGGGACCATTTTTGTCATTTTCCTATTTCCTCATTAATGAAGTTAACGCTCACACAATATTAATTTAAGCAATTTCTTTTTCGCCCACAATTTTACAATGTGAGAGAAGATATAGTACATCGACATGTTTTATAGAATTTCGCGTGAAGTACTATGCCCTTTTGCTGCACCTTCTTCGATTGAAAAGCAAATTTAGTGCCATTTCTGTTTTTTGAGAAACAACATCAACTGATTTTCCATTTGTTCAAAACGCACATGTACGTATACATATACGTGACGGAAACATCTATAGAGAGATACATGCACACAGCTATGATTCATATAAAAACTTTTTCCCATGTATTATTTCAAAATTAATCTCAATCATTGTATGATTTATGTTTGTCATAGAAGAAACAGTAATATAATACTTATTTTGTTCTAAAAGATTAGTCCTCTATTTCTCTTTGAAATGTACCAAAATATAGTCCACTTTCTTATTTTGGATTGTATTAAAACTTTCTTTCTCTAAAATAATCTTATGTGATGTTTGTGAAAAGAATATGTGGAACAAAAAATAAGGATAAAATAGAACAACTGCATATAAATTATATTTTTCAAAGAACATTAGATATACTCTCTTAATCTGTGAAAAATGAAAGTGGACTATTTCGATGAGTATATAAAAATTATGGTTGATTGTCAATTAATGCACGAACTTTCACCCATTTTACAATTTTAAACACGATTTTTGAAGCAATGCAACTATGTCACTGTCGTCTATACAAAATCAGCATCCCCAATTTTTTCGATAACCAAAGAGTTGACTCGTGTACAAAATTAGTGTCCCCAATTTTTTGCAACTCTCAGACGACGAGAAAAAGTTGAAGGTTTAAATTTTACAACAAGTAAATATCAATTTATGCCTCAACCTAACAATATTGTTATTTTAATCCTCAACATTTCAAAAAAATTCTATCAATGTTCTTCTGATGGGATTTCGACGTTCATTGCATATGCGCCGACTTTCAGGCGCCATTCGGGTCACACCAGTCATCGTATGACAATGGACCGTCTATTGTTGGAAAACCATTTAAATTTAGAATATGTTATACTCTAGTTTCGTGGAATTTTATCACTTTTTTCGGTGTAATTTTGCATTGAAAAATATTATCATAATAAATCACAGTAAACTTTCAGGCATGATCCAACCACACCGATGATCGGATGACAATGGACCAACGGTTGGAAAGCCTTTCTATGCAGAATTCATTAGACTTCGGTTTATGACATTTAGCAACCTTTTCAAGTGTAATTTTGGCGAGGAATATATACTAAAATTCCAGGCATGATTCCGCCTTTGATCGATGCCCTAAGAGGTGGCAGTGTCGTGGAGTGATGTCGTCTGGTCATTTTCATATTATTTTATTTATCTATGTTGTAGTCATAGATGGTTCTCCAATTAGCCAGATATACATATGAACGTCCGAATCCCACCGGATTGACTGATAAACACTCATTTTGCACGGTTTTTGCTTGTTCTTATTTGCATCTTTTGTTAAGATTCTGATCTTGTGTAATGTATTTTGATTTATTTTTGTTATTATACAAAGATGTCATGATTGTGTATATTTATACATGTTTGGTGTAGTTTTGAGGTGTTTCAGAGCAGCTAACGCACAATGCGGTACTTTAAAATTGAAGATAAATTAGAGTGAGAATTGAGGCTATTGGATTTAATAGGACCAAACTATAGTTTGATAGAAGCCTGTAGGCGAAAACAATGCTCGAATCAGAGTTCAAACGAGCCAAAACAAGAAAGTCGCGCAAAAATTTTAGGCTTTGATTTATTTTCGGACCTTTTCCTTATTGTTGTAGTTTTGAGTCCTTCTTGAACTCAATTTCCTTCTCCACCTAGAAATACTCGGCCATTTCAAACACTCTATAAGGGTGGATCCCCTATCATATTTTCTAGAATTTTTATGCTTAATTTAATTTTCTGATGGGAGTTTAGATTTAGTTATTCGTAGTAGAGATTCAAGACTAAAGTTCATCAAGTTATTCATCGTGTCTAGACACGTTATTTATCTTTTTCAATTGTGGTTTTTTTTAATTTGTTTAATTTCAATTATGCGTGACGAAATTTCTAGTTGATCATAGGGTTTGGATGATTTGATTAAGATTAAGTGATTGATCTATTGAGTCCAAATTATCTTTCAATTCATGATTTGTGATTCTTGATACTTGATTCCATGTTAAGATAGTTGACCATTATTTATGCATGCTAGTTGTTCCATTAAATACCTAGCACATTTAGTTGTGCAATCGAATCCAAGCACACACAATACGAATATAGATATTCGTGGGAAGAATAATATTTATGAGTTATTTGGAGTTAGTGTACTTTTCTAGAGATATAGCGAATATAGAATTATACTAGTCAACTATTACAACACTTTACATCAAATTGAAAGATGGTAACATTATTACAAGTTTCAAACATCATGCTAAAATTACAAAATTAGTTAAAGTGTGGATCATTTAACAATTAACCCTAAAAAATATAAACATAAAAAAACATTAATTGACATTGAAAAACACACTAGTTATTATATGTATAAAAAAGCAATAATGTATATATATAAATGTAATCTATTGTTTCTACGAAAAGAAAAAAATTCAATGATGTATGAACCATAAGTTAGAGATGCATGTCACCTCGTATGGATTCTAAACGTTGTGGGAGTGTAGAAGAAAAAGAAAAAGTGATGAATGATGAATGGAGAAAATGCCAAAAAATGTAATGGGGAAATCTGTGGTTGTTTATTTGGGTGTTTCCCTGAATTATTGTACTGTTCTTTGATGTTATGTTTTTTGTTCTCATTAAGTGAAAAATCTGACAAAAGCTTACTGGTTTTCCCTTGTAACGCTTTTATCTTTTTTGAAACGGAAATTTATTCTGTATCTTTACTCCCAAGTCTCTTTCACACACACATTCAAGTACCAAATTATACACCTGCATTTGTTTAATTTTGGGAAGAAGAAAAAAAATGTAATGTCTATGAGATTAGTGAAAAAGGGTCCACGCTGACTAGGTCATGTCTTGTCATGGTGCATGGATCTTTATTGGAAACCAAAACTAAATTTTTGGTGTTGGAAATGAAGCAATCCAGGAACAAGTGAAAATCTTTTCTAATATATATATATACTAAATTTATAATTTACTATCAAAATTATCTAAAATTGAATGAAATGATAGTAAAGCTCGTACTTTCCTCCAAAACCCAGCCCCTCGCCTCCTCCCCCAAATACAACGGCCAACCCCTCTCGCCTACCCTACCCCAAAATCCAGCGGCCAAACCCTCATCCCCAACCCAGAAGCTAACCATCCCATCCCCCAAAACTCAACGCCCAACATCCTTTCCCTATCCCCAACCCAATTGCCAACCCCTCATTCCCTCCAAAATCCAGCGGTCAACCTCCTTCCCCACCGTCAACTCAGCGGCCAACCCCCTTCCCCCACCCAGAATTCATTGATCGATGGACAATCAACTATTCACAGTGTATATAAAGTTTTTCAGTCAATTGATTAGTTTTGATAACAAATTTAAAACTTGGGATAAATTTAGTATACAAACTATGGATTGAGTTAATTTTATACATTAACATAATTTTTCATGTATTTTGATTTTTATTGTTTTTTGGAATTAATACTTTTGGATATTTCTATCATACAGATAATATATATGTTTTCTCTCTTTTTTGGTTAATTTATATATAGGTGAGAACCTTAAACATCACATCCCTTGGAGTGTTTTAGAAAGATAAAAAAAATGTCCATTTCAAATTATTTTTTTTGGAGATCTTTCAATGCAAATATGCCATGGAGTACTTGAATATATATACAAGATAAGATAACTAGTCAAATGGTAAAATGAAAATCTTACCATTTTATTTAATCTTTTTTGTAAAGATGTTAGAACTCACTTCACATATTAGAGGTGATTGGTGTTTGGGTTTGTTGGTCCTATATTCACTACAAAAAAACACGCGAACAGCGACGGAAAAATCCGTCGCAAAACATCAAAAATCCGTCGTAAAACCAGATCCGCGACGGATCAGAGACGGATTTTTACCGTCTCTAAAAACCTCGTTGTTACGCAGACAACGACGGTAAAAATTCCGTCGCAAAATTTTGAAACGGACTAGCGACGGACTTATCCGTCGTTGGTAGATTAGTCGTTTGACTCGTCGTTTGTTACGTTGAATTAACGACGGAAAAGTCCGTCGTAACTAGCGACGGAAACAATTCCGTCGCTAAATTATTTGGGTAATTCCGTCGTAGATCCGTCGCAAATAACGACGGACTTGTTTACGTCGCTATATAATTCCGTCGTAATTGAGTCTCAGATCCGTCGCAACATCTGTTCGCTATTCCGTCGTAAATCCGTCGCAGATTACGACGGATTTTTTCCGTCGCTAATGGATTCCGTCGTAGATCCGTCATTGTCTGACCGACGACAAATTAGATTCTGTTAAGTCTCGAGGCAGTCGCGATTCGACTTAATTAGTCTCTATTCGTCGCTATCCTTAAAATATTTCAAAAGCCATTTTCAGATTATGTTTTACCCGTGTTTTTAACCTGTTCAATCATCACAAATTCATCCACAATCATCACAAATCCAACAACATCCACAATCATCACAAATCCATCCACAATCCATCCAAACCACAATCCAATCATCACAAATCCACAATCCAATCATCACAAATCCACAATCCAATCACAAATCCACAATCCATCCACAATTATTCAATACATCCACAATCGATAATTCACAACAAATATTCGATACGGGTTATAAATCCAATCTAAATCGATTCAACAATTCAAATCCAACAACAACAATTGAAAATATCCATAAATGAAGTAAAAGCGTATAGATAGGAATCGATATGGTGGAGGGTGGTGGGGTCGATCTGCTACTCGAGCCCGATAGGAATCATTGGAATGCCTCTGTTGAGCTTCCATCCGAGCTTGAAGGCGTTGAAGCATCAGTGCATGCTCACTCTGTTGTGCTTGAATCCTCGCCTCAGTCTGCTCACGCCTCTCCTTCTCCAGCCGCAGTTGCTCAGCCATCTGCTCTCTCTCTAACTTCATCTGCTCCTCCATCTCCGTCGATCGCGCTCGATATCCGGGAGACTCCATACGAGAAGTCATTGCGGGCGGGAACTAGAGTCGCTCTCCATGAATGTGCGTGAGAGAGACCGGCGCAAACAATCTCTTTTCTTGATCGGCGCCTCAGGGATACCGCGAGGATCCGAGTCCTATCTACTTCTGGGCTCTCATCTGCGCTGGCTTGAGTCAAAATCTGAACTTGGTCCTCCACCTGCTCCTGTATTTGCAGTAAAATCGTTTAACTTTCCAAATAGAAGTTATTTTTACATCATTACCATATTTAATATTTAATCTACTTACCGCGATGCTCGAGCCTTCCCATCTGTATAACTTCCATCGGGGCGACATGATATTTCGAAAAACATCCCACTGGACCTCGAAATATCGACTCCACGTTCTCGGCCTATTCATTCATTCAAACATTATTAATGCACGTGGGTAAATGATAATAAGTATTTGTGTGCATATAATAGAGTGCAGATTGCTACTTAAAAATAAGAAAATTAAACAAGCTTCATTAATGATGTTTTAATCCATTAGTTTGTGGCGTCTAATAACTTAGCAATTAACATTATGATATATGTGGTGAGCGAACAACATTAAAACCTAAATTGAATTCGAAAAACTAAATACTTACAATCTTTGGTAGCATAATCTAAAGCACATCGGGGCCACCCACGTGCTAACGATCCCGTCCCTCACCATCCGGCTCACGTCATCCTCTCCTCCTAGCTTTTTACGCCTTGATGCACCTCAGTGATTCCAATAATCACGCCACGCAGCCGATCCGATCTGGGAATGAATTGAGGTGGCGCGTCGTCGACTCTGTGCCTCTTGATCTTATGAATAAGATCCTTATATCTCACCGCCTTTTGGCACCATGCACGATGACTACTTGATGAACAAAGCGGCGCGTCCGTGAAATAATTAAAGCATAAATTTGAAAATGATACATTTGAAATGCACATTCATATATATTTTGAATTACAAAACATCACATATATCGATAACCAATACATGAAAGACAAGTTGCACTAAAAATTTCATTTAATGAACTTGACTTAGAAAGCACCTCACTTCATGGCTAAACCCCCAAGATCCTCTTTACCTCCATGTTAAAAGCTTTTCAATTTTACAAGTCCTCTAAAGGTAAAATACATATCCATATATCTTATATAGTGTTGTGTCACAATTGTTTCCTTAGGGATCACATTTGATAAATATTATTTGAACCTTAAACATCATTTTCAACAAAAGGATATAAATATTATCAAATTAACTATCACTTAGTCGAAATAAACCAATATACTTGAATGTAAATCAATAATACGAAAGTCTTGAAAATACACCCGCCTCGATCCTCGGGGACCAATTTCCAATGAAACCCGATGGTTCATGACCTTCTTGAGCGACTCGGTGATCACATGTGCAACATCATGCGATGGACATAAAATCCTACAATTGAGTTAAAAATAATATACATTATATTCAAATAAGTACAATTGAGTTAAAAATAATCTAATTAACTATAGGTACCCATTCACAATAGTCAAGGTCTTCTTCCCGTCGATGCAGTGCGGACCCTTGCTCGACCCTCTCTCCACCGATAGTAAGTCCTCCTGCCGGGCGCCAACTCCTTCATCGAGGAGGTAGATGCGAGAAATATTCCTCGATCACTGGTGGACTCCTCTACCTCGTCCTCGACTTGCCATCGAAAATAGATTTGATGCGTTACTTTAATAATTTTTATTCTTCAAAGTTATCAATTGTCTTTGAATTTGGTTTACATTAGCTATTTGTTTAAACATTGTCATTGGAAAAGTTACATCTACAATATCTTTCAAGAATATTTATTTATAACTAACACTAATTCGATGGTTATCTCGAGCTATATATCTTTGATGTTCTAGTAGACTTTGTAAATGCTTTTATATAATTTCATTTGGATTTAGGTAAGTCTTTTATGAGGTGCTAGGGTTTAAAGGCTAATTAAGAGTCTAAAACCGTCCGCTTGGGAGGAGGTTGGCATGGTGGCTAGGGTTTTGTGGTGGGCGGCTTAGGAAGCGGCCGAAGGTGACGGCGAGGTTGGTGGGCGAGTTGGATTTCACGGTTTGGTTCTTTACAATAAACACTTAAATATAGAGATTAGCGATTATGTTGTGATGTGGAGGAAGCTATTGCTTATCTAACTAATTAATTAAATGAATTTCTAAATATGTTTATACACAAAATAAGAAGAAGAAAAAGTGTATGTTAATCAAGTTTATTTTTTGAAAGATGAAAGTTCGGTAATGTCGAATTACTGCAGAACATAATTAACCTATTCATCTCCATCATAATCATCATCATTCAATGTATTATCATTTTCGATTAGATAATTCATATGAATCGATTCGACAATTCATCATCTTGATTGATTAGTCATCCGCTTCTTCTATGTCCATCAAAGTGCCGTCGGGATGAACTCGTGTCATGTCATCATCAACCACTACACTTGTAATTAAAGGCATTTCATCTTCTTGAAATGGCGGAGTACTATCGAACTAGATGATTCATCGAGACTTCCACATTAGCTCTCGCTTTAATTTTGCATACATCCCACCAATCCTTTGTAGATTGTTTTAAACTCGGATAAGGACAATAGTATACTTGAGCGGCTTGTGTGGCGAGACAAGCGGTTCATACTTATTATACCTTCGTCTATAATTCACGAAACCAATTTGTATTCGGGATGCACGATGTCCCCAATCGTGATGGATCAAACCACTCGCATCTAAACATTGTTACGGTCTTCATAGGTAGCCCATGGTATTCCAACTCACAAACCTCCGGTAATCGCCCATAAAAATCGAGTTCATTCTTGTCTGCACCATAAATTTCACCTTTAATGCACACACCACTGTTCATGGTGGCTCTTTGTGTCCCATGCTCTAACGTGTGAAATTTATACCCATTTATGTAGTACCCTGGATACGTCTTAATCACTGGAGAAGGCCCTTTTGCTAAATCCAATATGAATGGATTGACGACATTGTTGGTATGATCTTTGACCTAAATCCGACAAATCAATTAACATCTATCAATCGGTGATTAAATATTACAAAGGAGGTTCTGGTTAATGAGATTATATACTCACATATGTATCAAACCAATGTGAGAAGTTTCTGTCGATTTCCTTTTGAATCTCAGAGGAGGAGATGCGTGGATGTAATCTTTTCAAGAAATCGATAAACAAACTTCAAAAACAAATAGTTACAATTAGTATTTAAATAGTTATACTAATTGAAAGTTATACAACGATGAAATTATAAATACTTACTTTAAATAGTTCCCGAAACTTCAGCGCAATTCAATAGCACATATAATCGAGCGACATCATACTCACTCGAATCTAGATATCTCTTGACATTTTTCCAAAAGGCGTCCACCTTGAATATTGAAAGCATATCCGGGAAGTCTTCATGCTAATATCTCCCAACATTATAATTGCGAGGCACATTCTTATGTTTCGTTCTTACGTGACCCTCAAAATAATAAGAACAGAATGTTGATGCTTCTTCTACTAAGTGCGCATTGCAAATAGAACCCTCCACTCGAGCTTTATTTCTCACGTTGTTTTCAACTTACGTAAGTATCTATCAATGTATATAAAAAGATTAATAGTTATATGTGTATATTTATACATATGGACAACAATTGTTAAAGTGAGCGTTTTACCTTTCGAATGGATACATCCATCGGTATTGAGCAGGTCCGTGATACGAGCTTCATCGCTAGATGGATGGTAGATGTTCCATTGAATCGAAGAAACTAGGAGGAATATCGCTCGAGCTTGCATAAAATGGTGGAATATTTTCTTGAAGTTTGCACATGTCCTCAAGTTTGATGTTTGAGAGGTCAAATCTTTGAAAAATAAACTTAATTCCGTTCTTGCTTTCCAAACATTAGGTGGGAGAAGTTCTCGAAATGCGATCGGGAGTATCTGTTGCATAAAAATATGGCGATCGTGACTCTTCATCCCAAACATCTTCAATTTGGTCATGTCTACACATCGCCCATATTTGAAACATACCGTCTGGAAATCTAAGACCTTTCACCCATTCGCACAAGACTTTTTTTCATGTTTGTCAAGTGTGTGAAGCTTTTGGATACTTGCACATCGACTCATTCATCTTCAACTCGGTCTATTGCGATACAAATTAAGTTCTTCTCTTGATTTGCTCGTATCTTCGTCTTACGGAATATTCATCACGATGTTGAACACATTATCAAATACATTCTTCTCTATGTGCATGACATCCAAATTATGTCGAATCAAAGAGAACTCGATGCAGTAAATCCCGAATATACTCCGCTTCCTCCAACCACTACCAAAATATTTGGAAACACTACTATTTATTGCATCACTACCCATTTCATCACCTTCACTAGTCCCATTCCTTCAATCCTAAATAATAGTTCTTCTCGATAGCGCTTGGTGGACTACTAGTAATCACCTTATTCTTTGAATCCTCTTCTATCCCTTCGAATTGGTGATCGGGTTTAAAACTTTCGATGATTATCAAACCATGATTGTTTACCACTTTTGGTAAAGTAAGCGCTTGATATCCTCCATGCAATGTGGACAAGCTAACCTTCGGTGTACTCCATCCGGACAACATAGAGTGCAGGAAAGTCACTAATTGTCCAAAGCAATGCGACACGCATCTGAAAATTTTGTTTCAATGAGACATCATAGGTAAGGACACTGCTTCCCACAAATCTACTAACTCAAAAATTAATGGTTGCAAGAACACATCAATCTTTTCTTTTGGATTACGTGGCCTGGCACTAGAATTGTGAAAACATATATTGTTCCTTCATACACATCCATGGAGGAAGATTATAAGGAGTAACTATAACGAGCCATGAAGAATATTGTTGTCTGATTGACCAAAGGTTGAAAACCATCGATCGAAAGACCCGATCTAACATTCTGAATCTCGATTCAAACAAAGGAAACTTCATGTTCAAATGCTTCCATGCGGTGTGTCTGCGGATGGCGCATGACCCCATCATCGATCGACGATGCATGCCAGCGCATATTCTCCGCTGTAGCCTCGGATGCATACAACCTCGTAGTCGAGGAGTAAGAGGAAAATAATACATCTTCTTACATGGAATTTGTGATTTCTTTCGAGTTTCGGATGCTCGATTATTGCTCTTGAAACGTGGATGCTCACAAACTTTACATCTCGTCAATTCGAATCTTGTCGCGATAAATCATGCAATTATGTGGACAACAATCTATCTTGTGCACAGCGATCCCATGCCACGCAACAATTTCTTCGTCTTTGTAGAAGTCATCAGTACAAGATTACCATCTGGATTTGTCTCTTTCATGAGTTACATTATTTGATCAAAACCTTTCTCGGATATATTATTCTCGACTTTCCAACTCGAAGTCGAGCCACAATGCACAATTGTGAATGGTTTGAGCAACTTTGCCACAACGGTTTATCGGCATCAACATGTCGTAAAATTTTCGTGCCTCGACATTTGGTTCCTCTTGAGCTCGGCAAAGTTAAGCGAGGACCAGCGGCATCCATTACCATCGTCGTCGTGCTTGATTGAGGTTCGGGGTGATCTTGCATTGTCGGATCTATACTCACATTTGTCTCCCTGAAAGATCCAGTGTTATAATTTGGAACAAATCCAAATTTTGAAGCGTGATATCGCACGGTATCTTGTACTTGATAAGGTATATTATTGCACTTCTTACAAGGACACTTGATCTTTCCCCATCCATGAATGATAGTTGATTACTAGCAAACTCAATGAAGTTTTCAAGTCATGAAGAAAATCATGATTTAATCCACCACAGTCTTGCGACGCTTATACATCCATTCACGATTCGACTCATCACGAGGAAGTGGAAATGAGATTCGAAGTGAGAGGCAAATGTTCTGTCATGGGAAATGGGATTACGGAAGTGAGAAGCAAATCTTGGGAGATGAATGTTCGCAAATGTTGGGAGATGAAGTGAGAGGCAAATATTCGAGTACCAACTACTAAGCCCGACTTTAATTTGGTTAATGATTTGGAAGTACATTTGGTTAATGATTTGGAAGTACATTTGTAAGAGGAGATAATTTAGGTGAAAGAGATGCGCATAACTCTATTTATTGGTAAATAGAGGTATCTGACATAATTTTCTAATGTTTGGTTATGTTAGGATAATATTTAGATGCAAAAGACGGTATACTCATATTCGGATCCAAGTCTATTTCTCGTTTCATAACAAAAGGTTCTCACGTTATAGAAATAGAAATACACGAGACATATACTATATAAAAATAAAATATGTATGCATGTTAACATGAAACTAATTTGTAGAGGTATAAAATCGATGCATAAATATAAATCACCAAATAGAAAAAGTTCACATGATTAGTCTTATTTCTCTTTGATAAAGAGTAGCAATCACAAAATTAGTCTCCAAACCCTTCACGTGTGGGACATGTGATGTAAATGATCACAACATTAATATATATAGCAATACATATAAATATTAATGGTGTGACCACTTCATCACATGTGAAAGGTTAGGAGAGAATTTTGTGATTCTACTTTTATCAAAGAAAATAAGACTAATCATGTGTGAACTTTTTCTATTTCAATATGCCATGTTGTCCAGATTTTGAATTTTACGAATATGGATGAAGAAAAGTACTTGTTGCATTTGCATCAAATCATTTAATTATTCAGTAGCTTAATTATTGAGTACAAATATGTAATTATTTGTACTCATAATCTACTACGTTCATTTGGGGTCAAGTAAGCAAAGCCGTAAAATTCATTGGGATTCTTTGAGTTGCTTGACTTTGTTAATTATGGGGTGTTTATTATTGAAGATTAGTTTAGATAAATAAAATTAATAATATAAGCTAATCTATTGCTTATCAAGACGGTTTGAGCTTTGGGATATCCCAAGATTCTTTACAATTTTTCAATTTAAGCTAACTTGCTCAATTCATATCTCATCGGAAGGGTATGTTTAGAGTCTAGAAAATTCTAATATTGAGAATAAAATACTCAATCATATATATTATCAATCTTAAATAGTAAATGCCCCTAAAAAGAAGGCGAGAGTTTATGTGGAGGGTGGATGCTAATAGCTTGCTTACTTTTAATCTATAGGATCATCTTATGCTTTCAATGTCATAAAAGTGTATCAAGTTAATAAGTTTATATCTTCAAGTTATATTAATTAATTTTATATAATAACGAGCTAATGGTTAAGTCTGGAAGCTCAAGCTAACTTGTCGTTGACAAACTTCACTAAAAATAAGTCCGGACGAACTTTTATTGAACATAAATTTGAATACTCTTGGCATTGCTTAAGTGATACTATGTTTTGAGTTTCAAGTGTATACCAAAGGTTATAATCTAGTTGTCCATGTTTTAGCTAGTAGTCTAGATTTTATGGAGTGGAGAACATTCGATCATGCGATTCTATTTAATGAACCATGCTAATCAATTTATAAGCTTTGTCCTTAAAGAAAAGCATATATATACAAATTAGTCATGTGCCAGTCGATCGAGAGTTGTGAAATAATTATTAGAGTTACTATAGATAAATTAAGAAGACAAATGCTTTTCAACAAAAAAAATAATTTTATTGAATAACAATAAATGACTCTCAAAACACCTAAACAACTATTTAAAGATATAAAATGAAACCCTACTTGAAAAGGACTAAAACCCTAAAATAACAATACTTATGAAAAACTAACATAAATATTAAGCGGGTTGAAACAAGCTTGAAACGATAGAATTTGTACTTAGAAGCCTACATTAAAGCAAATCGATAAGTCTTATTCGTCTTGCCATTATGTTTTGAAATGTATTGTGGACAAAATTCGAGTTCATGGCCAAAGTTGTGGGCTTTTCAAATCCGTGATAAGCGAGCTTCTTTCAATCTATAACCATCATACACGTATCAACTACTTATTCAACATCATGATCATGTACACCATAAAAGTTAATAAACCACAATTTTGAGCCAAAAGTTGAACTAGTTGAACCGAATTCATATTTCAATTTCACTAAAACCAAATCTATCCCAAAATAATATTAATACTATTTCTAACCTAAACCGTTTACATCTTATTAATTACATTGATTAATTATACATTCATAAAACAATTTCATTCTCTTCCTTCATTCCTCTCTCTCTCTCTCTCTCTCTCTAAAATAATAGCGGATATTATAACGAAATCATCTTCCTTCCAATCCATTCCACACACACGAAGGAAGTATATATATAAGTTGCAAAGCTCTCACTTGTTTCTCCACAACAATCTCCACCATCAACAAATTAAAATCTAACCTTTATATACCAATACATACATAAACATACATAACATTTTCTCCACAACAATCTCTCATATCAAAATTCATCACCAAATTAATAGAAGAATTAAAGCATGAAACTCTTGAATTTAATATCAATTTCATATATATACCAATACATACATAAACATACATAACAATAATGTACCAATACATACATAATATAACAATAATGTACCAATTCATACATAAACATAATGTACCAATATATACATATATACATATATACAAATACATACATAAATATAAATTTTAAATAGATATATATATATATATATATACATACAGGGCGGCGTGGCGGAAGAAGGCGGTGGGCGGTGGTGTGGCGGGCTGCGTGCTGTGTGGTGGCGTGGGCGTGGGCGGCGGGCGGGGGGCTGGGGGGCGGGGGCGGGGCGCGGGGTTAGGCGGCAGCGGCAGCGGGGAGGCGGCGGCGGCGAGAGCGGAAGAGGCGGGCGGTAATTAGGGCTTGGGGGATTGGGCGTGAGCGAAATGAAATTGGGAAAAAAACGCGTCGTAATATAATTTCGTAGCGGCGGATTAGCGACGGTAAATATCCGTCGTTAAATTTAAAACCCTATAGCGACGTACTAACGACGGAAAATTTTAACGACGGAAAAAATCCGTCGTTGAAATATGTGAAAATTGAAAATAGAAAAATCCGTTTTTTATAACGACGTAATAAATCCGTCGTTAAATTTACGACGGACTAACGACTATATAATCCGTCGTTTAATTTCTTGGCATTAAAAAATTAAAAAAATTAATTTTAACGACGGAAAAAATTCCGTCGTAAATATTATTTAGAATAAATAAAACTAAAATTAAAATTAACGACGGAAAGTATCCGTCGTAATATTAATTAAAAAATAAATATTAAAACATCCGTTATTTTACGACGGATCAGAAACGTTTTTTAAAATTGTACATTAAAAAAATATAAAATCCATAATTTAACGACGGATTATGTCCGTCGTTAACTTTAACGACGTATTAACGACGTATATGACGTCGTTATATATTCGCGCGAAATAGGCCCGCCAAATTCCGTCTTAATAACGTCTCAAATCCGTCGTTAACTTTGTACGTCGTTATTCCGTCGTTATTCCGTCGCTGAATGGCGACCCCAATTATAGCCGTTGCTAATCCGTCATTTGTTAGCGTTTTTGTAGTGATTGATGTTTGTAGCGTTTGAAATTACAACAACAACAACAACAACAACAACAACAACAACATAATAATAATAATAATAATAATAATAATAATAATAATAATAATAATAATAATAATAATAATAATAATAATAATAATAATAATAAAAGAAGCTACTCAAATCTTGACATTAAAAATCATGTGCAATTTCTAAGGAAATAGATATAATCCGGACGTATAATGTGAAGCCTTTTTGTAGGTTTTTGAATTATTATGAGTTAAAACTTAAACCCCCTTAGGCCATCTCCAATACTCAACACTAAACTCAACTTCATTTTGCAGTAATTGTCACATCAAACAGTAATTCATCTCCAACACATAAACTCAAATTATAACTCAAAAGAATGTTCTCTATATATTTATTCTCATACCACTTTTTATACTTTTGCAAAATAAACCTTTATACTTTTCAATATTACACATTAAATCTATTAAAAAATTCAATCAATAATTTAATATGAAATGAATAATCAATAATTTAATATGAAATGAATATTAGTGTATACCTATCATGTAGTTATTATATACACATTTCAAAACTTATAAATTGTAATAAATCAATAATTAATATTATTATTTATTATCTATGGTTAATAATTATTATACAAATATTTTAAAATTATAAATTAGAATAAGTTAAATAATTAAAGTTTAATGTTTTTTAGAATAAAACTGAAACAAGATTTTAAGAATTAAAAAAAAATAAACAACACTATTAACATTTTCATGTAACATAATTAAAAAGAAAAAAAAAAAGAAAAAAAACATTAGCAATCCAACGTGAATTACATGGGCTTTACTTAAACAACAATTTAATATATGAAAATATCTATGAAGCCCAAGAAAAGCCCAAACTAACTAATATAAAATTACCCTAATTATCACTAATTGTCTTCTTCTCCATTTTGTTTCCTACGTGAACTGCTTCATTTTGTTCTTCTTTACAACTTTTTTCTTATATACAAAATAAATTATCAATATGCAGAAGGATTATTTTGCAATATCATCAACATAAAAAGTGATTTGAGTTTGCAATGTGTAAACTCAAAATGAGTTTGGAGGAGAGAGAATTTCATCAAAACTCATTTTGAGTTTGGATTTGCAGGTATGTTGGAGATGAATATTGACTGCAAAATAGGTTTTGCAATTGGGTTGGAGATGGCCTTAGACTAGCTAGACAATTAAGTGGTGATTCATTGTCGAACTAGGGTATGATAACGCCATTACATCTCATATTTTATTATTATTATTATTATTATTATTATTATTATTATTTGATCAATTAATACAGAAATTTTAAAGACTATATTGTGATATATTCAAACTCAAAACCTTTAGCCTCAGACATTAATCAGTATACTACTAAACCAGCACCCGCATACACATCTCATATTTTAATTATCATCAATGTACGTCACATGTATCATACCATCATTTCAAAATGGGATCATCAATATTATATAGATGGTGTGTATAGATACGGTTTAAAATATATTCTCTTCGTCCCATCCAAAATGATATATATTTCTTTTTGGGTTGTCCTATTCAAGATGATCTGTTTCTTTTTTAGGAAATAATTATCTCTTCAAAAGTTGTGGGATTCTACCTACTTTTTAATACTTTAGTCACTTTACCATTTTTTTAAATAATCGTGCTCAAAAGAAATAGACCATTTTGAGTGAGACGGGGAATAGTAATGATCAATTAAACTGAAATAGTTGGTATGTCCCACCTAATCCGAAAAAGGAAAGGAAATACATTTTATAGTGGGTAAGGCAGGCTGCTGTAGAGTAAAACACTACAAGAATTTAGCTTATAGACCACATACATTAATACTAAAGTTGTCTATTATGATATATACAACATGCATGGTGAAACGCGTGGTCTATAATCGTTTTTTCAATCGGTTATAGACGACGGGCTGCCAAAATCCGTGGTCTATTAGTTTGGTTTTCATTTGACTGATCAATCGACAACGGGCTTCTCTCCGTTGTCTATTAATATATGTCCGTGTGGTCTAAAACACAATAGACAACGGGGTTTAACCATTGTATAAAGCTAGAACACCGTTGTCTATAACAACATAGACAACAGTAAACCCACGTTGTCATCACGTTGTCTATGATGCTATGACAATGGGAATATCCATCAGATATTACAAGGCCCCATCGCCTATAACACGATAGACCACGGGATTTACCCGTTGCCTACATATTGTGATGACCACGATTTTACCCGCTGGCTATATCCCACCCTAATAGACCATACCTGATGATACGGGGTTTTACGTAATAGACCACGAGGATTCCCGTGGTCTATAACCAAAATTCTTGTAGTGAAATGACTCGCTTTCTCTATCTATGCGCACAATTATGTGACCAACTTTTAGGTCCCATGTTTGAGTTGGAAAGCATGGATTCTTATCGTTTTTAAAATTTGTTCCACCATTTTTGCTAACTTTATTGCTCATATCCACTGTATGCTTTTCTATATATTCTGGTTTTTCTTCTTTGGTTCAGGAACCGTCACGTCACTTTTTGTTTTCCACACCTTTCGATCTCCTACACACATTATTCAGTTTGTAGATTTTTCATAATTGATCGGAATATTCTGTTGCTAAGATGTGTTTTGTTTCGTAAACGGGCTAATAAATATTTACATTTATAAAGATTACTAATTAACATGTGGTTGGTAAATCGAATATATATTGAGAAATCATTTAGTAAAGTAAGTTCAAATTTGAAAACATGAAAATCTTATATATTCGTAGATATAATCTCGAAAGAACTACGTATACCTAAAATTCGGTTACTTTCCTCCGTCTTTCTTTTATTTTTATATAAATTTCTATGTTGCTTAATCTATGGGTAGAGATGTCAACTAAGATGGCTTGCCAGGCCCAAGTCTGTTATGAGCTGGCCCGGTAGAGCAAGTGAGCGGGCTTGGCCCCACTTTAAGTGGGCCCTTTTGGGCCTTTATCATACCTAGGCCCCAACCTGTTGAGGCCCGACCCAGGCTCAGACCCATATTTATAATATTTATATTTTTAGTATCATAATTTATAATTTTGTATTTTATGCTTTATAGTTTATATAATATAACTATATATATATTTGGGATTATGTATATATTTTATAAAATGTAAACACCTTACATAATTTATATTATAATATTATCTCACTTTCAAGTATCACTTCTTAGATGTTGTATTATATTTAATTACTAAACAGTAGATTTGATTGTTTCATTGTTTGAAATTGCAATTATTATCAATCTTGCAAGTAAATTATTTATAGTTTTTAGCTTCTAGTTTAGGACTAGTTAATGATTATCTTATAATTAGAATTTGTAATAATCTCATATTTCTACAAACGAGACTCCTAAATCAATTTCTATAAATAATATATTTTGGCACAATATGATATACCATAAATAGACAATTAATTGTACTTGACCATTATATAAAATAAAAATTATAAAAAAATTATTAAAAGAAGTTTATCAGGCCCGTTAACATGCCCATCTAGGTCAGGCCCGGGCCTGGCCTATGCCCACTTCCCAAATGGTCCTAGTCTGGGTCGGACCGAAACTGTTGCAAAAAACGCCCAGCCCAGGTCGGGCCCACTCTAGTAGTAGGCTTGGGCTAGACTCACCTAGAGGGCTCACCCGAGCTTGAGCCATCCATGCCCACTTGACATCTCTATCTTTGGGTTGATATCGTGTGTTCTTTGATTTTTTATTTTTTTTTCTCTCTCCATTTTGTAACTTTTATAAATTCCTTTGTTACGTAATCATAAAAAATATCTATTCTCTTCAAATAATTTTATCTTCTTGAAATTCTTTTTACAGAAAAACATATAATATAAATAACATAAATCACATGGTGGATCTTTTCAGTTATTAATAATGGTATACTTTCAAAATTTTAGATATTTTTAGTTTCTTTCCTCTTTTCCATTTTTATGATCTTTCAGTCTTTCCCTCTCTGTTTCTTTTTCCGGGAATAGAGTCGTTGAAGCCTTTATTTAAATTGATAGAGAGTATCTAAATCTAAAACATACTCCTTTCGTCCACCAAATTTAGAGGTGAGCAAAATATCCGAAATCCGAATATCCGATCCTAACCAAATCGAAATTTAAAATTCGGTTTGGATTTTTGATTTTCGGTTCGGATCGAATTGATATTTTTCAAAATTTCAGATTTTGGATCGTATCGGATTGGATTTTTAATCCAAAATCAATTATATACAATTTATAATAATAATAATAATAATAATAATAATAATAATAATTTATTTAAATATTTTAAATCTAATATATATATATATATATATATATATATATATATATAAGAATTAACAAAATTAGTTTCAATTTTCGATTTTTCATAATTTCGGATTTTTCGGTTCTAGACGGATATTTTATAAAATTTTTGGATTTTGGATTTGGATATTCGGTTCGGATCGGATTGTTTTTCTTTCAAAATTTGAATTTTCGAATCGGTTAGGATTAGATAAAAATCTGAACCGTAATCCGAATGCTCACCCCTAACCAAACTTGCCCGTATTCTTTTTTGAATTATTGCATTCATTTTGATTTATTTTCTTTTTAAGAAATAATTATCTATTTGAAAGTATAAATCCTATATTTTTATTCCTTTAATCACTTTATATTATTCTCTAAAGAATCATATAAAAAAATGAGACATATTCAAGAGGACAAATAGAGTATTAGGTTACGTCACCTCATAAG
The DNA here is from genome assembly GCA_036937905.1 of Salvia rosmarinus. Classification (NCBI taxonomy): domain Eukaryota; kingdom Viridiplantae; phylum Streptophyta; class Magnoliopsida; order Lamiales; family Lamiaceae; genus Salvia; species Salvia rosmarinus. The sequence continues at coordinate 5,738,827 of CM072816.1, forward strand.
GGCAATAATTGAAATAATTAAAGCTCGATCCACACGCTTGATTGTAGGACTTTACATTTCTTAAGCATATTGGTTAGGTTCCATATTAATGATTATTAAGACGTTGAACGCGGAGATAATACACTCTGAAACAAATTATCACTATTGTTAATTTCTTTTTATCTCTTTAGGGGTGGCGGTGTTTATTTATTAGTAACATCAATCTTCGCAAACCAAGATGCAAAATATGAGGTCCGTATCTGTATCTCATTACCCAAATTATATGATCCCGTAATTATTGCTTTTCAGAAAAAAAATAAGCATTCATAATTAATTAAAACAATAATGATAAAACATCTTATACGATAGAAAAATACCTTTCATGAACTGTAAAAATTCTACATCGACAAACATGTAAGTTAAAGCTAATTCTCCAGAAGATACATCATACATCCCATAATGTTAATACACGTAGGAAAAATATTTTTAATATGGTTTTTTTCTCCACGATCTTTCCTAACAAAACAAATGATCTCCTAAAACTACACCACATAATTAATATTTTCCTGCACAACAAACACAGATCATTTCGAAATGTTTCCCAGTCCTGCTTGTCAGAATATCTTCAACAAGACTTTCAACGGAAATAATTCCAAAAAATTGTGCATACTCAAAGTTTATCCAACAAAATAGGGAGAACACCTCTTAATCATCTCAACTTGTTATTTCATCCATATTTTGCAGAAGCATATTTGATATGTAGCACACATACTCCATCAGCTATGTACCTTTGGTTACATCTACATCAGAACCTCGGCCTTTTTCCCCTGCAAGAAGTTTATTGAATTTCTTGAAAATATTAAAACAGATTGGAGAACACCAATCACCAACAAACTTTAGTGCTTTTATTCAGATTAATCAAATGTGTTTTCACTTTAATTAATTTCTCATAATAGCAACTGCTTGCAAGATGGTGATACTGCAATTTAAATGAAATGGTCTTGCATCTGCACAAAGATATCATAAAGTGGACCATTTGCATCATTGCATGTGGAATAATATGAAGAAAATATTATTTTCATCAAATAAATTTTAGCTTTCTATTTAAAACATTGAGAAAGAAACTAAACTGATTCTTTACTTCAACTAATGTTGTTAATAGTTGTCAGAAACCAAACAAATGTATTCACTGACCAAGACTTTAGGTATTCACAAGATGGAGTAACTAAGGATCCCTCTGTACTAACTAAGGATCCCTCTGTAATTAGTTAAGAATGATTAAGAAAGGATATCCACTAGGACAGTTATTCATTATTAACTTGATCTATTGCATTATTTGTGGAATGACGATTCCAAGCAATGCAATATCTCGATCATGCTTAGAAATAGAGGTAGGAGTTACAATTTTATTCATCACATGAATGCATCATGAACAAGAACCAATAATTATTACATGCATTTTCCTCTTGTATAACTATAGTTGTGCCAATCAAAGATCTTATAAACCCTAAGAACTACCTTTACGAAAAATAATGTTCTAGTAGTAGAAATAAATCTAGGTATTCAACCAGGAACTAATGTAGATCATACAGCTTAACCATAAAATAATAGCAGAACAAAGATATCAATACCAACATATATAATCTGCATTCAGTTATTTTTCCATTTAAAGTATACCCATATTGTTTGGTTTTCCTTTTATGCAGTTGATATTGATTTGCATTTAATAATTAACCAAGAAATTGTAGTAGATTAAAAGACTTCAAACAAAATGTACCGGATTCCTTAGCAGCAATTTGGTTTCAATGTGCCTATACACATTGGATGGAAAAAATTTCAATAGGAGGTTGACTCTGGAGAAAAGAACTTACCTCAAAGAGCAAAGCATCTGAACTGCTTCTTTTCCTTCATCATCAATGGCAAACCATTTCTCGTTCAAGGTAAGAGTATCTCCCTTTCCAACATCTTTACATAAGAGATAACATTAGCTAGATAAAATAGCTACTAAAAGAAAGCAAACATGTAATATAACTTACCTTGATGCAGCATACTGCTAAAACAATTCAGTTTCCAGTATGCATTACCACAATGCCCCACAAGGAACGGCTCTATTCGTACAGCATTGCAAGTCCGACTTTCTACAGATTCAATAATAGCAGGATCAAGATGCATGGCACATATGTGCTAGTAATTAGTTGACATGTTTCCAACAAATTGGGCACTGTAAGAGAATACAATATTATAAAGGACAAGGGAAATATTATCGCAGCTTCAGAGAGCTTGTGAATGCAAGCTTATATTCGTTTCGACAAGACCATGTGTAGTAACTGATCTTCTATAGCCCTAAGGATGACCAACTCAATCATGGTTCAACAAATGTAAATGTTCAGCAGAATTGAACAGAACAAAGTTTCAGTTCTGAATTCCAAGTTAGAAAATATTAGGTTTTCTCGATCTTCTAAAACATAAGCAGTAAATTTGTGTATGATCATTCAGATAAAGACACAAAATGCTCGATTTAATAAAATCCATCTTTCAGCATCCAGTGGTGTTACCAGTGTTGCACCAGGATGCACAGAAAGAAGTTCAGACAACTTTCAGGGTTCAAAGGATCTGAGCCAACAGTTTAAACAGAAAGCAAAAATTGCGAAAAGAAACATGGAATACTTACTTTCTAGAAGTATGTCCTTTGACTCAAGCACCCTGGCATGAGCTTCTGCTGCCTTCCGCTTAATATTCGAGACAATGGCTTCATGCTCAGAAATTGAAAGAGAAGCACCATGCTTAGCAATAATGGCTTTGGCAACATCATCTTTCATTTTCTGCTTCAAAGTCTTCTCCTGTATGGGCGGTTGAAGATTACAAGAATAAAGATATAGAAAGCTCTAGTTCCATAACAGCAAACTATTTCACAATTTTAAGTATTTTTGAAGATATTTCAAAAAAATTATTACCTTCTGCTTTGCAGCAATAACTTCTTGTTTAGCTTCCTTGGCTTTTTCACCAAATTCTGTGTTTTGCTCATCCATCCAACTCCTCACTTTCCTATGGATGAAAAAACATAGTAAATACCCATGATCCTTTAGTATTACAAGTGAAACTAATAAAATGTACTCACTCAGTTTCAAGAATTTCATCACAGAGGAAATTTAAGAGCCTGAGCTTTTCCGAAGGTTCTAAAGATTCATAATCAGATGCCTTCTCTAAACAATCCAGTTCCTGAGCTTTAAGAATGCTTTGAGATTCAGAGAAGCAGTTCTTAAGTGCACTGAACCATGAGCTTTTTCCAACTAATGGACTTAGTTCTCCACATCTGTATAGAAAATGGAAAAAGTTTAATGGTAAAAGAAAAAAATTGTTTGCCAATTTACAGCACACTTGGTCATACTCTTCTCCTTGTTCTGTCTGTAAAATGGATAGTAGGTGGATATGAAATTGGACAGTCACAGAAAATTTCCCTCGACGTCCAGTTCGCCCATGGAACAAGTCTCGAAGAACATGCTCTGGTTGTCCCTTTTTCACCTCTAGGATCTGTTGATGGGAACCAAATATACACAAGGAAAAATAAGGAAAACCAAAGTGGCTAATGTATTAGTGGGAGGTCACAGGTCAAGTATGGTACTTATGACATACAGGGTAAATAGAGATGTTTAAATTGTATTATATGATTAGGTGCAGATGATTAGAATTAAGTTAATTAACAAGTCTTAAATACAAAGAGCATTTAAAGTAAGAGAATCTAAATATGATAGCACAAAAGCATAGGGGAGTGATTGAATTAAAATGCATAACAACTTCTTGAGAGTACCTAAACAAATAGAAAACAAACTTTTCATTACTAAATTGTTCGACCAAAGAAATAAGCATGTTCATTATAGTGGATAACATAAATGTAATTTCCATGTGGTAAAGGTTAAAACATCATAAATAAGCAATATAGAGTATCAATTAGATAAAAATAATGAATATTAGAAGTAGGGGTTGCAAGTAAAATCACTTGCCTTTCCAAAAGCAGCACAAAATTCTAAAAACTGCAAAGCATTGCCAACATCTTCTGGCAATACATCAATCCCAGCCACATTATTCATTTCTGTCCCCAAAGGCATTGGTATCATGGGGAAAATATGTTCACTATGCTGCTTTATAACAACCAGAGCATTTGCAGAGTTAATTTCATCTCCCTGTATGTTATTATCATCTTCTAAGGGCTTCACAAAATCTTTCCCGGTCACAGTGATCCTATAATTCATATTTTCATGTGGATTAACTCCAACATTGAGTTTTGCTTCTTGGTCAGATATTTTATGGGAAACTGCCAATTTTCTAGGACTTGTTCTCCTTGCTAAAGAGACATCACTCTTCTTACTATCATCTTTCTCTAACTCCTTCCTCAACTTTTTTGATTTTCTCCCTACATCATTTACACTCTTCTCCTTCAATATTTCTTCATCTTTCTTGTGTTCCAGCTCATATGATCTGCCCCTCTTCATTTTCTTTGACTTTTCAACACCACATGAACCCATACCTTCAGCTCCATGCTTCTTATTACAGTTGTGCGTTACTGTAAAAGCCTCCTGACTCAATTTCCTTTTATCAGGGTTTTGATTGATGCCCTTGTGGACCTCCTTAACTTCCTTGGACTTCTTGTCAATGTCATTTGGCAAATTTGCATCAACTTTTCCATCGAACGAATTTTCCTTTCCTCGCTTTCTGGGTGAAGGGGCGACTTCCTGTTGATTCAGTGTCATAGCAAAAGAGAAACCAATTTATATGAAATGTCGATTATTGTTAATGCATGTGCTAGTAAAACAACAAGCTTGAACAGGTTTCTTAAGAAGGCCACCTTCTTTGGCGAAGCACCCATCACTGCAACATCTTTTTCAGAATTCAAATGTTGAGCTCCTTTAAGCAGCATCTCAGAAACACATGAATAGCCAGTTTCCTTCGCCATTTTAATAAGTAAACCGGTGGGTTGATGACCTCTTTTTTTCCTAGATAATGTCCAATGGCATTAGGAACACACTGAACAAGAGCATTTCAGAAACAATTCAGGAGACTCACATGCAAACACTGCAGTTGCAAATGCCTCTACACTTCGGACAGCTCCACTCTCCTAAAGCATTTACTTCTTCTGCCTTCTCGCCATACCTAATTTGCAAAACGTCATAATTAAGAGGTGACAATATTTCATGACAGTGTGCTTTCAAAAAGACAGTGACAACTAAAAAAGAACAATAACCTGTTCAAGAGGCATTTATGACAATACATGATTGTGCATGGCTTGTTATTCCTCTGGTTCTTGCATGCTGCAGTGACGTCCCTGGTTTTTTGGCGACACTTTCGTTGAAATGTGAGAAACAAATGAAACCAATTAGGGAGACTTGCAGACAAACAATATAAAAGCATTCTCCTAGGGCTTAAGAAGAAGTCATATGGGATGTTAAATCACGTCACAATCTATTTATCAGTCCAAGTAAAATTGCATAAACAAACAGCCGAGTTTATTCTTTTAGCTTTTTGACATTGTACAATAATGGACACATGTTTATCTCCTTCTCTATCTTGCGTTCTATGTTCTTTGTCTATGTTTAATGTTTTCTGGGCAAATCTGGTTGCTGTTCCACAGAGATTGCACGCAACAACAGAAGCACTTGCTTCACTAAAGCTCGAGGAGGAGAATTTGATAGTTTGAGGGTGCCTCATACTTAGTATGAGTTCAATTACAAATGTTCAAATCTAGGTCGAATGAACTCTTCGCAATTGTTAGAATCCTAACATTACTAAGCATGATTTGATTATCATTAGTTCCCAAGAATAAGCATCCATTTCACTAAGGCTTCCTCGCAAATTTAAACATCCCGGAATTTAAACAACCAAAGTAGTAAGAGAATGGGCTTTCTCTGAATCCGAAATCAAACCTGGTGGCAAGTTTTTCCGTTGAGAGAATCATAAATCCGGCCACCAATAAGCCGGATCCCGGGTGAATTGTTCCGCTTCGCCGGAGAAGCATTTCGTTGGGATATGTTGTCCTTCTTCTTAGGGCTCTTGAGCATCTGATTGAAAGCAGCGCCTGAATCAATCGCCATTGTCGCCCGAAAGCCTCCAACCCAGAATTTTCGGAAGTATTTTCTCTGAAATTCGAGACAATGACACAGGCGCACTTCTGTGCTCCATTTGTCTTAGTAGATGCGCGGAGTCCGAGGGGAGGGAGTTTGAATTTTGCAGTGAAATAAAAGCGCCAACCAAATTTTTTACTTTTCCCGCCATTTTGGAGGTCGCCAATTGCCGCTGTCCTTTTCGCTGGGACGATATCTTTCGTATTAGCAATAATCTATTTATTTATACTTTTTTATCACATACTCTCTCTGTCCATTTAAAATATTTCATTTTCCTTTTCGGGTTGTCCCATTACAAATGTCTCATTCTATTTTAGAAAATAATTATCCATTCAAAAAGTGTGGACTCTACCCACTTTTAACACTTTAACTACTTTATACATTTCTCCTAAATACACGTGCCCAAAAGAAATGAGACACTTTAAGCGGGATGGAGGAAGTATAATTTACTACTCATATTATACTAATATGAAATCCTTATTATACTCATAATACATTCAATAACTTTTATTAAATTCGGAACCAAGATTCCCATGAAAGAATTTGGGGACCAATAGAGTATTAAATACTCCATTTGTCCACCAAATACGTTCATTTAATTCTATTTTGGTATGTCCACAAAAAATGTTCACTTTTCTTTTTTAGAAATATCAACTTTACATTTTTACCCTAAACATATCTACTTATTTACAAAAAACTACGCATACCCACCTTTTTACATCCACTATCCATTAATATATTCATTTATTATCCTCATGGCACACTTGTTTATATCCACTTACTTTACACTCATTATAATTTATTAAAAACGTGTCACCAAAATCAAAGAACGATTTTTTGGTGGAAGGATGGAGTAACTATTATTATCTCATTCATTGCAATTAATATTGTAAATTTATTATTATTAAATTACTATTATTAATGTAAAAGAAAATGATTGTAGAAATTAATTGAGTGTAATTGTTATTTGTTATATTTTTTTTCTTGTAATTATATACTAATGAATAAATATGACGAATAATACTATTTAATTTTGTTTAATATAATGTTTAGAAAAAATAAAATTTGATATAAATTTGTATATTAATAGTTTATTCTAAATATTAATATGTTTTTATATAAACACATCATTAACATAATCAAATAGTTAGTGGTCATTCGATTTTTTCAAAACGGCTCGACAGGTCGAATTGGTGACCGATTCGATGTTCGTTCCAGTTTTCATAACATTTATCGAAAATTAATTAAATACGAGCTTTTGTTGGATGGATGAAGTACTTACTTAGATAAACTATGTCCAAAATCGTGAATCTAGATCCCTTTTGTATAATTTGGGTCTTCAAAATTTTAGACTTGACATATCGAGATCAAAGCTATATCTTTACCTTAAATTTTGAATTCACATATGAACTTCGACTTTGAGATCGAATCTAGCCCATTGTTTTATAATTATTTTAGCAAGTAATTATTGTATGCGGATGTTTGTACAATTTCTCCATCTCGCTTCCATGTGTTTTAATGTTCTTAAAATATTATCCTACATGCGAACTAACAACTTACTTTTCTTGGTTCATGTACAAATATACTTTGCATTTGGATATGGTTTTCTTATCTTTGTTTACCTTTTTATAGACAAACCTACCAAGTTGGATTAGTTGTGAGATATTGAAATTCTCCAAATAAATACACAGATGATAAGGAAGATTGGGAGCAATCTAAATATTTATCGTCTTGGATTTTGCCAGGTTTGTTTCTCATATTTATGGACACTCTTATTTGAGATTATGAAAGACATTTCTGATATTTTAATATAGATGTAAAAACCCCACATGATCATTACCATGTTACTATGGGTTTCAATTAGTTTTATGATATTCTTGAACAAAAGAATATGAATTGGGATCTAAATTTGTGGACCCACAGATTCATTAGATTTAATGAATCTGAACCTGGTCTTAATTTTTTAGACATATGGACTTAAGGAAAAGAATTCGGATCTAAATCTTATCCAATTCCAGCTCGTTATCATCCACAAGTTATAATAAATTGAGTATTAACAAACTCAAGATCAATCATGTTTTATTTTCTGACTTATCGAATTTGAAGTAGCTTCAGCTAAGGTCGGGGATGATATATGTAGCCATTTTGTTTTTATTTTTCCAATAATCAATTTAGCCTGTCATCCTAAATAAGCATCTCCTAAGTATGGCTGCAGTAACAGCTGCTATCAGGCTGTTGTTAAATATAAATATTTAATTATAACATCTTTTATTTATTTTTTTAAAAAGCAAAATCTCACCATAATTTTATAGTATACATCACTTAAGAATGAGTGAACATGATTCTATCCCAAGAGATGTTACAAATATTCGAAATTAAACTCACATCTAATTGCATATATGTTGGCACGTGTCTTGAGATGTTGAGAGTATTTTAGCAACTTGCATAGACATGCAATTGTCATGTTGTTTTCTATTGTAAGGAGTAGAGTACTCTTTGACTGTTTTACTTTGAACTCCTCCTGTTGTTCTTTTATTATTATTATTTATTATTATTATTTTGAACTAAAAATAAAAAATTCAGACTTCGAAAGTATAAATGTTGAAATATAACGTCATCATATATTACAAGAGGATGGTAGATTTGATGTGGCAAGTGGCAACCACATATATTACATTCATCTTTAGAATGATGACATATAGCAAATTATGACAAATTGTTTGATTAATTAAACTGATCTCGATCGATTGAAAACCCGGCTTGGCCACAATTTGACACATCATTGTGAAGGGGAATACACTGGACTACCGCATCAAACTTACCACAAGGGCACAGGGATTAGATGGGATATGATGTACCTGCAATAATGAACTTCAATCTCGTTAAATTAAACGTGAAAAATACAAAAGAAACATTATACCAATCACGTATTCTTATTTGGTCGATCACAAAACCCCATAAACCAGAATCAGGAGGGGAGTTGGGGCCAGGGAAATTAGAATTGGAAGGTTAGTCGGGTGAAAGTAAAATAATCATCAATTAAATTCTACCAATACTATCAATAACCAACCATAGGAAATATAAAACTAAACAATAACAGAGAAACCTATACAAAGAAGAATGGTTCAAGTATTATATAATTCTTCGTAGGGGAGGGCACGCATTAATATGCATGAGTTAATTACTTGGCCCAAATCGACAAGCAAATATAACAGCAAATGCACCTAGCACGGAGCAGACACAATCAAAAGCACTGAGATCTTAAGAAACGACGTCAATGAGAAAAACATTTCAATATGTAGAAACCTCCAGTACCACATATGACATAACCATCAAGTCTTACTACGGCACAAGGACTTCTATACTAAAACATATTTCAGAATACATCATCAACACAATTCAATCTCGTCACTGTTGTCCTGCCTCGCCAGATTCACGTTTTGGACCTTCCTTGATCTCATCCCCAGCTTCATCCTATAACCAAAACAACACAACGGAAGTTATGGAAACATGTTCCACTAAAATATATAACAAGCACGATTGGATTATCTTTTATGGGTAAATACAGGGATATTGAATTACCGCTAAATCAGATGTCCAAAGAGTTAAATTGTCTCGTAGAAGTTGCATGATCAATGTGCTGTCTTTGTATGATTCCTCACCAAGCGTATCTAGCTCAGAAATAGCTTCATCAAAAGCCTGCATAAAAGCATCAATGTACCATGGGTGATAACTATACAGAAATAAATAAAACCGAAGGTGATAAATGGTTTATGAAAGAAAAATTAAGCAGCATATATTATTACAACACAAAAAATACTTGAGCAGAGAAGAGAAAGAATGGGCAAGAAACAATGTAAATGTATTTCTAACATATGGATTGGGGGAGGATCAGTTAAGAACAATGATGCTTGCAGATGGCAAATACTGAAGCATACTGAAAACACATCTGGCAGATCATACACTTATAACAAACGATTTCCAGCAAAGCTAAGTAAAATCATATTCTACCAGAACAGTCAAATATTCTCAATACCTGTTTAGCAAGGTTGCAAGCACGATCCGGAGAGTTGAGGATTTCATAATAGAAAACAGAGAAGTTAAGAGCAAGTCCCAGCCTTATAGGGTGAGTAGGAGCCAACTCAGCAAGTGCAATATCCTACATAGTAAAAATGAACACAACAGGTCAGGAAAAAGAAACACCATCAGAATAAATCTACAAACATGAAAACCATATGCAAATTAAAGCTATTTACCTGCGCCGACTTATAAGCAAGCAAAGTGCTCTCAGCTGCTTCCTTCCTTTCAGCCCCAGTCTTAAATTCAGCCAAGTACCGATGATAGTCACCCTTCATCTTCAAGTAAAACACCTTCGATTCAGCAGAAGAGGCAGACGGAATGAGATGGGTCTCAAGGAGCCCCAAAATCCCATCACAGATCTTGCTGAGCTCTGCCTCAATCTTGCCTCGGTACTCTTTAATAATTCTAACATGATCCTCATTCCCACGACTCTCTTCCTTCTGCTCGATGGAAGAGATAATCCTCCATGAAGCCCTCCGAGCACCAATCACATTCTTGTACGCGACTGAGAGGAGGTTCCGTTCCTCCACAGTCAGCTCATCACTATCACTAGCCTTTGCCACCTTTTCCATAAACTCAACCATTTCCTCATAACGCTCAGCCTGTTCGGCCAACTTGGCCATGTAAACATTCTCCTCACGGGATGAATCAGCTGGTGACATTTTAATGAGCTAAAATAGTATAAAACCTGTGGCAAATTCCATAACCCTTACATTTAGGGCATTTATGATTTTCTGACATTCAACATGACTTTATTAAACATAGTCAAGGGTCTTAAGTTACACAACAAAACCTCCATCTTAAAACAACTAATACATTTTCAATCAAAGGCCACACAATAAACTCAACATTCAGCATCATATCACACACACCAACACGAAGATTCCAAATTACTTGTAGGCAGAGCAGTGTTGCGAAATGCGCCAAAGGCACACCTCACGGCGAGGCGGCCGGACATCGCACCGGGGCGACTGTCTCTCCCTGTAAATCTGAATCGCGAGCCTCACCGACCGCCTTGGACCGCCTCGATGCGCAGAGGCGGTGCTGAGGCGCAAGTCGATTTTTTTTTTACTCCAAATTTAGGTTTTGAGCCCAATTTAGGGGAGCCCACACTAAATTAACACAAAGTCCGTTTAATTAAACCCTAATCTGACTTGTAATCACAAATAAAAAAATAAAAATTTGAAGAAAGATATCCGCTCGCTTCTCTCTGTCATCTCTCCAACAGTCTCTTACTCCCTCACAACAGCCGTCCGCCAGGTCGCATCGCGCCACCCCGTCGCCAATCGCCGCCGCACGCCAACCGTCAATAAGGTCAGTTTTTGTTTTATTCTTCTTTTCTTCTTCTTATCTTCTTGTTTCCAATTTGTTTATGTATTTTATTTCTCTCTAGTATATTATATTATTATTTTCTTTTTTGGTCAATTAAATACAGAAATTTTAAAGGTCGCGTCACGGTGGACTCGAACCCGAGACCTTTGGCATCGGGCATTAACCACTCTACCACTAGACCAACATACGCACACTAGTATATTATATTATATTATTATTTTCAATGTACATGCATTTTATTTGTTATTTGCTATTTGTATGTGATGTATTTATATTTGTTGTAAATGCACTTGGCATGATTTAACAGACTACGTTGTAAATTTAGTACATTTTTTTAAATGTACAATTCTATATAATTTGTTGTTTATAGTTTACATTATTTAAATCAACTTTTTTCATTATTTCATATCAAATAAAATAATTATTTGGTGTATATAATTTGTTGTTTACAGTTTACATTATTTAAATCAACTTTATTGCGAGGCATACGCCTCGGACCACCTCGAGGCTTACCGCCTCGTCTCAAAAAAGGTAAAACGCCTCACTCCCGCCTCATGCTTTTCGCAACATTGAGTCAGAGAAGTTCTTTTGGTGGGTTTTATGAATGGCCTTTACATTTCAAAGAAAGTTCTTCATAAAGGGTTCCCTGGTTAGCTCGCCACCCGAATATGATTAACCACGTAAAATCGTAAAGGATAAAACAACAGCTATTAGATCCAGAAGTTCGCAAACGAAGAGACATCAATTCCAATTCAAATAACAAAATAGCATAACAAACTCAATCTTCGAATTCAATATCATATACGGATCCAATTTACATTTCTCCACTATATCAAAGCTACTAAATCCGGTTAAACAAAGTAAGACAGTAAAACAATGCACCGTCTACGAAATCAACTAACATTAAATCTGTCCTTCAAGTCCTACTGAATTGAGTAAAACAAGGACAAAAGCCAATAATCAGAAATCAGATCCCAGTTCGACAATCATCACAACAAAAAATCGTCAGATCTATGATTCGATTACCACCAGCAACTAGTCAAACCATACAAATATCAAAATCCGCAAAAGCTCAAATTCCAAAAATCTAACCCTAACCCTAAACCCAAACCTTAAAACAAGTCACATAAGATCTAACTACAAACTAGGTAAATCAATCTAAAAATAGCCAAAATAAAATTTAAAAACAAAACAAGAAGAAGAAGAGTGGACCTGTAGTAACACGTCTGGAGTTTGATTTGAGAAATGCAGTCAGCTTTTTGACGAAATGGTTCGATGAGGAACCGCAGTGACGGGAGGTTTAAATAGTGGAAATGTAGGGGAGAGGGCGGCCAGCCAATGAGAAAGAGACAGGTGGCGGGGGTGCGGCGGAGTTTGATATTCTCGGGGACATGAGATGCGACACGCTGGCGGTGACCCGTCAAAGCCCTTTATCGTCATTTCGCAGTGGCAGGCGCCTCGGCTGCTATCGGTGAGTTTCACGGGTATACCATTATGGCCCGTAGGCCCACTTTGTTCATCCATGGCATGAACTAGGACCACCACCGACTTTCACAATTAACTGCATATAGTCTGCAACTATTTTTTTCTAGGGAAATATTTAGATTTTCATATAATCAACCAATTTCTTTTAATAATATTTCCAGATCGAGCTATCCGGTAGTGATTATCATTACTCTTTATAACACAAAATTTTGGAAAAGTCATGTTTGGTAGCATGTATTGTGTATTAAATATTATTTATTTTGTATATCTTTTTTTACGCATCAAAAGTCGAGTTACGTGAAATTTGTGGGATCAATTTTAACGTGGGACATTATTCAAGCACGAGTCTATGTGCAGATTTAACTCTTAAAAGGCCCCAAATAGTCAAATACAATGAATTAGTTTGCAACTTGGATTTATAAAAAAAGTTAAGTTAGGTTGTCTTCCATAAAATAAAGTGGATGTTCTCTCAATAACTAGTTACCGGAAATGTTTTAAAAACCAGATGGGTGGTTGAAATAATCAATCATCATGTCATTGACATTGTTTAATCCAATCAAGGTGCTAAATGAGATTGGGGGTTAGAAATTTGATGTTTTTGTTATGTTTTTTTTACTTATTTTTTTATTTTGAAAGTTTCGTTGTAAAAGGCATGTCTTTTTTGCACCGTGGTTGGAAAAAAATTAGTTCACCTCACTTAAAATTAACTCGATAAAATGCAACTCAATTGATAAGACCATTATCCTTATTCAGTAGATCAAATTAGCTTTGACATTTACAAATTAAGTTTTGATATGCCAATTCAACTATACTGTGTCGGAAAAATATGATTCCGTGATACTTCTACAAAATTATTGAAAGTTTTTTTTTTTAATTCATGTTTTACATATTTAATGTTTTTGAAAAGCACGCCAAAAATAACAAAAAAAGTTGATTGATGGATATTTGGCCAGACATTGTTATAGCTCAAACCGAGGGATATATCTAGATCCACACAATTTTTTGTCTAGTAAAAAATTCATACTATAATTATTCCTTAACCCACGAATACAATACGTAAAACATAAGGTACGACACTTTTATTTAGTCAATAAACAATAAATAGGACGCCATTGTTTTTGTCCTTCGAGGAAAAAATATGGCATGGGGTTTTCTTTTTATTTATTAATTTTACACAAACAATACGGCATAGTTAAAGCCGTATTTTTTTCTCCACTAATATTGTGCATATCAGATTTAAGAATTAATATTTGGCTAGCATTCGCCAATTCAACTGACTTCTTAACGATTTTTAGTAAATTAAAAATTATATGTGATCCTGGTGTGGACTTGTGTGCATGAAATGTTTTGTATTTTATCAAAGTTTTGGATCAACAAATCAAGTGACGGAGTCGTAATTTTTTTTAAGAAGGCCTAACTAATAATATTAAAAGATAGTAAATAGAACTTTAACATAAAGTTAATCGTTAGTAATACTTTTAATGCAGGTATAATTTTTTTTAATTATGATACAAAAATAAAAAGATCAGCTGATGAAGTTAAAATCTCCGTAAAATAAGACTTATTATTATAAAAGCAAACAATGAATTAAGATTAGATAATGAAAAAACTACATATAACATAAACTAGAAAAATCATGTTAAGAGCATAAATTTTTACAATTAATTACCAATATCACTAATGATTAATTATTCATAACACAATTAATATTATTTAATATTTGATGTTATATGTTATACCAATTAATAAAAGGTCAAGGTTTGTTAAATAAAATTATTAAATTCATAATGAATTCAAAATCTAAATTCCATAAATAAATCGAAAAATATAGCAAAAAATGATATATTTAGATTTTAAAATTTAAAATTTCTAAATTATTGTCTTCAAATTCTTCTTTACCAATCGCAAAATCAATTTTTAGAATTAAAGTTTGTTGTTAAAAACAAGAAGTACTAGTCATTCCATACCACCATCTTTCGTTGCAACTACAAATTTATTCCAAAATTCTAAAACAGAAAACGCATAACACGATTAGACATCACAAGCAGCAACTTGGAACAAAATTCAAAATTTAATGGCAAACTAAAGATGATGACGAATTTCACAGGAGACGAAGTGCTTTTAAACATAACATTCTGATCATAAAATAAAACTAGCTTCAAACAATGACGCCAGATCAGTGCGTAAATAGATTCACACACCTATTAAATAATTTCAAGCACCGTAACAAGCAAAAGTTTAAGGGGCCAGAACATGACCAATCAAAAATTTCTAGTCACAATGACTATATAGAGCTTAGGTAAATCATTAGCAATCACGACCCATAACAATCTTCCAGAGAAAAAGAAAACCAGGCACAAAAGTTCATCACAAATTAGGTTGGTTTCCGCATGTTACGGCCAGCACGAATAACCTCATCTACGAGTAGCAGCTGAGATGCGATCACGGGGCTGCAATAGAAAAAATCCATTTCAGCAGATCAGATTGATTAAAAGCAAAACAGATAAGCAGATGAGGGAAACCACACCATGGGAGCAGATATTACTAACATCCTTCAGAGTTAATGAGAATAAAATATCTAAACTGGAGAACTAATGATGTCAGCACATGTCTAGAATAAGTTTCTCCACATACCCTGAGGTTATAAGCTGACGCTTGACAGAGTAATTGTCAAAGATACCCTCCATTTGAGGGTCAATAGGTTCTCCAGTCTGAAGATTAAGTCCGACCACATTACCCTTGTCATGTTCTCCCTGGAAAAGATGGAAGCAATGTTTAGGGACATCTTAGCCATAAAATATATTAGAAGTTCAGTACTTGAGAAATCAAAATATTACCGTAAGGTCAATTATCACATCCTGAGTGTCGAGACCAGAGTTTTCAGCAAGTATCTTTGGAATTACAAGAAGTGCATCAGCAAAGGCTTCCACACCAAGTTGAGCACGCTATTCAAAATTTCAACAGCATCAGAGCAAATACCATACACTTATCTAACTCTAGGTATTCTAGATGACTGGATTTGCAAACATAAATAGATCCCTAAAGGGAGAAAGATAAAGAAAAATAAAATAAAAATAACGTACTCCTTTAACAGTTTTCTTGACTTCATTAACCAGGTATTGTCTGGCTGCCACTTCAAAAGCCCCTGCACCCTGTGATATCCAGAAGAACAACTCACTTAATACAGGAACTCAAGACAGTTATTATATCCTTGAAGATTTGTGCTATATAATATCAATCAACCTACCCATTCTATAAGACTCATTCCATCCACGATATGTGTATCATAATTTCCTTATTTGGCTTCCACGAAAAGTTTATCACTTTCGTTTTTAGGACACTACTCATTATTCAACTTCACCACCACTCATTATTTACCAAAAAAACCATTTTTACCACTCACAACCTAACACATGGTGGGATCCTTTCTCCACTCAAACAACACCCACCAGCAATTTCATTAAAACTCGTGCCATCGACAAATGATACACTTATGGTGGACGGAGGGAGTATATAAGATCAAACAAATAAATTGGACAAGAACTCAAATTCAAATTAGAAGTGAAACAAAATCTACCCTGTTATCCATTTAATAGTACACGTGGGGTAAATTGGAATCAAATAAAAGAGAAAATGTGGCATCTTTTAAATATAATACTCCCTCTGTCCCATTTAAAATGTCATACTTTCCTTTTTGGGTTGTCCCATTACAAATGTCTCATTCCATTTTAGGAAATAATTAACCCTTCAAAAAGTGTGGACCCTACCCACTTTTTAACACTTTAACTACTTTATACCTTTCTCCTAAATAACCGTGTCCAAAAGAAATGGGACGTTTTAAGTGGGACGGAGGGAGTATCAACTAACGTCCTTGTATGCTAGTAAATAGCAATAAGCTACAAACTGACAACCACATAGCAAAAATCACTAACAAATAAGTGAATCACATATACAACAAATGGTGAAAACTGTGAAACTTTAACATCACCATGGACAAAGTAGATGTCACTAATCAAGGAGTAAAAGTTCATTTAAACTACAAACAGTCAGCAAACATATTAACTCACCAGTACAACTGCTTCATCTTCAATAGTATTTTTCACTGCCCTCAGACCATCACGAACAGCATCCTTAATCTGAGCAATTGTGTGATCATTTGGCCCTGCATGGTTGTTTCCAGGGTGCATTAGTGGATATACAATCAATACAACCATTTATATTAAACCAGATTATCCACCAGTAGGAATGGACAATAAAATGAGAAAAAAAGGAACAGTGTATAGGATACTGTAGCCAACAGATGTGGATACACACAACTTCGCAGTAAGATGAGAAACTATGAGTACCTACCTTTAATGAGAATTGTACAAGAGCGGGGATTTCTGACATTTTCCACAAACGTATACTTTTCTTCTCCAAGTACATGCTCATAGACCACGCCAGCCCAACCAAGGCAGTCAGGGGTTAAGTCATCAACTGAGTTGACAGCCTCTCCTCCACAAGCCAAAACCAATCTTTCCATGTTTCTCCGTTTCGCCCTTCGCAGGGCAATTATCTATAAATTATACCAAAAACCAGCATGCAAAGAATTAGGATGCAAAATTATGAAACATAATCAAACCATCAAACAATGATAAATAATATCAACACATGATTCTAGAAGTATATGATAAAGAAAACACAGATTTTTGAATATCAAGGAAACCAAACTTTTGTACCAAGAGTGAACCAAAATAAATATAGTTAACAAACTACTCAAAAGAACAACAGAATATTGTAGGAAAGGAGGAAGGCAGGAATGATTTAGAATGTAAGCCATCAGCTTTCCTTCGATAGATGTGAACTGGAAAACACCTTTTTTCCTGTATGTTCTTGAATTCAATAGAAATGGATTCCACATAGAAAGTAGTTACTAGACCTACATGAAACACACTAACTTGAAGTTCCATTACGATAAGCTTACAAAATTGAGTGAACCATGGCAAAATTTCAGTCAATACAAAACTAAGTAGTTACTAGACCTACATGAAACACACTAACATATCTATCAATGCAAGTGAGTTATATTTCAGTCACACTTCTGAAAAGGTAACTTACTCCAGCTCGCGAGAATATCCAATGATGGAGGATCAATTCCTTTCTGATTAATGACAACGAAATTGCTCTTATCATCAGGACACACCTGAGAGAAACATTAGAGATTAATGACAATAAAACATATAAATATTTAGCCATACCCATGAGGAATGGCCAATGACATAGGTGGACACACAAACCTTGTTTTTTAAATCAATGATTTTCTGGACCCTTTCATCAACGGATCGTCTTTCTGCCGCAACCATTGCTTCTCTCTGTTCGGCACTCGAGTAAAAGAATCCTGCATTTACTTCACTGAATAAAATAAAGTCAATCTCACAGTTCTGGATATAACTGGACTAACTATTGCAGGAGAAACAAGCTAGTACAACAATCCACAAATCATTACCTTTTCTCGTACTCTAATGACACATTACAAGTCAAAATATAACAATTCTCTGCTCGACGTTTCATATCTGGATGCCTCGAACCATGGTCAAGAACTAGACCCTCAATCTACATACAACCGGTAAGACAATGGTTATGTACACATCAGTGATGAGCAAACATATTCATACATCATTATGCAATACAAACTATTAACAAGCACAAACCTCAAGAATAGGACTAAAAGACAACCTATAGCAAGTCTGAAGCATACCAAAGCTTTATATGAAAAGACACAGGATTTTCCTTGAAGGATAGGATATATGAAACTTTTTCTATAGCAATGTTTAAACAAATAGCTAACATAAACCAAATCCAACGTTCAACTGAAAACTTGAGAAGAATCATAAATTGTCAAAGTAACATACCAAACGAGTGTCTACATCAAACTTGTGTCGCATGTGCATTATCTCAACCATAAAAAGATCGATATGCTCTTCAGGCTTGCGGATGCAGAGGACCTGCATATCATGAGAACATGTAGAAATAAATGCAAGTGGCAATTTAATTCAGATGCATAATCGCAAATTAGCTAATATCATTCATCTATCTACCTCTAATAGTAGGAGGTGAATTTTTTTAACATTGAGCTTAAGAACTTACAGCATTTACAACAATGTCAGTCAGTTGGTCTGCCAAGGCCTCATACAACTGTGCAAGAACAGAGTGGTATTTAACATTAAGTAAATTATTTATGAGTTACGTACATAACACACAAATAAGGTGGCTGAGAAAAACCTTAGTCCTTAATGCTGTTCTTGCCACCATCTTCAATATCTCCTTATCAGGTTCGGCACCCATCACTACAGGAGTCTTGAACTTTTCAAGAAACTGGAGGGTTGCTCTTTTAGCTATTTCAAATCCATCAACTAGAACACGTGGATGCATTCCTGAAATATCTTATTTAAGTTACAGAATTGCAATCCACTTTTCACAACATATAAGCAACTTAGTTCCTACATATACGATTTGTGGCATTTTTCAAACAAGCCAAAACAGGATCAGATAACCAAAAAAAAAAAAGACCCTGGAATATACTGATAACCAGAATATACAACAGTGGAAATAAATTACATACTTTGGCACAGAGAGCATAACATACCAACAATGAAAGGCATTTACAACCACCATCAAAGGCTTCCTATTGACAATTACTCTTTTGGATACTTCACTTTCCTAAGGTAATCTCCGTTAGACGGCGAATGTTTCTTACGGTTATATCAGTGTTAGTGTGCGACGCCCAACGGTAACTAAATAAAAAATTACTTGTAAACACATAAAGAAGTTCGGTGTGTATCTGGGCTTCCATAATTTCAATAGAGATACTTATACAAGCCAGTATAAGCAATCGTAATAGATTAGCATCTTTTTCTTTCTGAGAACGTTTCTTGAACAAGAATAACAACAAATGCTAAATACCTTACCAATGAATATCTTTAAAAAGTAAGTCTAACTAACCTTCGTCTATGTACCGTTCTGACTGCTTCATGAGCTCACCAATAAAGATGACAGTAGAAGTGGTACCGTCTCCACTAGTTTCATCTTGGGCAACAGCAGTCCGAGCAATCATTATGGCTGTAGGGCTTTGTATTTGCTGTCATAAAAAATCTGTAATGTTAAGAATGAAGCCATATATATACATTTTAGTCCTGTTCACAGCTAAGAATTCTGGCTTGAATAAATGTACTAAATGTCAGGAATTTCTAAATAATAAAAACACAATCGCAAGTAAAACCAACAGACATCACGAAAAGAGATAAAACAGATTAACTCTTCTACGAATTTGATCCTGGTCGCTACATGTTTCCTAGTTGCACAATTATTTTCTATCAGGAATTCAATAAATAGTTAGAGAGATGTGAACCTTTCTTAACTTGGTTATATCATTCTTGAATAGTTGTTGGAAGAATCCTAGTTTATTCTGACAATCCCCCAATATACAGAGAACATTAAGTTCCTGGCCCCTTGCATCTAAAGCACTCAAAACTTCCAACTGAAGACGAATTTAAAGTGGTTCATGGAATAATAATAATAACAACAGCAATAACAACAATACTGCAAAAATATGCTCTAAAACGCAACTTATGCAAAAATACAGATTATACACCATTGCAAACAGTAGATAACCTAGAATCTCAACAAGATGTATTTTGCCTAGATTTTTTCACACCACCAAGAAACATCCAGGAAGACACATTGTCTACAATACCCATACAAAATTCACAACATCGAAGTTTACGACACATAAAAGCAGATGCCCACAAGATATTAATAACCGCCCAGAACGCATATTAGAAGCGCGCATTCTCATTCAATAGAAAACCTGGACTAATTGGCAAGCTAAATGGAAAAAAAATGAAGAAAAGTGAAGAAAAATAAGGGCGCAAAACCGACCATTTCCTTCAAAAGAGTGTTGCCATCCTTAGTGAGCTTAATATCGCCAGCGCCACCAACAAGCCTGCAAATATCAAACGCAAATTACCAACTGCAAACCCCAAAAGGGAAGTATAAAACAAACACACGCACGCACGCGCGTGAAAAGCGGAAAACAAAACATTTACATCTTAATAGTTCCCTTAGGGCCGAGATTAGATTTGAGCACATCCTGGAGGCCCTTTGCGGCATTGATGTTCATATGAAGTGCATGAGACTTGTTCAGCACCTCAGCGTTCGGATTCAACATCTTCACCGACATCGTTCTCGCTCTACTCCGTATGCAAAACCGATAAGACTAAGCTACTTGGCGCGCTAGACAGAAACCGAATGACGAAATTGCAATGATTCGAAAAAGTCGAAGTTCCAGAGTAGCACTTGGTGACAGACGGAGAGAGACAGTGAAGTGGGGAAGAGGGTTTTTCTCTAGGGCTTTATGGAAAGATCCTGTCCAATGAGAGGAAAAAACAGCACCGTGCTGTGATCTCGATACGACGCCGCTTTGTATTCTCCACTTCCTTTTTCTTTTTGCCCTTCTCAGTAAATTTGTTTTCTTTCATATTTTTCCGCTTTTTCCTTATCACATTTCAGCAATTTTAATTTCAGTTCCCATTTGATAATTGTTACCATTACCGAGGGTATAAATTTTCAGAATTGCAGTTACTTATTTAATGATTAGGTCGTATAATTCTTTAGCTTTAAATTCAGTTTAATTTGTTTTTAATATAATTTTCGACTAATATTTTAATTAGGGTTAGTGAAATATATTTTATAATACTTTGAATTTCACCTGGAATAATAATAAGAAGAATGGGCCAAAATGAATTATTATTAGTGACTAATGAGTAATCACAAACCAAAAACCTGCTATCTCCTTCATATGTTATAACCAGTATGTCACCGGTACGTTGCATGGTAGATCTATCTATAAAATTATTATCAAATTATAAATAAAAAATAGGGTTATATAATACCTAAGAGGATTCAAATTTTCAGAAACATACATCTCATTTACAAACATATGAAATACAAAAATATCCTCATAACTATTAAACCAAAACACTAAGACATGACAACAATTTGCAAGAAAGTGATTTCTCTTCAAATCATCACGAAACATCAATTCATGGATAGACTTTAGATTATTTGCAACTTTTGATACTTTAATTTCGCTATTAATGCAGCATATGAAATTGTTATGATTTTTCATTTGAATACGTTTTGCTAACCTTTCTTGAACCCAAAAATAGCAGCACGATAACTAGGGGTGAGATTTGGTTCGGTTTCGGTTAACCGAAACCGAAATTTCGGTTAACCGAAACCGAAATCACCCAAAATAGATAACCGTAACCGATACCAATCGGTTAACCGATTCGGTTAGTCGGTTCGGTTATCGGTTAACTGAAATTAAAATTAAATTTTTTTTAAAAAAATATAAAATATAAAATATACAAAAATTAACCGAATTAACCGAAAATAACCGAAATTAACCGAGATTATTTCAAATATTACAGAAATTATAATATTAAATTAAATAATTTTTACTTAATAATTAAATCAATTAATTAATTAATTTCTGTTAATCGGGTATAACCATCGGTTAATCGGTTATACCCGATAACTGAAATTCACTTGCAATGGGTAACCGATACCCGAACCGAAACCGAAAAAATCGGTTATCGATTAACCGATAACCGATACCCGTTTAAGTACCCCTAATGATAACCATAGGCGGATTTATGTGGGGCTTGCACGGGCTGGAGCCACTTTTTTTTATACTCATGTATTATATTAAGTTAAATTCCAAATGAATCCAATGTATAATAATTAAAAAATTTAAATAAAGTTGAGCTTTTTAAAATTACTTTCTCCTAGTGTGGCCTTGAATCCTACGAATTTTTTCAAATAATTTAATATTGATGATATTAGCAAGTTTGCAAAAAAAATTATATCATTAAGATGGGACTGACCAAGAAATTATTTTGTTAAAGTATAAATTGAGACTTTATAACCACGATATGATAATGATGCAAGAGTTTCAAGTTTCAACACTTGTTTAGTTGAGTCAACTACTTACTAAAAGTGAAATGTCGAAGGTTTACGTTTGTTAAATAGTAATCAATTCATCTAATTTTGACGCAACATGTTTCTACTGTTACAACTGAACAAACATTTTCTATAATGAAGTATGTGAAGACGACACTTTGTAACGTGATGTGGGATGTTTTACTTAAATATTCGCTAGTGCTTTATATGAAAGACATGTTGTTAAAGATATAGATATCGCAGGCCACAATTTATGGGAACATTTTTTTTTGGTATTTATAAAATTAAAAGTATCAAAATATTTATTTTTTAGCCTATCCCATTATCAAATTTTGGAACCCCCTCAATTAATAACAACATGTATATTTCACATCATCAGCATCTAAATATTCTATAAAACAAAAATAGTTATATACTAAATCATAATAAAAATCTTATTTTCCATACTTACATATTATTAATTTTTGTGAAAAAAGCAAAATCTAAAGTTTTACATTGAAAGCACTACAAAAAATCTTAACTTATAAAAATTAATCAGCTATCGAAATGAGGAGATGATTAGATGAATATAATTCGGCCCATCATTATAAGAATATGTACCCAATTGGGCTGATGAATACAACGAAGAAAGTACAAAACAACAAATATTTAGAGAACCGAAATAAAATATTAATTTATTGGTCGTTAGCTAAATAGCATCAAACCTAATTAAAAAAACCTAAACAACGTTTTTAAAGCATCAACCAAGGGTTTTGAGTACAATTGCATGAATACTTGACAGTTGAAATCCGAGTGAGATTAGAAAAGCAAATTCGTGACCGGATTCGACTGCGCGCTTCACTGAGGCAGCAGGTAGTGAAATCATATTTTGTTCAGGTATGAACTAGTTTTGCTTTTAGGTTTTGATCTTATCCTGATTTCATTCTCAATAATCCGAAACAGAAGTAAAATTCGACTGAAAATCTTGGACTGAAATGCAATTTCCCTTTTTGACCACCGACCTTTGGTAGCAATTGCAGCTGAAACTAGATGGGCTCGATGGAGGAGGAGCGTGAAAATCAGCTGTTGATATTGTATGCTTCCCAGACAGGAAATGCAATGGATGCTGCTGAGCGGCTCAGCCGCGAAGCCGAGCGCCGTGGCTGCCCTTCCATCTCTGTCCTCTCCATGGAGGAATTTCAACCTGTATGTTCATATTACGAATTTCAAGTGGAAAAGAAATCAAGTTTGATATTTATTGTTTGTTGAGATGTAAATTAGTGCCCATTCAGTATTATTTTTTCGTTGATCATGCTAAGGAGGGAGTTCGCTGATGAGTATGCCTATTTGCGGACTTGTTCCCACATGTAAAAATTGAATATGATAGTCGTGATTGCTTGATTCAGAGCGAATTGCCTAAGAAGGAAGCTGTGATTCTTGTGGCGTCGACGACGGGTCAAGGGGACAATCCAGACTCGATGAAGGTTGCTTAAAATTGAAGCATTATGATTGAATGCTTTCTAGTGTCATTGAATTCTAATCTGGTAGTTTTTGTATAACCTATTGGCTGAAATTTTTGTAGAGGTTTTGGAGGTTCTTATTGCAAAAGAATTTGACAAAGGACTGGCTTAAAGGAGTTAACTATGCTGTGTTTGGATTGGGCGATTCAAGCTACCAGAAGTATAATGTAATTGTTTATTTTAGAATATTTGACAATTTCTCTAGGCTCGCAACTTCTATATTTTTTTTAATAGTATAAAACTATATTTTTTTTAATAGTATCAAATCAGTTTATATTATGTGAGGATCCTAAATGGATAATGGTGATATTTTGCTACCCCATAGATACAAATAGGCTGATTCTTATGTTGTATTACCAGTACCACTTTTTCCCCCTCCAACCTCTTTAATTATGTTGAGAAGTTTAGGTTGATGAAATTCCAGAATTGGTAGTCTTACTTACTAAAATACTTCCATTTAATTACCCTGTGTAATTTGTATCACATGATTTCCATTCCAAATCTATTTAGGTGCATATGTTATATAAAGTGTCGTATTAAATCATCTGACAGCATGGGTCTTCTGGTTACAGTTTGTAGCAAAGAAACTGGACAAACGGCTATCGGCTCTTGGTGCGACACCAATTATTGAAAGAGGCCTGGGAGATGATCAGCATCCTTCAGGGTACCATTTTCACTTTTGGTCCAGCTTTTGCTTTCAAGGATCCACCTTGCTTGTTATATTCAATAGTATCCTCACTAGCTTCCTTGATTTTCATGTCAAGCAAAAGAATATGGAACGGGTAGTTAAATACAGAGAACTAGAGCAACATGATTATCTCAATTAATTAAGAACAGAGTTGTTCTTTCAGTTGTGTTACGATATATGATGTGGCTGTGGTGAAAACTTGTTTGAAAACAGAGTTTTACATGTTCACTTACGGCTTACCATAGATCCTCATATTCTTAATTCCGTCCTTTTGATGTGTCCTTTTGCGAGGATAATAAGTTTTCAACCTTCTCAATAACTTTTTCCCTATCTATAGAATTATTTGTCTTATGAACCACGAAAAGGAAGGCTTATTGGGCATTTATAAAATCATTAATAGGTACGAAGGGGCTCTGGATCCGTGGATGTCCTCCTTGTGGAATATATTGTATCTGAGGGATTCCAGGTTACTTCCAAATGCTATAACCCCGGATGCTACTTTCATAGATCAACCTAAAGTGCAAGTTATATATCATGACACTTACGAAGGGCTGCCACCTGTCGCAACTAGCACAGGTTGTTAAACTTTTTGCTGTTCTTAAAATAATGTTTTAGTTTTGTACATTTTTTCATTATTTAATGTTGTTACTAGACTTAGTTTGCTTTATGGTATTACTGTTACCAATTTATTTGGAGTAATGTAAGATACCAACAAAAACAGATTGTTTTCATATCATGGGTAATAACTACATGAAACTTCTATTTGTAGCCACTTCATCAAACAGGGATGCTGAGCATCTACAGCTTGAGGAACTAATTTTAATTACAGTAATCCACTTTGTAGGACAATCTATTCTGTCTGTTTGTTCTCTGTCATTGTTGCCATATGCTTCCAGATGATATTTAGCACAAGCACCCCCTAATATGAATGGAGGTTTACGTTGTCGAGGATAGTGTGGTATTTGTTTCTGCTATTTGGTTTAGCTTTGGACTTATTCTGATTAAACAAAATCAGTAATTCTTGTATGCTTATTTAGTGCTACTTACATCGATTAGTTCTATATTGCTCAATACTTCATATTAATACCTAAAAGATGGAGAGACAAACTGAATAATTGAGGATGTAATTGCTCTATGTCCTCGGACATTTCTTTTCATCTTTAACTATTGGATTCTGATGCTTATTAAGCTAAAAAGATTTGATGTTACAGATTTCAACTATCTCGAGATGCAACTTGAGAAGGCCCATTCAATGAATCCTGCAAAATTTTCGGGCAAAAACAGGCCTGATTGCTTCCTCAAACTGGTAGGCAGTATTTTATGCTTCTCCAGTACTGAATAGTTTGTATTTTTTTTTTTTTGGGTGGTATCTAATAGTTGCAGTATTGACTTCAACTCACATGGTATTGTAACCTGGATGTGTGTCCAGGGGCAGGATGGTGTGATTGAAACTCTGGACTCATTTGTTAAGTGATATGAATTTGATTGTTGTCTTTCTCTTACTCTAAATATTGTCCAAATAATAGTCGTCACTAAGTTGAAAGAGTTACTTGGTTAATACAATACCAAAAGCTTTGCCAGCCATACATCTAATTTCGTCATCCTGGACTCCGTATACGGTGCTTATTGCCTGCAAATACTTTTAAGTGAATAAGTGCCAAATACAGTGACACCTTTTGAACTTTCATTTTCATAACAATTTGTTTTGTTAATGTAGACCAAGTATGATCTGTTAAGTAGAGTGGAAAGCGGAAAGGACGTACGCCACTTTGAGTTTGAAGCTGTTTCATGTGTAAGTTAGGCAAATGTTTTTGAGATTAAGTAATATACATTCAGTAATTCTCAATTGATCGAAACCTCTTAAATTAATTTCCTAACCGCTTAACTGATCATTTATTCTTTTGCAGTCAATAAATTATGATGTAGGTGACATTCTTGAGGTTCTTCCGGGGCAAAGTCCTGAAGCACTTGATGCTTTTATGCAACGGTGTAATTTGAACCCTGAATCATACATAACTGTAGGTAGTTCTCTTCTTTAACTTTTTATTTCTGGTGTTCCATTTTTGCTTATATCGAATTCCCAGTTTTTCCCCATATTATCACTTAACGGCTTTTTTGTTGTTTTGCTTAGTTTTTTCATTCTCTCTCTCTCATGTGCACTTATAACATATTATTTTATATGACTTGTGGATTTGTTATACATAGTGTCCATTGGTGCACATATACCTTCTTCGTAACATTATTGATTAAAATGAATTTTCTAGATATTGAGTCCACACCATGGAAGGGTTCATTTGCACTTTGAAAGATAGCCCCGAATTTCAAGGAATGCTTAGAAAATTGGTTTGTCCGAATCCTTCTTTGGATACCCCAAATGGTTTCCACGATAGTTTCAATGCATGTTGATGACAATCAACTTAGTCTTCCTCAATGCTTTCTTTTCCAAATACATTGATGGGTAAACTGAACATCTGTTGATGTAATTAAATTTTATATTCAGGACTTAGTTTTCCTCACAATCATGAAAATGTGTGTACCAACATTTACTAATACATGGCTGAAATTGCTGCTTGGTGTTCTTAAAAAGCCTCCAAGTTGAATTAAGCACAGATACTTAGAGGTTCTTATAACTGTTTCATTGTTTACTTGCTTTCAGGTTCAGGCTAGAGATAATGAGAACCATGGTTTTCTGAAACCTTCTTACCCTGTGAAGTTAAAATCCTTTGTTGAGTTAACGATGGATATCGCATCAGCTTCCCCTAGACGCTATTTTTTGAGGTACTATAGAGGCCTGTTTCTGTTCCTTATTTGTTGTCTTTAACTCTAAGAATATAATTTATATGCTACAATCCATTATTCTTATTAAACAAATAAGGTCAATTAAATCATTAATATACTTATCACTATCTAAAGTATAAAAATAGAAGTTACTATAATAGTTACACATTTTCGAGGGTTTTGTGCTGATACTTTTGCCCAACCAACCAGAAAAGAAAAGTCATCTAGAATATCCCAAACAATTTTCTATGACGATCCAACTAAAATTACTATATTGAGATGATTACATCTCTAATTTGTCTCCTCATAACGTCTTAGTCCTGTATATCTGTTTTTCGGTGAAGATTGTACTGTTTCTAAGTGTGTTTTAACTTAGTACTTCTGATGCATGAACTTCTTCAGGTCATGAGTTTTTTTGCCACTGCTGAACATGAAAAGGAAAGGCTTCAATATTTCGCCTCACCTGAAGGAAGAGATGATTTATACCAGTACAACCAGAAGGAAAGGAGAACTGTCCTTGAGGTGATGATATGGTTAATATTTGATGACTTATATGCAAACATGATAGGGATATTTACTTTTGCATTCATCTTATATTATAAAGAATACACAAGAGTACTACAATATAACTGGGAAAGCTAATAGTGGTTCAACTTTCTCACCAACTGAAGTTGGTAATGATGTAGGTTTTTACATGGTTGTATTTTTTTTTCTAATTTTATATAGCAAACAGCTCGCTTTGGTGAAGAAAGTTCCTTGCAAAAAATACCACGAGATCTGTAAAATGGATACTTCATTTTCTGAGCAGAAAATTCCCTGCTAATATGGTATCTTCAGTATTTGATCTTTCCTATGCTATTATTATCTTTAGGATCTTGCTCTCTATGGATTATAAATTTATTATATTAGATACATCTGTTGCTTTATTAAAAACTGTTGATTGGCTATTTGGCTGGTCTGATTATAATTATCAAATTCTCTTTTATGCTGTCATTAATTGTGCAATCAAAAATGAAAAGAGTTGCTTATCTATCAAATTTTGTTTCCATAATGAAGGTGCTGGAGGATTTTCCTTCTGTGCAGATGCCCTTTGAATGGTTGGTACAGCTGGTTCCTCCACTGAAAACAAGGGCCTTCTCCATCTCTTCATCTAATGCAGCTCATCCGAATCAGGTGCACTTAACTGTAAGCGTGGTGTCATGGACAACACCTTACAAAAGGAAACGCATGGGTCTTTGCTCATCATGGCTTGCCGGTCTTGATCCTGAACAGAGTAAGATTAGTTTTATGGCAACCCCGTCTCTCCCTAGATACCTTGTTGAGCAAATTGTATTTACAGTTTCATATTAACAGGAGTCCTTATACCAGCATGGATTAGCAAAGGCTGTCTTCCTCCGCCACCACCATTACTTCCTCTGATTCTTGTCGGACCTGGAACTGGATGCGCCCCTTTCCATGGGTTTGTGGAGGAAAGAGCTATTCAAAATAAAACTGTTCCAACTGCTCCTGTTGTTTTCTTCTTTGGGTGTAGAAACGAGAATGATGATTTCCTGTACCGAGATTTTTGGCTGTCGCATTCGCAGAAGAATGGAGTACTTTCTGAAGAGAAAGGTGGAGGATTCTATGTTGCCTTTTCGAGGAAACAGCCTCAAAAAGTGTATGTACAGCACAAAATGAGGGAGCAAAGTAGGAAAATATGGAGTTTGCTAAGTCAGGGTGCTGCTGTTTATGTTGCTGGATCTGCAAATAAAATGCCTGCAGATGTATTGTCAGCATTGGAGGAAATCGTTTCGAATGAAACCGGGGTTCCCAGAGAAGCTGCATCGACGTGATTCGGACGCTGGAAAGGGCTGGCAAGTATCATGTTGAGGCTTGGACTTGACCTTTCTTTCTCACAACTACCATTACAATGTATTAGAAGCATGAAGGTGTATGCTTTTGGCAAATAGTGCGTTTTTCAACTGTTATGTGCGGATTTTAGCTATATTTATGGGTGAAGATCACTCTACTAAGTTAAGAATTTACTGGGAATTCATTGTTCTTAACTAATTTATGATGCACTTTTTTGGTTGCTATTATTGATTCTTTTTCTAATAATTCGTACACTTGTTTTATATTTATAAAAAGTTAGAGCTTGTGTTCTTTGAAATTTATGTTTCTGTATTTTTATTTTTTTTTGGCTCTGAACAATTGAGCTTATTTTTAATCTGCAATTGAGTTATAGCTGGACTATTTCCTATATATTTCTAGTTTTTCTTTCAATCAGTATAAAATAATCCAAATTATGATATTGCAATAATTATTGTAGGGTACTTATGAAGCCAAAACATATAGGAAACTAAAATCTATCATCTATGGAGAATGGTATGAAAGAATCCATATACTAACAAATAGAGAATTGTATTCATATTACTATTTACTCAGCAACCTGCACATTTTGCCTTTCAACCAACGAACTAAAAATTTCTCAACTATCTCAGGTGTTTCTCTTCTATAGTTTTTCCTTGTCTCATGCTCATCATCAGCTTTTCTCTTCTATAGTTTTTCCTTGTCTCATGCTCATCATCATCAAAAACCTTCTCATTATTCATCATCTGATCTGCGAATCACTCCGAGAATGCATCTTCAGCTGCAGCAGCGCCATCTCTATATACTGCTAGGGCTACCTCATGATAATCATCTTTCATGTGAATAACTTTGATTTTTTCATTATCTTCTTGCAGATTCATATTCCTACTGCCTCCAGAGAATTCTACCTCATCTAGAGCGATCCCATTATCTTCAGCTATTTGTTTTAGCATATTTTGTCTGGTTCCCAAGCTCGCTCTCTCTGTCGATAATTTCTCTACCAACTGTAATAAAACCACATTACGTGTTACTTCAAATCATATACGTCGAAATATAGAACGGACGGGCTTTTTAGGCCTCTTTTTTATGAGTCGAGTCCAGCCCTAATTCCAAATGCCCCTTGCTGGGCCAATTTTTGTAGTTCTATATTTCAGGACAAGAAAATGGACTTAAATTCACGAGAAAATATACCTTAGGATACACTCTGCAGTTATGTCTTAATTCCACAGCACTATATACAAAGTCTTTGCCGTATTTGGAAGTGAACACGCGGCGAATCTCTTGCAGCTCCGGGAACTCTCCAGTTCTCGAGGCTGCAAAGATCAAGCTCGCTACCGCCTCCTTCACCTCATCAGGACACTCCCTGCATCACAAAGTAACAATTTTTTTAGCACTTTCTCTAGTTTTTTTTTAAAGCAGCAGCAGCAGCTAGGCACTGATCACACTATTTTTTGTACCTGCTGTTTGTGATCAACTCAGCACTCTCCCCCAATATATGGCAGCACATCTCTATCATAACCAGTGCATCCAATGCATTTTCCTCCTTAATCACTTGCTCAACCTATAAAAAAGAACTTAAAACTCAATATCGAATCAATGACACATGAAAAATGTTCAGCTTATGAGGTCAAGTTAAATGAAGTTACTCGAAGGAGAGCACGTTGTTGATGAGGTTGGTGCAGCAGCTGAATCACATCGGATCTTGCTTGGGAGCACCTCACACCATGATGTTTTGCAAGAATGGCGATTCTAGAGACTGCCAGATTAGCCACCATACTTATCTTCGACGATTTCGAGCTTCTTCCCAGCAGACCATTCAGTCTCTTCCCCATTCTGCTCAACTTCTCACAAGAGTAATTATGCAACCTTTTGCATGAGATTGGTGATTTGATTTGATGAGTTTGGTTATATATAGTTTCAGGTGGATTATGATATTATTTGTGAATTGACCGGAAAGATTCAATCAGTTAGCGAGTGCAACATATATATGCTTTGAAGGTTTCTTCAATGTTGTTTACTAAATTCTTACACTTTGATTCTGGTCTGAATTAGTCTATTTGGGCGGGTCTTAGAATTCTCGACTCTGTCCAAGGCCATCCATCATTTTCTTCAACTTCATTTTTTCTTTTATTTATGATTTTTTACTTGGCTCCAGTCAATGAATTGAATTTTGACGAGAGTATGAGATGAGATTGTTTTCTCCTGTTTCTAGAGACTATTCTTATTAAATATTAGAGAATTAGTAAACTCAAGAATTGAGCCAACTATTTAAGTTTAATCAAACCCTACTAGATTAGATGTCTTGAAGCCACCCGAACCACACATCTTTTCTTTTAATTCGATTGTTTCAATTTTTTGACAGAATTAAAAATTCCAAAAACGAAACATTGCCGAACTTCATTTCAATTTGAATCTTTGCAATATTAACTAAACCAAATTCAATCAATTCTATATACCATTACATATTGGAAGCACCACATCCCTCCGTGATTCTATGTAGAATTTTAAGAATTTTTTATACTTATTTTTCTAAAATCTCCATCTTATGTCTTCTTAATCTATGTAAATTTATGTATATGTTAGCATTAGTTGAGTACCTCCCAGGAATTAAGTCATCAAAATGATGTCGATTAAGACTTGCTTCCTTTAAGCATCAAACAATTAGTTCCTTGGAATAATGCAGCCATAAATTATCCTTATAGACATTATTAATTCTTTATTTAATTAGATCACTGGATAGATTAATTGGTTTACTGAAGACGCTGTTGCTTTTGAAGTAATTAAATTGTGTAGGAATTAATGAGACGTTAACCTACTTATAAAATTAGAGCAGATTTTGAACAACATACATAATCTTTCTCATACACACTTTGTTGGTCATTTTTAGAGGTGACAAAATGGATGGGTTGGGTCGGGCCGAAAATACACCAGATTAGAAAATATTGTAGCCTAACCAAGCTCAAAACGCCATTTTTAATGCAATTTTTTCAAACCGGATCGGCCGAGCCCGACGAACTTTTGATGGTTATGGGCTGGTACGGTCTTATCCGAAATTCAATCGGGTCCATATTTTTTTAGCCCAACTCGACCCAAAATCGATCCGGCCCGTTTTGCCACCTCTAATAATTTCATATGGCACTATGATCCTCTTTTTCTCTTGTATTTAGTTTGTGATTTTTCTTGTTGGTTTATTTGATTCATTATATCATAAAAATAATATGAGGACCTCGGTTGCCTTGCTATCTTAGAGGATGATATTATTTTATACGAGCAATTATGAAATTTTATCCATTTTTCTTGATAGCTTTTGTGTGTAACTTTATTTTTTGTGAATCTGAGAGATTCTTAATCCTTGATTTATTATTTTTCCTTCCTGTTAACACACTCCCAAATGTATAATTTTGTTCCATAAATTATATCACAACGTGTTCATCTTTCCAGTACATTGATTGTCGATTTCTTCACCATATAGTTTTTCTCTTATGTATTGAAGAATTTGGATATTTTGAAGATAAAACATTATTTTTGATAGGATTATTTGATATGTATGTAGTGAAATTTGCACGAGCAAAACCGCAGCAAGTGCAAACATGTCATTTCATTCCCCATATAATTAGTGTGTAGATAAGAGCAAGCATTGAGGAAGAGAAGAGCTGAGGAAAAGCAAAATATGTGACACAAAAAGTCATACAGGTAAGAGATTAATGTTTAGTTAGCATAAATACAAGCCAAAAGGTATCGTTAGCAGCAAATTAAGATAGAAGAACACAAAAAATAAGAGAATGTTAATGATCACTAATATTCCATTGCAATAATTAGGGGTGAGCATTCGGGCGGTTCGGTTTAAAACCGAACCGAACCCGAAAAACCGAAAAACCGAATTTTTTTTAAAACCCAAACCAAACCGAACCGAAATATTCGGTTCGATTCGGTTTTAACCGAATTTAAATTATAATTAATATAAATATTATAATTATAATTAATATCAGCAATGGCATTGCTGATAGCTTTAGGTTTGAGGCTGATAAAAAACATGATTACATCAATAAATCTATATTTGACTGTTCTAATAAATAAATATTTTTATATCATTAATCTATACTGCAAAGTAAGTTGTGATAAACAAATATCGAGTACATTATTATTTGTTATTAATTATAAGTTTTTAGCTAATTTATGTTGTTATTTTGCAAGAGAGTTTGTGTGCTCATTTATATTAATTTCATGTCACCAATTTATGTTCGTGTAGTATAGACGTTTACTTGCTCCAATTTATGTTCCGGTGAAAAAAAGTTGGCCTATTTGTGTCAATTTGTGTATGAATCAACCATGTTCCAGAGGTTATTATCATCAAGTAATGTTGGCCTATAGTAACATTCTGGACGAGTCCAAGTGAGTGAATCTAACCTCGCAAATTCGATTTATCTTTGTGGTTCATCATGATCAATCATTGCGGATAGCTGAACCACAACCTCATCGTTTTAATTCATCGTCGTGCTTTGTCGTAGTCTCATATTGAGGGTGAATGAATTCTAACCAAGTATAATTTTTTTTAAAAATAAATTTCTATTTACAAATAATGACATTTCTCCGTCAACATTCGAGGACATACAACTTATTATCATATTTAAAGGCATCAAATTTAGCTTGCTTGCTTTAGAAACAAATATAGGATTAAAATAAAATCCATTGCAATATGAATCTATTTTCCATTGAAAATCAACAAACTATATACTAATATAATTATATTTCTAATTTTTGCTCATCCCTAGTTGTCATGGATTTGTGGATTAAAATAAAATCCATTGCACATTGGCTTTTATTCACCGCGTCTCTCTCTCTCTGGGTTGTCATTGATAAGTCCATTTATTTTCTCAATTATTTGCTTAATTTCCATTATAGTCTAAAAAAATATTTCAAAGTCAATTTAATCTTCAAATTTCAATTATATTTTCTATATAAGTAACACGTATTTTTATATTTAAAGTAAACACATACCAAGGTAAAGGTTTCGAAAATACTTTCTAGTTTAGTAGAAACCTGAAAAAATAAAAAATCATTATACTTTGATAGTTAATAATGGTCATTCGACTAAAATTGTGATACTAAGACTAGCTAGATCATTGGTTTGACACATCCCAACTATAAGATCAATTCATCTTTATTTGAATTTGTATGATATACTATATTTTAGTTAAAATAATATATTGATAAATTATGACAATATCACTATCTTATTATTAATTCAATAAAATGCATGTAACTTCAGAAATTATAAGCTATATATTATTGTACTATTTTAATTAAATAACTATTATCGTATATCATACTAGAGAAAAATAGTTATACGGTAATATCCCACCGACCAACCTGCTTGGGACGGAGGGATATCACGGATTAAAATAGAAAGAAAGAGATAATAAAGAAAAGAATCTGAATAAACCTATATATATATATAAAAGTATCATAACTGAGTCAGGCACAAATAGTACACCTATGACAAGGCTCTAACGAGTAGACATGTTTCAATGAGAAAATAAGATCATTTAAATAACTAATAATTCAAAATCTTGACATAAGAACATCGTGGTACAATTACCATCCCAGATAAGGTGCCTGTGCGTTTTTGGGTAAGTAGCTCAGACGTGGAAAAACAGACATATGACGCTATCAGAGACTTGGGTCCACAGTCTCAAGAATACAATGGAGGTTTAATTTACCAAGAGCATAACACGCTTGACCAGTTAATGCCTAGGTACCGTTGTCGTCTCGCTCTGTCATGCCAACTCATCAACTTAAAAATATTTGAAAAGATGTTGGGATGAGTATTAGCGTACTCATTGGGATCGAGTACCGTGTTTTAATAAAGAACATTTCATAAGCAGTTGAGAAAAGTGCATGCTAAACCACATATCATAGGGATGTTTTAAAAGTAAAATAAGTTATTCCTATGTATGCAAAACGTAGTTTTCCGAGCAGAGCTCGTAGTGCACAATTATTATCATAGTTCACCGCATCTGTGCTACCTACTGGACCATAGGGGAAAACAACATTCCACTAATGGTCAACATCGCATAAACTGGGAACTCAGCGGAATTCACCTAGCCTGGACTTCCGTGTACACTACCTCAGCCAGTACTTAGCTCGAGGCATAATCGTTAACTACTCCCGATCAAAGCCGTAGCGGTTTAACCGCTCCAAGATCAGCACCAAGCAATGAGCATAAAAACAGCATGCAATTCTCAATTTTAATAAACATCTTGGGGCTTAATAACCTGAAATACATTGTAGAAATTAGATCACACCTGTCACCGTAGTGGTACCAACTATTTATCATACTCGTACACCTCCACTAGTTGTCCTTAGATGAAAAATTAACCAGTCCTACAAGACAAGTCTAGTTCTTAAATACGTTTACTAATAAAGGATTTCTCGAAATCCAAGTCCTAGGCCCTAAGCCTGTCTATTCCCGGTCTTAAGGTTTTGAGTTGAAATATCTATTGGATATTAGAGCCTATATATCTACTTTAGTGCATGTCATGGTATGATATGCAGTCAACTGATCGTGTAGTAGCACGAAGTCACATATTTTCTTGTTAAGGCATACTTCTGTAAAAAAAATACTATTTTGTGTTGTTTTATCATAATTCACGCATCTTATTAATGCTCTAACGCACTGCGACATAACATGTATGAATCGTCAATTAATAGCATGTTAGTCACACAAGGCATATTTCACATGGGTGAGTTCCAACATTTAGTCAAATTTCAGTGTTAATTTTCAAAAAAGCACTCAAGTGACATACTTTGACGATTCATAACTCTCGACTCAAGATACATATGGCCGCATAAAGACACATTCTGGAAACCTCTAAACATGTACTACAAGTTCTAAGAAGGAATCAGATCCCAAAGAGAGTGGTTATGGAGATATGAGGTCTCCAAGTTGGCAATTTGAACAGACTTCTATACTTTAGAATATTTTTCAAGATTTTCAGATTTGGCTTAACGACGAGCGATTTTGCGAGACTCGTAACTTGTGACTCACGACGCCAAAATGGGGGAAAGAAATCATTTTGGAAACCTTGAAGGGACTAACATGTGTATCACTAGGTCAGACTCTGGAAGACATAGCACATTGCAAGATATCGAGGCTTGGCAGGTTGGACATGGACAGTTTCAGGTAGATAATTTTGGGTCAACGAGAAGCATATCTAAAGGGCTTGGTTCAAGATCAAACTTTCCAAATCGCAAGTGGACATAAAATTGAGTATTTTTCATGAATACACCTAAGTCAAAACAATAGTACAAGTAGCTCGAACATCACACGCAAAAATAGGACTTGAGTGACTCAAATAGGTAAGATGACTTGTGCAGTTTTTGATTTAAAACTCTACTACAATGGGCTGGATTTAGAAATTCACTGAGGGCTCATTAAGAAGGATCTAGGAATGATACCTATCAATTAAGAAAGATATTTGAGTCTAGTTTAATTTATACAGAGCCTCACTCAAATATTTGCAATAGGTTGGGTGCTAAAAATATTTTACGATAAGCTATCCCTGTCAAGGGGAAATTCTATAAGACATGTAAGTGTACTATCCCAATCCATATAATATTTGACAAGTGCACAGTGAGACCCCTTAAATATTCACCTCATTTCTCACCCTTTTCTATCAATATAATTAAATTATAGAATATGGATCATGTAAATATTCACTCGTTTTTCTTTTTTCTACCAATTTTTTACGCTATTTCCAACTGTAAAGCATATCAAATCTTTAACCTAAAAACTTCAAATCTTCACTGTGATTTAAGTTGAAAATATTGTAAAAACATAACGCCCAACACATGATTGTTGAAAGTTCTGCGAAAATTCTTTTGAAAGAGAGAAATTGAATAAATAAAAGAAAGGGCCCTACAAAGGTATGTATTCATCCAAGCTATGAAGTATGTTTCTTTTTCACTTCAAGTATTATTTTTTACTAATAGAATATTTATTTTGAGTCATTTGGAGATCGTTTCTCATGCTTTTATTTGTTTGTATTATTTTTTGCAAATATAATAGTTATTTTGTCATATAACCCCTCCTCAATGATCAACTCCTGACTATGCTCAATTTCTGCAATACTGTCAGTATCTCATGCAAGATAGTGGAAACATTCATGTTGGACCATCAACTTATCCATTTAAACATCCTTATCCATCAAAAGTTTGTAGTCTTCTCTCTAATATATATACACAATTATATGTACAAATATACATCCACACAAACTAAATGAGTGTTTTGTATTGTAAGTAACATTGTGCAGGTAATTTAAGCATCGTCTTGGTGATTTACCAGTCAAGCATCTCAGAAGACATGCACTTTGGGAAGACAATTTTTATATATGATTTTCGAGAGACAAGACCTTTATCTTATGCCTATCAAATTGTGAAGGAAACACATAGTTTTGGAAGATATAATTTTTGTATCAAATGTGAAAATTGGATTAGGCTAAAATAATACTTTAAAGACAATTTTAATTTAGCATATTCAAAGTTGTTTGTTATAATTTACAATTTGAAGTGTACAAATTTTATTTTTAGTTGTGTAACATTTAGTAGGTAATTTAATTCACGATAATTAGGCATTGTTAAAAGAGTTAGTTGCAAATGTGAGAAGGGTTTCATTTGCAGAGAAAAGGTGTTATTTTCCTTACAAATTTTAAATAAAACGTGAGGAAAAGTTTGAACTTCATTAAATTAATATGAGTTATAATATTGATATAATATCCATTATTGGAGTTTGAGGCTCGTAGTCATAAAATTATTACTATTATTCTTTATCTATTAATCTTTCTCTGATATTTTACGTGATCCATTTCAAGATGTAAATAAAAATTCCATTAAGAATTTAAGTGAAAGTTTGATATGTTTTACAACTGTAAATGGTGTAAAATTTGGTAGAAATGGGTGAGAAATGAGGTGAATATTTAAGGGGTCCCACTATCCACTTATCACATATTATATGGATTGGGGTAGTACACTTACATGTCCTATAAAATTTTCCCCCTGTCAAGACAGTGTTGCCCAGTTTATTTGTAAATTCCGTAATAAATAGTAAACATTTTTATAAAAATTTGGAAAATTGCAGAAAGCTTCTAGACATACTATATTATGTTTCTAAAAAATTTGGACATTTTCCTAATAGCCAAACTCTAGATGTAAGCTAAATACAGTAGGCTTTGGACATGGGATTTCGAGCAGTGAGTTTGAAAAATATAATTAAAATAGTAAAACACTTTGGATTGACTTGAAATTTTACAGAGACATGACAGACACGTTTGATTACAACATAGTTAAATTTGGTATTCATCGGAATACTAAGACCTAGTCAATTAATTCCACGCATTTACTGTTCGCGCAGGCAACTTCCAGTTTTCATGAAACTTATGCTTCTTGCAAGCATTTCGACAAGCACTTCATGGGCATACACATAACACAAGAAAATAGTTAACTTATCACCCAATTCACATCCAAGCTCATAAAGTTAACATGCATATATCTCAAGATCAACATGCGATGGTAATATGCTATAGTTACACAATTTGAAAACATGCAACTCTATATCGTCAACATACCACCTCATCCCTTCACTATACTACCAAGATCAAGCAACTAAACATTCATGCATGTTCGCCGATGGGTTCCTACATGTTTCAGGATAGAGAAAATCACCTTGGAATACAATTTTAATAAAAGCCGAAAGGAATGGCTCACGACTGGAGTAAGCGTCTGGGCCCTCCCCTTGAAATAGAGCTCAACTCTTCTTCAAGCATGGTGGAAAGTGGCTTTAGAAGCGTCTAAGTTGTCGGCCTCCGTGCTTGTCCGAGAAGGGGAGAGAGAGAGCTCGACATTTGTGGGGGTTGTCTTGGGTGTAAAGCATCCTAGAAGAGAAAGGGACAAAAGAAGAAGTTGGACTCGTAATGTAGATAGAAAACCTAGAGTTGGATCGATGCATCTGGGTGGTGGCGTTGCAAGAAGTAGAGCTAAAAGAAATCTTGAGAGTGTGAAAGTGGGTATGGAAATAGAAGGGGTGCCAAACTCACGGGGTTTAGAGAGAGGATTTGGACACTTCATGAGATAAGTGTTCCACATGCCTTCCCTATGGTATTAAGTCCACACATCCCACCCCTTGTGCCCTAATGCGAGCCCACCAAGTAACTAGGCGCACACATAGAGCTATAAATAAGTCAAGCTATTCGTGAACTATTCGGAGCTCGACTCGATAAAAGTTCAGATGAGTTTGTTTAGTGAAGCTCG
Source organism: Salvia rosmarinus (assembly GCA_036937905.1). Lineage (NCBI taxonomy): Eukaryota > Viridiplantae > Streptophyta > Magnoliopsida > Lamiales > Lamiaceae > Salvia > Salvia rosmarinus. Next base: position 5,778,939 of record CM072816.1, read on the forward strand.
TTAGCTAAACAAATCAAGCTTGAGCATGGTAGTATTCGGCTTGTTAGCTCGTGAACAAGTTCGTTAACTGATTCAACTTAAAAATATAAAATTATTAACTAGATATAATTATTTTATTTCTATAATTAGTGATTATTGTGTTAAATCTCTTAACTACTTTTATTTGTTATAAGAAATCAATAAATATATTGTGTTATTATGGATAAAATAATTTATTTTTTAAAATAAAGTAATTAATATTTTAAATATATATCTAAATTTGGAAAGTTTGTTTGGGTTCGACTAAAGCTCGAATAAGCTCGTGAGATCGAAATATTCGATAAATAAAATTCGAGACTCGACTCGATACCAAACAAACCAAACTTAAGCACGATAATGTTCGGCTCGACTCGGTTCGATTACACCCTACGCACACACACTCAACACCCAAAATACACGACACATACATAAACACAAACACATAGTCACACTTACAATCTCACTACCACTCACATGCATACTAGCACACGCACACACCTTCACGCATCTGCACATAGGGGTGAGCAAAAAATCCGAAAACCGAATATCCGATCCGAACCAAACCGAAATTTAAAATTCGGTTCGGATTTTTCGGATTTTCGGATCGGATCGGATTGAAATTTTTCAAAATTTTGGATTTTCGGATCGGATCGGATTGGATTTTTTAAATCCGAAAAAATCCGAAAATCCGAATTATATATAATTTATATATAAATAATATTTTATTTAAATATTTTTAAATTTAATATAAATATATATAAGAATTAGCAAAATTGATTTCGGATTTTCGTTTTTCATAATTTCGGATTTTTCGGTTCGGTTCGGATTTTTTAATAAAAAAATCGGATTTTCGGATTTCGGATTTTCGGATATTCGGTTCGGATCGGATTTTTTATCTCTTAAAATTCGGATTTTCGGATCGGTTCGGATTAAGCAAAAATCCGAACCGAAATCCGAATGCTCACCCCTATCTGCACACACACTTGCAAACACAATGTATATGTAAATATGTTATAATACACTTACAATTATTTGTTAGGCAACACCATGGACAACATGCACTGACTACTTAAATAAATATAAGTAGTTATGTATATATATATGCGCTTAATTTCCTGATTAAGCTATGCATCTTAGTTTACTTGTTACGTATTCCAAGTCGTAGCACAGAGTTCCCATAGGGAGTTCATAATTAATCACCTAAGCATATGCATGTTATTTTATCTAAACTTTTAATTGTCAAGTAACAGATTTGTTTATGCACGTAAAATGCAACACTAATGGTTTAAATAATATGAACCCAATTTGCATAGGAATTAGGTGCTCAATATGTATCTTATATTTCTATTTAAGAGATAATAGTTCTCTACAATTATAGATACTTTCATATATAATAAGGTAATTGCTTCTTGTAGCTATATATGTTTTATTATTACTAAGTATTATTATTGAGTTACATAGTGACACTTAATTCAATTAATCAAGCAAAGATATTTATAGTTTCAAAATTTATTTACGTACCTTGATATTGCATGTCAAAGAGAAATTATTCGAACTCTTAATTGATTTTAAAGAAAAGTTCTCCTTATAAAAAAGAAATTTATTATTAGCACCTTTTATTAAGGAGGTTTTTCAAACAGGTAGCTCTCTAGGATATTACATATATGGGTGGCTAATCGGGTCGGGTCGGGTACCCTACCCGAAAAAATCGGGTACCCGACTCCGATAATGCCTAAAATATATTGGGTACCCTACCCGACCCCGACCCGATTTTGTAAATCGGGTACCCGAATACCCGAGTCGGGTACCCGAATCGGATATTCGGGTACCCGAATACCCGACTTAGTTTTTTTGTTTTTTGTTTTTATTTTATATATAAATCTATATATTTATTGTAAGTATTAGTTTATTAGAATTAATACTATTAAATAATAATAAAATTCTTCATAGATGCACTTTTTGTTTTTGTTTTTGTATTTATTTATTTTATTTTTATATTTGTATACAAATCTATATATATGTTGTCATGTTACTAATAACTGTGTTAGCTATATATATGGATATTCCCATGGTGTTATGATAGTATTTTTTTTCTTTGTGTTTATTTATTTATTTTATTTTTATTTTTGTACATAATTTTAGATATAATGTTAGCTATATACTCTCATTTGCCAAGTTATAATAGCATATCACGTATTTAAGGGTATATGCTATTTTCAATATTAAGTTATCATTTATAAATTTCACATATTAAAATTAAGAATAATAAAACTATATTACAATATATTAATTATATATTTAAATATATAAAAATATATCAAATATAAATATTTTAAAAAATCGGGTATCGGGTATACCCGATACCCGACCTCACCTAAAAGCCATATCCGACCCCGACCCCTACAACAGATTTCGGGTGTCAGTGCACCGATACCCGAAATTCCAGTCGGGTATCGGGCACCGATACCCAAATAGTCACCCCTAATTACATATATACTAATAAATCGAGTTTTATACTATACACAATCAGTTTTGTATTGATCTCTAAATTTTATACAATTCATTATTAAATTAAAAGAGGAATATAATCATATAAAAGTTTCTCCTCATAAAAAATACTACTATAATTTTCTTTTATCAATATATAATAACTTTAAAATTCTCGATCATATTCCATCCATAATTCCACGCCCAAATCTAGCACACTCCAAATTGCGCATGCACTTTTGTCATTTCTAATTTTATCCAAACACAAAGAACCTCAAGGCACCGCTCCACGTCATCAATACGTGGTCGTTACTCATTGGCTGCCACCAGGTGGTTAGTGACCCCGCTGTTACTCAATCATTGCCACCCACCAAGTATAAAAACAGTGACTGACTTTAAAGCTAACGTTTCTACTCCGATTTGCGTCTCTAATATTTCTCTCTCCTCTTTTTTCTCTCTGTATAGTTGTCCGCATACACGCCTCTTCGGCGGCCACTGGAGATCGGAGACGCCGTCTCGTAAGGTACGACGACGTCACAGAAAGATAAACACTACCCAAGATGAAGATTTTCGTAAAGACTCTGAAAGGCTCGCACTTCGCCGTCGAAGTGAAACCCGAGGACACTGTATGAGCTCTATCACCGTTAATTTGGTTCTGTATATCGTGAATTTCCGAGTATCAGTTTGGGTTTGTCTATATTTTATTTGAATTGCTTTATGCTGTAGTGGATTGGACTGTTATTAGGGTTTTCGAATTTTATTAGATTTTGTTCGCTGTTATTGCGTTTGCGGTCTTTGATTGAGATATAATTTTCTCATCTTTTTACAGGTACTTCAATTTTTTATGACTTATGATTCGTACGTTGTAAAATTGAATTCTTTTCCTTGTCCCTCGAATTGGTCTGTTTAGTGAACTGTTGGTTATAATTATCAATTTCAACATGTACACAAATTTAAGTATTTCTAGAGAACGGTAACCAGATTTCCAGTCATATTTTCAGCGCCCGTAATGTCACTAGAACTGTTGCTGTTTCATGAGAAGCAATTCTTGTAAAGTTGAGCATTAGTAAGTACTAAGTTAGGAGACGGAAGAAACCGACTGTTGTTGCTACTTCTCTCTGCTGCACTTATTAAGCTGTGTTATTCTGTGCTTCCTTTTGGAAGAAACTCACTTGTCTAGCCTCTGTTTCTAAGCTGAGCATCTATGCAGTTTTCGTCATTGTAAATAGTTCCCACACGTCCTAGTAATGTTATATTTTTTAGGAACTTTTTAAGATTGCTACGGAATTGTGAATGAAATAAGCACAGTTGACTGGCGTGCAATTCCTCTTCTTTACCCAGTGAAAAGATTTTTTTTTTTTTTGAATGTTCGTTTCTCAGATTTCACTGCTGTATATGTTTTCTTTGGAACTATTATATTACTGTTCTTGGAAAAATGCTACTTTACATTGTTCCATTATGTTTTAGCAATGTACATGTTTCTTTCTCTTTTCTGATTGTGGTTTATTTAATCTTCTTTTCTTTTTGATCTGGTTATTAGGTGGCAGATGTGAAGAAGAGCATTGAAGAAGTCCAGGGATCTGGTGTCTACCCTGCTGCTCAGCAGATGCTTATCCATCAAGGAAAAGTACTTAAGGATGAGACAACTCTGGAGGAGAACAAAGTTGCAGAAAATAGTTTTATTGTGATTATGCTGACCAAGGTAATTTGTTGCCTGACATATGGACTAGCCACTTCTCCAGTCCATTTTACTATATAATTATGTTAATAGTGTGGTCTTTGTGTATATAATACCTCAAATAAAAATACACAAAACACCTGTATCACCAGGAAGCAAATTTGTGTTTTCATCTGACGTGTTTTCATTCCCTATGGAGGCTAACATGTGCTTAGACAACGCATCACAAAATTATATAATTATATCTGATTGCATCATTTTGCAAACTTTGTAGACCAAGGCTTCATCAAGTGGAGGAACTGCATCTGCTCCACCATCGAATACAGTAAGCTGACATGCCTGCTTGCTTACCATTTAGCAAAAGTATATATAGTGGTGGTAATTAGAAATATATAACTCTGAACATCCTCATAAACATCAGTTTGTTAGTCATAACTTGTTCGAGCTGGGCAGAATGGTGCTTTTTCATGCTGCTTTCTTTTAGATGTTGAGATTTAGTTACTCAAGAAATTATGTGATTTTAATTTTTTGCTTGTGTTTTAGATCATGGGTTGGTTGCCTTAATTGGTTGTAGTCTTGTTTCAAGTCATGTTTGGTTTTGCAAGGTTTACAATGTTTTGCTCAACTCTTCAATCTCTGGGATTGAGTTTGCCATTCAGAGAGTAAAGTTTGTTTCTTCTTCTGATTATGATTATTGAATCAATCTCCCAGAGTTGGTTGAGAGAGTTTCATTTTATCCTTTTCGTCATTGAAAAATTATTTTGTGTATATACTAGTGCCTCTTGTTGATTTCACAGTTTCACTGGCACATGACTAAAAACATATGTTTGTACATGAGTGGCAGCATCTATTTGTAATTTCCCATTTCTCTTTGTCCCATTCTGAAAGTTATTGTGTTCCATACAATATCATGGTCCTAGAATATATTTAATTCATACTATACTAGTTATTAATGTAATTTCTTTTTATTGGCTGGTTTATGTAATTACCTCTTAGCCACAACCTGCGAGCAATACATCTCAGCCAACGTTACCTGTGACAGCAGCTCCTACACCTGCACCAACTGTTGCTCCGTGAGTTCATCTTGTTCTAGTTTCAAGCTGTGCGGCTAAGAATTCTTCTTTGTTAAGTTTCTTATCTTGGATTATTTCCCCCTTTTCTCTATAAATTGCAGTGTGCAATCAGCTCCTGAATCTTCTCCTGTTCCGGCTCCTTCTCCTGCCCCTGCTCCGTTAGTTTCATATGATCTCTTCATCAATCTAATAAATACTTTATAAGGACGTTCTTCCTAGTTCCTAGTATTATTGTTGAATCAATTTATTGGGTTCGGCTCGAACAGTTCAGCAGATGTGTATGGTCTAGCAGCATCAAATCTTGTTGCTGGAAGTAATCTGGAGTCCACTGTTCAAGAAATTGTTGACATGGGTGGAGGAAGTTGGGATAGAGATACAGTTGTTCGTGCCCTAAGGGCTGCATTTAATAATCCTGAAAGAGCTGTTGAATACCTCTATTCTGTGAGTATTCTTCCAAAATCATGAGTATTGCCTGTGATTTTGTTATTTCAGCTATATCTCATGAGTATGACTGTAAAGGTTTAGAAGGATATTTTTGCTGTAAGATTAATTATTTCTTCTTATAACCTTGGAGAAGAATAACATCTCAGGGTATTCCAGAGCAAGCAGAAATTCCTCCTGTGGCTCAACCTCCTGCAGGTGGGCAGCCTGTAAACACTTCATCCGAGGCTACTCAACCAGCTGTACCGCCCAGTGGTCCTAATGCTAATCCTTTGGATCTTTTTCCTCAGGTAAGAGTTTTACTGAGAAACCAGCTAATTAGAATGCAACAGAAGTATTAATTTCAAAAATAAGAGATGTTAATTGTTTGCTATTCCTTGGAGTCAGGGTCTTCCAAATATGGGTTCTAATGCAGCAGGTGCTGGCACATTAGATTTTCTTCGTAATAGTCAGCAGGTAAAAGAGATACTTTTCTGAACCTGGTTTCTACTTGTTAGGAAGTTGGATTGTTAGATACTTAATTTTTGGTCCATTCCTCATGTTTCTGTTTTCTTGTTGTCTAATGGTATTGCTCTATTAACATCTTCAGTTTCAAGCCCTACGCGCCATGGTGCAAGCAAATCCTCAAATTTTGCAGGTACTATTAGTTGTCAATCTAGGCTTCCGATGTAGGCATTAATAGCAATCTTCTAATGGTGTCATGTTTCTGTTTGCAGCCTATGCTCCAAGAACTTGGAAAGCAGAATCCACAACTAGTAAGATTGATCCAAGAACACCAGGCCGACTTCCTACGCCTAATAAATGAACCTGTTGAAGGGGATGGGTAAGAAATTGGATTTTGTCACTTCAATATCCTCATGTTGTGTTTGAATGAAATATCTAGGTTTCTTGAAGGAATTTCGGGGAACTTTGAAATAATTTTCCATGAATTTTGTGGTATGAAGTTCTTAGTTCTTAAGTACTGCCAACATTAATGTTTATCAGAAATATACTTGGGCAACTCGCTGAAGCAATGCCACAGGCTGTGACTGTTACTCCTGAAGAGCGAGAAGCAATTGAGCGTGTAAGATTTCCTTCTTTCCAGTGGATCACTTTGTGTATTTTTTCATGTAATTTTAGTTCAACATTGTAATCAGTCTCATTTAGTTGGTTCCTTACTTCCTTAGTCCCGTTGCATTCTGTATTTTGTAATTGTACATCTTAAGTTTCCTGTTAAGACCCGGGTTTTTCATTTTTTATGAATGCTGGACCTTGTTAGTCTGATAAGTATCCTGAGTTCTGAAGATGACACATTTGGTTTAGTTCATAAATTCGGTAGCCTAAGTATTATTTCCCATTTCTATCTCTACGGGAATGGATTTTTATTGGTCTGATAGCAGCAAATCTAGAGAGAAGATCTTAAAAGTGTTTGTTTCCGTGTCTTGATTTGCAGCTTGAAGCAATGGGTTTTGATCGAGCCTTGGTACTGGAAGTCTTCTTCGCATGCAACAAGAATGAAGAGCTGGCAGCGAACTACCTGCTCGATCATATGCATGAATTTGATGAATGAAGGCATTGCAATTGAGGATCTCGTGAGTTTTACCTTGTTTAAAGAACTTATCCTTGCCGCTTGGATTAACTTTTAAATATCATTCACAGTGGCTATCCTAGACAGTATCTTTTGGATACACAAGGTAGAAGCATTCTTAAAAAATTGTGGTTTTTTCTTGAACTGCTAGTCTCTGTTTTAGGCATTACATTTGGCGTTTGATTCCAAGGCTTCGATTTGGTTGTTCACCGTTTCTAGCATTGGCGCCCAGTATGAATGCTTCGTTTTATTCTTTTCATATTTTCTTTAATCTTGATGAGCTTCTGTTAGAGTCGATAGTTTTGAATACTGTTTGAATTATGCAGCGAATTAATTATATTAGATCGATCACTTAATTTGATTTATTCTGGACATGATTCCTTACATTCGTCGGTTAGATAAATAATTTTGAAGTGTCTTCAAGATGAAGATGTCTTTGGTTGGCTTCGTCTCTCTTTTTTGTTTGATGGGGGTGAATGGATCGTTATATTGGTAAAAGCATGGATGGTTTATAATTGGATGAAAAGCAGAGTTTGGTGGACAAATTCAAGGGTTTAGAGTGTGTAGATTTGATGCTATACCTTTATGCATTGCGTATCTCCATATTCTTCAAGAGTTTAGAGGTAAATTTGATGCTACAGATTCATGCATTGCAGACCTCCATATTCTATAGATTCCTATAGATCTCTAATTGGTGTGGATCAAGCCAATTAGAATCTTAATTATTAGATGTATGCATTTAATTTAGATTCTCATTGATAGAAATTCTAATTAAGTTCGATCATTATCATCAATAGGGATAAATATATTGTCATATGTCTGCATCATGATGGAATGTAATGCATAGAAGTGTAGCAACATATTTACAGTCTAGTCTTGTAGTAATAGCTGAAAACTATGCATAAAATTATCTCTATTGCAAGCAGCCAGATTAGGGTAATTATCGGATTATGTTCTAAATTATTTGATTTGTTCCATTGTCGCATTAAATTCTAAATTATTTGATTTGTACTAAAAATGTCTTGAACTTTCAATAATATCAATAAAAGATTTGAACTATCGATATTATACTAAAAATGTCTTTCCTAATGTTTTGTATTAATGAAATGCAATCCGAGATTTTCATATGGTGAAAGTTAGTTCATATTTTCAGTAGGTTAATGAGTATTATTAAAAGTGAATTTTATGTTGAGCATACCATAAAATTGTTTTACGGGACTTGATAAATGACCATTGACATAAAAATGTAGAATTTTTAAGTGATGATTTTCATGAAGATTTTTAAGGGTTGTGACAAAAAATTTGTAGACAACACAATACAACTAATGAGATTTATATCATACAATATTTCATTTGGATTTTTTATGTTGTAGAAACAATACTCTTATTCTCCTACTAGTTCTATCAAAGTCAATACTTTCTCTGATAAAATGAACCATGAAATATTTTCTTTATTAATAGAAACTATACTGTTAAATAACCTCACGAGTCCAAAATATTAATCTCATCTTTAGTAAAAAATTGTAGACTTATGAGACTCTAAGATGACTTTTCACAAAGTTTTGAATAAGTAGGCAAAAATCATCTAAATTCTATATCAACAAAATGGATACAGTTAAAAAATATAAATCTAATATTCAGTCAGAGAACAACCCTAACTACGTAAAAAGAGATATAAAATGCAATGTGATGTTCACCAACAATTGTAAAAAAAAAACCAAATGTATTCATGTTTATTGTCTTCCATCAAATTCGTCATTTGATGATCATCAAACAAAATAAAAACCAAATATATTTGTGTTTATAATAAATGATGACTAAACAGAGCCATCATAAACCTTTTAAAATTATTCTGTTAGAAACGATGTCGTTTTTGTCGCCTGAAAATCCTAGTCAACATTCCATTGATCAAAAACATTAGGGAGGATATTTTTGGTACAATATCGATAGTTCAAATATTTTATTGATATTATTGAAAGTTTAAGACGTTTTTGAGACAAATCAAATAATTTGAGATTTAATCCAATAATTACCATGATTTTGTATATGTCCGTACCGAATAGTGTTGTTCATGTAAGCTTGTAAGACTCAAAAGACCCTTGCGATTGGCCAATCAACTTGACTATGAATAATTAATTAAATCACAACAACTCATTAAATTTTGATTTAAGATTAGGGTCAATTGTTTTAAAGATCGTTTTAAATTAATACAAAACAGATTCAAATAGGCTCAATAATTTAAAGCACTTTTGTAGAAGGTAGTATCTTTCAAGGATGTTACTATTGGTAGAGTAGGAATGCTTATGAACAAATGCCTTTAAGTTCGAAATTCATTATTGTCGTCGAGTCTGTCATACAAAATTTTCTTTATATGATTTACGAATAGGAATGTTTATGGACAAATGCCTTTTAAGTTTGAAACCCACTATTGTCATTGAGCCTGTCATAAATTTTTTTTTATATGATTTATTTCTGCATAATTTGCAGTTTATTATTAGGACGAAAATTTTAAGTAACTGATATATTAAGTTTGATATTCTTCTTATCTCATATGTTAAGTTTGCTACCATTTTTTATCAATTATATAATTTTATCATTTAAAATATAAAAAACACACACGGATTCACACGCACAACTTACACAATCACTTTAATTCCCCGGCCAACCCTCCCAGCGGCCAACCATCCCTCTCTTCCCTCTGTCGGCGGCCAACCTCCATCCATCTTCATTTTCCCGGCTGTCAACCATCACTTCCTCCCCTCTACCGGCGGCCAACCCCCTCCTCCCCCTTTTTCCGGCGGCCAACCTCCATTAGACATGTTGTAGGGCCGGGCCCGACGGTTCGGCGGTTCGAAAAGTCGAGGCCCTAGCCCAGCCCTACAGATAGAAGCCGGTTTAGGGCCACGCCCGGCGGTCCCAGTTCGGTTCGGCGAGGCCTGTCGCGCAGCGATTTTGCATCGGTTCGTTCTCTCTCGTCCGAGCTTCGATTTTCGATCCGTTTGCGCTCACGAACTCGTATCGCAATATACTTAAACTCTTATGAAGGGTAAAATCTCCAATTCTATCTCAATTTTCCTGAAAATTCAATCAAATATGCAACGGCTCTAAGGAGGCCCGCCGGTTTCGGGCCTCTCTTCACTTGAACCGAGCCCGTCCCTAGGCCCTAGCTCCCGGTTTCGGTTCAGGCCCGTTGACCACCGGTCCGGGCCCGAACCGTTGACTTTAGGACCGGGGCGGTCCGGAAAGCCCTTGCACGTCTAACCTCCATCCCTTCCCATATGTTTCCCGGCGGCTAACCATCCCTCCCTCCCCTCTGTCGTCGGCCAACCCCCTCCCTCTCCCTTTTCCCGACGGCTAACCCTCCCTCCCATTCCCATCTGTTTTCCGGCGGCCAACCTCCCTCCCTTCCTTCATTTCCCAGTGCCAACCCATGCCAACCTCCTCCTTCCCGTCCCGTCTTTTTTACTGTGATGAAGGATATTTTTGTAATTTTAATTATAAATTGATAAAAAGAATAGTATGTTAGTATATGAGTTAAATTAAGTAGGTATGTTAACATTTGGGGCAATTCTCTCCATTAACACTTATTATTATATATTTATCTAATGTATCCGGCTGTGGACTACTCTTGTGTCTCGTCATTGAATAAAAAGTATCTCTGATTTAGACGTTGTTTTTCATTGTAAATTCTCTATAAGAAGCGGTTATTTACATTTTGAATTACTCTATTATTCCGCAAAAGCACTTCCATTGATTGTTCGAGATAGGAGGATTCATCAATATTGACATAAACCCAAAATTTGGCACCATTGTGAACCTTTGCCTAACAGCTCTTCACTATTTAATAAGGTTATTGGCAGGGGCGGAGCCACATAGGGGCCCCCAACTTTTTTGAAAAAAATAGTTATATATTTGACATGTAGAATAATATTAAAAGGGATTATCTAGCCTGATGGTTAAGGTACTTTCTTATTTCTGGGAGAACCTGAGTTCGAAACCCCGTAGGCGGCATCTGTTCTTTTCTCTCTCTTTTCTTCCTTTTTTTCTCCTGTTTCTCTTTCTCGTTTCCTTCTTTTTTTTTTTCTTTTTTTTTTGGTTTGTGCTTTTTTCCCTCTCTCTCTATTCTATTTCTTGTTTTTATTTTGGGATCTTTTTTTCTTTTTTCTTTTTTATATAATTTGTTTTATGTTGATAAAATATATATGCAAATAATAACACTATGTGAATTAATTCTTAGCTAAACATATGTGCTCTCTATAAATATTTAATAACTAAATCTATTGTAGTCTAATGAGTTAGGATTTTTATCTCTCATTTAGGAGATCTTGATTCGATTCCTTTTAGTTATATATTTTCTTTTTCTATACTTATTTTCTTTTATTTCATTTTTCTTTCTTTTACTTTCCTTTATCTTTTTCTTATAATTTGTTTTATGTTGATAAAATGTTATTTCTTTTATTTTTCTATAATTTATTTTATATTGATAAAATAAAAGATATATGCAAATAATAAAGTTTTATATGTTAATTAATATTACCATTCAAATTTCTAAAAGGATTATAATAAACTCATTATATTATTAAATTATTATTATTTTTAGAATTTTATTTTATTACCTTTTAAAATTATAATTAATTGGCCCCCTGAAAAAATTTCCGGCTTACACTTTGGGCCTATTGGTATGTAGCAGTAGATCGAGGACTGTATTGAATATAAATAAATAAAATTGACGATTATTCATATATGAGATTTTCTAGAACTGTTAAAAGTAGATGATATCATGCCATTCTTACAATTTGATGTGTTCACTAAATTGAGCTAGGTCGAGTTTGGCCAATTTGCTTCTCATGTATATTTTGTGAGTTATGTTATATTCCTCCATTCTCAATTTTGTTCTTATTTTTCTTTTGATACGTCCTTAATATTTGTTCTTATGTCATTTATGGACACTATTTTATAATTTATTATCTTTAATAAGATCATTTATTTACATATTTTACCACAGATGACCACCCATATCTAAAACTAACTAATTTAATATTATATTGATATGAGATATTTTTTCCACTCACAAAATATTCAACAACTTTTATTAAAACTCAGAATTCTCAGAAACATAAATGAGGGACGGAGAGAGTACAAGATTGATTTTTTTTTGGAAATCACAGATAATATTTGCATATATTTTTCTTGTTATTCTTGTTATAATAATAATACTGAAAAAAGGTCAACTTAATTCGTTGCCCAGCTTGCTCTACGGTGAAAACAATTGCGATAGCAAAGTTTTTTTTTTTTTTGAGATAGCAATTAGCAAACATTGGCATATCTATTGATGTGATGTTGGGTATAAGTTTACTAAGTTTAGTCAAAATAACGAATCGACTGTGGCGTGGATAGAATCGTTTTATGATGGATGTTTTTTTTCCCGGATAACCTTTTATGATGATGGATGTTACATGAATTTCATTTTCCAAAGAGATTCTTAAGATTCGAGTTTGCGTAAGGGGAAATCATTCCTTTTTTTTTAGGTAAAAATTATTATTAAGCATCTCCAATTATTAATTCTACTATAGAGTTAATTATACACTATTATATATTAAAATATAGAGTAATTTATATTCATCTATAACAGTTAATTCTATATTTCATTTAACGAAATAATATTCTATATTTATGCTTTCTCATATTAAATCAATTTTTGATGTAATTATTATGTCATAAATATTTATGTTTAGTTATATTTATGCTTAATCATATTTAATTATAATAAATATAATTTAACTTAAATATTTTTAAATTCAGTTATTTATTTAAATGTTGTAGAATGATTCATTTAATTCAATACAAAACTAATATTACATAATACTTTGAGAAAGTATAAATTACATGAAAATAGAAATTAATTTTTTTAATGGAATATTCCTCCCATAAGTGATGGATCAATGCATCACAAGTACAAGGTGAGTTGCTTTATCTTTGATTTTTCTATAATGTTTAAATAATTTTTAAATTAACTTGTTTCATTTGGTATTGTTTCTATAATGTTTTATGCTCAATTTAACACTATTTAAATATATTAATAAATGAAACTAAACATAAACTAATAAAAAAAGTTATATCATCAAGATATTTGAACTATACTTTAAAATAAATTCATCAATATATATAATAATAGTAATACATAATTATAAAAAGAAAAAGAAAAAACGAAGCAAAAATTATATTAAAAAGATGAAAAAAACTTGAGTGAAATCACCACCGTGAAATTTCAATTGTTTTTTATTAAAATAATTATATATTAATTATGATGAGTAAGGATAATTAGATTTTATTAATTTATAATTAAATTTATTAAATCTTCATTTATTAATTCATAATTATGGTTTATTAATTCATAATTAAGGTTTATTAATTCAAAATTAGGGTTTATTATTCAAAATTAGGGTTAATTAATTCAAAATTAGGGTTTATTAATTTATAATTAGGGTTTATTAATTCACAATTAGAGTTTATTAATTCAAAATTAGGGCTTATTATTCAAATTAGGATTTATTAATTCATATTTAGGGTTTATTAATTTATAATTAGGGTTTATTAATTCATAATTAGGATTTATTAATTTAAAATTAGGGTTTATTAATTCACAATTAGGGTTTATTATTCAAAATTAGGGTTTATTAATTTATAATTATAATTAATTCCAATTAGGGTTTATTAATTCAAAATTAAGATTTATTAATTCATCTTAGGGTTTATTAATTCACAATTAGAATTTATTAATTCCAATTAAATTTTATTAATTCAAAATTAAAATTTATTAATAATGATTAGAGTTTATTAATTAAAAATTATTATTTATTAATTTACAATTGAGATTTATTAAATTAATTAATTTTAATTAAAATTAATTTAATAATAACTAAAAAAAATTGATGGTCTCACTGTATGTGCGGCGCGCACGGAGACCACCCCAAAAAAGATAGAGGGGTGAACAGCGTACCCTACATATAAAGGATATTTTTCATCTCCTCTAATAGAGCGTGACGTGAAGGTTATTGTTGGAGCAACTTTCCAATTGCAAAATAGAGTTTCACTCTACCATGCGTCTTTGAAGATGCTCTAAGTTCTCTCTCCTTTACACAGAATGTATCCTACTTTGAGAAGTACTTGAGATCCTCTATCCCAATTTTTGGTATCCAACTCGTCTGACTTTTTTATTCTCTCTCCAATTTCAATCTTTAGTGCTTTAGTTAAATTTATAATTATCGATTAAGATTTATTAATGGAATTAGGGTTTATGATTACCTTTTTAAGTTTAATTTATATTGTTTAGTAATAATTGATTATTTTCATAATTATGGTACATATTTTTTAAGTTTTTTAATCTTAAACGTTAATTAAGATAAAATTATATGCATTATCGAAATAACCCAAGTTGTCTTTAGGACACAAACAACTAAGAAAAAATAAGGTAAGATGATAAAACTATATAAAGAAATCAAAAAATATTATCGCCAAAAAGTATGGCAGAACTCTTCTCTTTCTCTTATAAATTTCATTAAATAAAAGAAAGAGAGAAAAAAAGTCTCACAATAAATAATACTCCATACGGTCACAATAAGTGCATCATTTATGAATGGCATAGGTTTTAATGAATTTTTTGATGGGTGTTGTTTGAGTAAAGAAAGAGCGTTACTATATATTAGGTTGTGTGAGTGGTAGAAATAATTTTTGGTAAATAATAAGTGGTTGAATAATAAGGAGTAGTGTCCTAAAAATGAAAGTGATACATTTTTTGTGGACGTTGAATAAGATAATTATGATACACTTTTCATGGACGGATAGAGTAAAATATATTGTTAATAACAATATTAATTGTGGACAAACAAAACTAAAAGGACACCCTAGAAGAAAGAGTTACTCTCCAACAAATAAAAGCTAAAGAGAAGTTGATCACTTTTCTTTTTAGGAAAAATGAATTTAATCACATTAGGGCAACGATCATATAAAATCGTCCATGTACGACAGATAACATCATGACTATGTTAATCACGTTATAAGTGGTTGGGAGTTGAAGGTTGAAGAACCTATCTATTAATAAATATAATCGCCACATTTGACGACCTCTTTGATTTTTGACCCTTAATTTGTATTTACACTTTAAAATAGCACTTTAGATAAATATCCACCTTTCGACTTGATTTCGATATAACGTCTAACTAAACTACTACCACCAACAATTTCAATCTCCTTCAATAAATGACTTGATGATCAACCTATTTTTATTCGTGGACTCGAATATTAGACTTTTGTTATTTAAGCACGATTTTTTTTTTTGTATGTGCCTCAAATTTTTATTAGAAAGTGTTTTAGGTTATTATGGATAGGGTCGAACTCAAATTAAAGATTTTTACTTACATCTTTTAGAAGTTCGATGGAGCTTAATTTCGTACGTCCAACATATGTATTTCGTGGCAAAATGCAAGTCGACCAACTATTATAGATGCTAATATAATTTGGGTAGTGCTAAATGTACATAGCTCGAACATAGTTGGACGTTACCATTAGTAAAGATATTAATAAGAAATCTGAGAAAACTTAAATATTTGCGCATATTAATTTCTGACTGGAAAAAACATATTAACAACTTTTATCTATAATGGTTAATTAATTCAACCAAAATAAATCTGAATTGAGTTTTTTTAATTGCATAAATCTGTGAGCCATGGGGTCGCAATAAATGTGTGAGAAACGGTTATCTTTGAGGATAGTCTGTCTTTGATGGAACAGTACACTAATAATCTCATCTCATTGGTGCAACCAATATCCACCATATATCATGCATTCTAGCTGACGTAATATTTCAGTTTTTTCAATAATTAATAGATGAGACGTGCAACACACGTAAAATAATAATAATTAAATAATCAATATCTACGTGAAGATAGATAAATTTTATTATTTATATTTTTAAATAAGATACAAACAGATTCTTTGGCATCTTATATTAAATATATAAAATTTATATATATCAAACTAATTCTTACAAATTATAATAAGTAATGATATTTTTAGGTATAATCAAAATTTATAAAATAATCACTTTCGAAATAGTAATAAATAGATATAGTATATCATATTACACTAAGAGGAAACGACTTATAAAACGCTTTTGAGGAGAACTTATGTTCACCCAAACACCCTCTAATACAACAAGACTCTTTTTATATAGGCACAAATTATAGGGGATAGCAGGTCTAGATGAACGTGATATATACATATGAAATATTAGCAAGAGATTGTTCGTATTCAAGATTAATCAAAACAAAGCAATAAAATGACATAGATGGATTATGGTGTAAAGCGTCTTTATTCTATTAATTAGGACTCAATTTGGTCCATAAATTTTGACAAAATGGATTATCAGAATTGATTTTTGCACGAAATATTGCTTCTTTAGTGATAATCTATTTTATATATTATAATAATGCCTCTATTTTTTAATATAATTGATCATACCAAAATTAATAGTATAGAATGATTATTAATTACAAATAAAATAAAGGGGCGGTCTCTTGTGCGCGCGCACACAGTGAGAACCCCCTAATTAATTACTTAATCTTAATTAATTAATTAATTAATCCTAATTAATTAAATAATTAATTAATTCTAATTAACATTAATTAGTTTAATAAACTTTAATAATAAATGAATAAATAATAATCTTAAATTAATATATCTTAATTTTGAATTAATAAACTCTAATAGTGAATTAATAAACCCTAATCGTGAATTAATAAACCCTAATTTTAAATAATAAACCCTAATTTTGAATTAATAAACCCTATTTGAAATTAATAAACCCTAATTTTTAATTAATAAACCCTAATTAGAAATAATTAATCCTAATTTTGAATAATAAACATTAATTAAGAATTAATAAATCCTAACTTTGAATTAATAAACCCTAATTATGAATTAATAAACCTCAATTATAAATTAATAAACTATAATTATGAATTAATAAATTCTAATTTTGAATTAAAATTATAATTAAAAAATAATAAATTTAATTATAAATTAATAAAATCTAATTATCCTTACTCACCATAATTGATATATATAATTATTTTAACAAAAAACAAGGGTGAGCTCACGGTGAGGCGGAGCTCACCCAAGTTTTTGTCTAAAATAAATTATTTGAACCTCCTATTAATATGGATTTTGATTGTGGGGGTAAGAAATAAGCAACAGTTGTCGAAGCTACAGAGAGGGCCAGCATTTAACTTCATTAATTGGCGATAAAAGCATAAGTCTATATACCCCATTAATCGAAATAACTGCCATTACACCTGTTAATGTGGTCACATCACAACCTTATTCAATAAATATATTCACCATTAATTGGGAATGCAAATTGTCACATTTGGAACCCAAGAAAACTACTTGTAACTGTAAACTATATTTACATTATTGCAATTATTTCCGTCAAATATTTTTACTGGATCACATTTTTTCACTATGAGATTCAATTGCTAAACTTGCGGGCTTTAAACAATTTAAATATGTATTGAGATGCTCAGAACGTTAATTAGGTGCTAGTCTAACATGACATAAAATACTTGTTAATTAACGAAGAGGAATTATCTACAACTATATATTTTTTAAATGTATGCTATTTTATTGCTACATCCTATACTCATTCTATTAGTTTATCATTTTTTAATCAAAAAAGATGAAAATGAAATACTGACTAACATGTGAATCAACAGAAATTAGAGCCGGCAAAATGTACTTTGTTAGTTATAACAAACATGTGAATCAACAGAAATTAGAGCTGATAAAATGAGCCCAATCCAATGAGTCGACCTGATATACCCAGGATTTGGGTTAGGTCAGGCTTCAAAATAAGAGGCTCGAAAAAAACCGAGCCTAAAAAGCCCCCCCGAAAAAAACCCTCGGCTGACCGGGCTTAAGGCCAAAAAAACCCGGGATTTTTGGGCTAAAAAGCTCGCCCGATAATATATATATTTACTACCTACTAATGATTTGTTTATTTTTATTTCTTTATTTTTTCCCTTATCTTTCCCTTTAATTCTCTTTTTAATTGTCTATTGTTTTAATATGGATTATTTACTATTTTAGATTATGACTTTGGTACTTTAATCTATTTTTTTATTGTATTAGCATATAATTTTAAATTTTAAATTTTGTTATTGTTGATGTTAAATTACTAGTTTATAGATTTAAATTGTTGTTTTACATAATTATTTATTTTTTTACAATTAAATATACAATTTTATAGGTTAAAAAAATAAAAATGAATGGATTTAGCCCACCGCCCCGCCCGAAACTGGGTCGGGCTTCATATTTAGCAGCCAAAATTTTTGGCCCGACCCAAAAAATTGTAAAAGCCCGATGGCCCGGCCAGTCCTGCTACTTTTGCTACCTCTAACAGATATCCTAATGATTGCCGAATTATAATTAATTGATTGCTTACTTATTTTGTTAAATAACTTGATCATTATATTACAAATATATGAATTCATATAAAATTCATCATTAAATCTTGATTTAAATATATAAATAAATAGAAATTAACCAAAAAATATGTCTCTGATCGGTAATACCCTGTCTCCGATCGACCGGAGACAGTGCAAAAGTTGACCGAAGACAACAAAAATAATTAATTTAATTAATAAGTTATCTCCGGTCTACTATTGCACTGCCTCCGGTCGACCGGAGATAGAATTTTACCGATCGAAGACTTCACTTTTTTGACCGCAAGACATGATTCTCGATCGGAAATTAATTTATAATATTCAAATTAATATTTTAAGTAATTAAAATGAATTGGTTGAAATTTGAAAATAAAATTAGGTAGTGGATAAAGGGGTGAAAACTGAAAAGGAGTCAAGCCTACAATATTCTTACAAACTTCAAAATTCACGGATTTTAAAGAAAAACACAAGGATTCATATCACATTTCATTCAAAATACTGTAAATTAGTTAAATGGGTATGTGTTATAGCAAAGAAGATAAAAATTTCAGAGGGGGCATTGGGCCCCACTGAAAATTTGAAAATAAAAATAAAAATTGGGGTATAGTGATATTATGCATTTAATAATGCAAAAATTAAAAGAAACTTTTAAGTTTTTCATTGCTGTTAATAATTTCATTTAACAATTCATATCTTTTATTAATTTTTAACTTATAATATCAAAACTACTATTGCTATTGAATTAAATTAATTTTATTTTGGTTAGATATTTGCTTCAATTTATTATAATTATTTTAATTGTTAAATTGTATTTGATTTTTCGATGTGAATATTAAGCTGTATTGGGAAACTGGATGGAGTCATGATTTTTTATTATTAGTGATCATATTGATAGTTTATTATAAAATATTTATAACTTTCACATAGTTTACAATATTAAGCTATACTTACATACGTTGTTCAATATTTAATCTTATTTTATATTTTATTTGATGAACCCATGTCTCATATTATCGAGGCTTCAGTTTTGCTCCTTTTTGTTGTCGCAACTTAAATAAAAAAAATGATTATAATTGTATTAAAAATAGTATTAACTTCTTTATTTTAAAATTCTACTTAGCTTTCTTTATTATTAGTAGGATCCCCTAACAACTTTTTTGGCTTTGCCACTGGTCTGACCGGTCACAAACAGTCATATGGATCCTTATATTTGATCTAAACTTATTGTTCTACGTCGGTATTGATTTCTTTTTTTTCTTTTTTTTTTGAATTCTAGATAACTGTTGAAAGAGGCATTAAGATTTTTTCATTTGTCAATATATGTTAATTAAAATTTACCGACCTAGGCTATAGGTAGACGACATATTTCGATTGCTTCATAATTAGCGTTTGTTTAATCATTCTGAACAATCAATCCCAATTAAATTGGATTTATCAACTAGACTTTATTTAAAGTTACCCATTCAATTCACAGTATTTACCCTATTTTGCAATTTTTTATGCCTTTTGAAACGACTCAAATGCACAACCACCTCTTGAATTCTTGCAATTATAACACCCCAATTTTTCAACGGTGATAGTAGGTCATTTCATCAATAATAGTATAACATGTTTTATTATTGTGAAATACATATATATATACCATCCAGTTAAAGAATGTTAATTATATTAACGTAAAATGTCAAATTATAAAAGTTGTTGGCCATATTGAGACTATTATCACCAAATAGTACCAATAGGATCAACACAATTGTTGGTCCTATTGGTACTATTTGGTAATAATAGTCCCAATATACCAACAACTCTATATAATTGACATTTTACGTTAGTAATAATTTGACATTTTATGTTAGTATTATAATTTGACATTCCTTAACTTGGATGGTTATATAACCGCCGCGCTCTTTATTATTACATGCCATAAGTTTCATTGAAAAAACTAAAGTGTTATAATTTAAAAAAATAAAAATTAGTTATAGCAATATTCGTTTACTTAATTAAATAGAAAATGGAGTACTATATAGTTATTGAGTACGGCAGTATGATCAAACATCGATAGAAGTTACAATTTCTTAATTTAATGCCACCGTTACTGTTCTCTGGTTTATTTGTTACTCTACTTCCAAATTAATTAATTTTTCTGATGAACGTCATAAAAGAAAGAGAAAACGATCATTTTTTGTTCTCTTCCCCATAATTAGTTAGCTAGTTCTGGAAATCAATAAATACTATTGCGAAAGTTTCATTTTAAATACAATTATTTTGCAACCATGACCAAATTGAGTAAATATAAATGTGGAATGCATAAATAATTCATTTAATTGTCAAATTATCATTCAATTTGATTTTGATTTAATATATATAAAACTATCACATCTTTTAAGTTAATTTAGAAATTATAACTACCTTCTAAGAACTAAGAAAGTATAAATTACTTGGCCATTGGGTTTTACACCCCCTAATAATCTAATTATCGGTATACTACAAGAACCAACAGTAAATATTTTTAAGAAATCATTTTACATTTTACAAATTTATACCGATGGATATCTTATTTCGTCATTGGAGAATAAACCTACACAGATGTTGACCACGTCTAATATAGATACTTTGCGTTGAGGCTATTAATGAATTAAGAAAACTAAATTAGTCACAATCTACAATTTCTTTCGCATTTCAATCTCATTTTATTATTGCATGTCATCTTCTACACACACACACACACATATATATATATATATATATATATATATATATATATATATATAGGATCATATAATCAAAGCAGAGATAGATGTAGACTTCAATCTCATCCACTCATCTCATAGATCATATGATGGAGATTCTTTCGGATTTTTAAACTTAATTTCGCTGATTTTGCTACAGTAAGAGTAGATTAGTAATTTTATTTGTTATGTGATTGCGAAAAACAAACCATACATTTAGTTGAACTCATTTATGCATTTAAATGAACACAAAATGCATGCGATTGAACACAATAATGTTTGTAGGTTGGAAGCACGCTACCAACGCAGCGCTTCGTGCTTCGCTTGGCGTCGCATGGCGCCATGAGCGCTTTAGCTGGCCAACAATACATTTTTACGTTTTGTTAAATTCATAAACATGCTTTATTAAATGCATGAACATGTTTTGTTAAATGTATGTTTGTGTTTCGTGCTAACATATAATTTTATGTTTTATTAAATTCGCTTTATAGTGTTTTCGATAGCAAATCTCACATTCATCATTCTCCGTCAATTCCGCCTGCTCTTCCCAATTACCGTGAATTTCATCGTGGACCACCGCCATAACCACCATCTTTCTCGATTCTTCAATCCTCTATCAAATTCATCTTTTATTTTTTCTCAAAATCCATCTATCTTGTTCTCAATTTTTTCTTCTTCTTTTCTTTCTTTCAAAATCTGTTGTTTGGTGTTATTCGTGTATTTTGTTGTTGTTGTTCGTCGATGCCGCCACCGCCCGCTGCCGCTAAGGAGAAGAAGAAGAAGAAAACTGATTTACTTTCTTTTCGTTTTGTCCCTTGAGAAAAACAAATTAAAAAAGAAAAAGAAGCTGACATGTGTCAGTTTGTGGTGCGATCACATGTTCAAAATGTGTGATCTAGACTGGGTACTATATATTATATGAGGATCGGATGTTACGAAAACTCAATCCTATATATATATATATGACGAACTAGTTTTCCCATTGATTGTGACGGTCAAAGTAAAGTCTTGGAAGTAATACGGTGATGTAAACCAGATGGATAATTCGTATGCAGATAATATTAGCCCTTTAGAAACATTGCTAATGTCAGAAATAATTTGAGTATTAATTTCCCTAAGTCGAGAATGTGCTTGTTGGCAAAGCAAGATTTAAACAGTATTTTATGCTAATTAATTAAAGCTGAAATATTAAATATATGTATATATACACACACAAAGACTAATTTATTCTATAGTTGGCTTGGGTGTGTAATGCGTTATACATTTATAAGTTGAAGATGAATAATTTATGTTGGAGGTTGGCTCTCTCATGCTAGTGTCCATATATGAATTGATTGAGCGGCAATATAGAAAAGAAGGTTCACACTAACACTATGACTTCACTAAAACCTTTACATTGAATTCATAAAGTATCTATTCCTCCTTAAAGGAAAGATTATTGTTTAAATCGAGATTCCCAAAATGGTCACATTATTTATTTACAGGGTTAAGTGAGGGAAATACTATATTGTCTACTCAAATCAATAGTTTTCTATCCCCTGGAAAAAAAAATCAATTAAAGTACATTTTTCATATGCTATAATTATCACATTCCTAACTTTTGCAAATGATAAAATGATGTTGTTTAATCCGTAAAACGACTTTTCAAGGATTATAACACATGTGTAGGAGTGTCTAAACGGTTTTTGGTTTTCGGTAAGAACCGGAATCGAACCGAAACCGACAAATTCGATTAACCGAAAACGACAAATTCGGTTATCGGTTCGGTTTCGGTTCCAGAGTTGAAATTTTTTTCGGTTATTGGTTAACCGATAACCGAACGGTTCGGAATCGAAAACCGTTTTTATTTTTAATTATTAATTAATTAATTAAAATTCGAAAATCAAATTTTAATTATTACTTTATTAATTATTTTAATTATTTGTTAAATATTTTATTTATTTATAATAAGTTTCAGTTTTTAATTATTATTTTATTTATTTTATTATTAATTAATTTTAATTCGTTTTTCGGTTAATCAAAACCGAACCGTCGGAACCGATCGGTTTTCAGTTAACCGAAAATTTAAAAAGGTTCGGTTTCGGTTCCACTTTTTTTGGAGAAATTCGGTTCGGTTAACCGAAACCGAACCGTTTAACAGCCCTACATATGTGTCTACATTAAAACATTAAATGATACCGCTCATGGTATATTTTTCATTCTGGAATTAGTATTTTGCAGTTAATTTTGCCCTATGGCTGGAAGACGTACATGTAGAGATGAAAACGGGTCGGATTTCTTGGTACCAGATCCTAAGAGGATGGGTATGGATAAATATTGGACAGTTCAAATAATAAAACTAGTAGCCGTGACGGGTTTTGGAACATATTTGGAATATCATTTAGTGGTGTCCGCTATCCGAATCCATTTGTATAAAGTTACAATATTATAATTTTATTGATATTTTCTATTGATACTTATATTCATTATGATTTCTCTTTTTTAATGTAGTCGTGAAGGATTATGAGAAAAGATTAACAGATGATTTGAAAAGTTAAAATATCATATGTGTATATATATATGTGTGTGTGTATTGGAGATTTAGAACATTATTTTGGATATGAAACATATTAAAGTTAAATTATATTTTCTAATTTTATACTTAAAATTTAATTTTAACTATTAATATTTACTTTGTACTTTTGATTATTTATTGGGATAGAAATCTAAGTTATATTATAACAACTCATATTGATTATTTATTTATTTTATAAAGTAAAATAGATCGGGTGAATAATTAGCAAGTATTAGTATACCGGTTCACGAAGGATATGAGTAATAAAGCCAGTACTCACGACATATTTAGGGCAAATATGGTTAGATCAACTTTGAATGGGTTTGAGTTAGAAAATGCTTAATACATGAGAGGATGCTCGACCCACTCATCCCTAAGTACACGTCAATTTTGGTTTTGATTAATGCAACCATATTTTACCTGGCCTAAAGAGGATTTTATTTTTGAGGATCGACCTAGAAAGATAAAATTGCACTCTATGTCTCATTATTGTTGGTCCGTTTTCCTTTTTGGATTGTCTCGCTACTATTGACTCATTTCAAAAAAGAAAATAATTTTACCACTAAAAAGTGTCTCGCATTTAGTATCACACACACTACTTTATATATAAAACATAACTTTTTTTAGTCTACGTACCAAAAGAAATGAGCCAAAAATAATGGGATAGATGTAGTATATGTTAATGCATTGTTTATTTTGATATATTGGAATCTTGGATATCCTAATATCCTTAACAATTTCTATCACTTGAACTAATTTAGCTTAATTCATATTCCATTGAAAATGTCGAATTGGGAAAATCCTAGTAATGAAAATAAATTTATTCTTCAAAATGGGAAAATCCTAATAATGAAAATAAAATTATTCAATTTCATATAGTATCAATCATGAAAAGTGAATGTTCCTAACAAAGAATAGTGTAGATAGGCGCATATGGTTAACTAAAACATATTACAAAATAAAACATATATACGGTACACTAGGGATGTCAATAGGTGGGTTTTACCCAGATCGATCTGAAACTGTTCATAGCACATTAAATTTTAAAGCAGCGGTACCGGTTCTGGTTTCGGTTCCAGACCCGTTTTAGACCCGGACAGTTTAGACTCATAGTTTGATGGTCCGGTCAGGTCCGGATCCGGCTCGTTTCAAAACTATAACCGATACTTTTTATTGGTTCATGTCCGATTAAATCTGATAACGACAAGCCTAAGCTTAAGTAGGTTTGTCAATGAATCGGTTTTACCCATACCGATCTGAAACACTCATAACCCATTAAATTTTAAAGCAATGGTTTCGTTTCTAGTTCTGGTTCCAGACCCGCTCAGATCCTGACCGTTTCAGACCCATAATTAATGGTTCGGGTCCGGTCCGGATCCAGTATCTAATGGGCCGATTTCAGAACCAGAACTTATACTTATTTATTGGTTATGATCCGAATAAAACTCACTCATTGATATCCCTAGGTTACACGCACGGCTACTCCCTAGAGCGGTATTATCACTTACTTGGAAATTAATTGTGATCAAGACGCTATCCTAGCTATTTGATTGATCAATAATTCCTCACTTAAAAGAGTGTTCATTAATTGTAAAGGAGTTTATTTAAGGTATTAATGGTAATTATATGACACATGGCGGATACTCATTGTATGGACAGCCCATGTGACCGCACAGTTAAACCAACCCACACTACAAGAAACCTATTTTATTTCAATATTTTACCATTTTCGTGCAAAGTGAAAAATGAAAGTAGATTCTTATAAGATTCCTTAAGAAATATTATTAATTTTATGTTTAAGTAGCGCAGCGATGAAGTTTGCATGGACCTGATAGAGAAACGCTGACGAATAAGCATACTACTCTCCCGTTTTATTTTCAAATAAATATTCCTTTTTAGAATTTTATATGAAATAATATCAAAATTTTATCATTGTTTAGCTTTTCAGTTGTACCATCGTTTTGCAGACTCTTATAATAATTATGGATAAAAAAATAAATCTATCCATTTCTTTGGGTTCTTTTTTGACGACTTGAGGTAATAAATTTATTTAACTCGAAAATAATTTAGAAGAAAAGCGACAATGTCAAACTTGAAGTTGAAGACAAAGACGAATCGTGCTAGATTGATTATAATTTAGATTAAGAAACTTGGAAAGTAACATAATATATCCAATTCTAGTCAACATGAGTGACTATCTAAGAGAGTTCAATAAGTATACTGCTAATTATTTGATATTAATTTCATTATAAAGTTACTATTCATTTATATATATATACTATTATCCATTTCATAGTTATTATTTCTTATAAACTCTAAAAATATATATTCCAAACAAAAAGGTTGGGCATGCTCTAATTAAGGATTTGGTTATCTATACGTCAAAATTTATGACGGAAATTAGTTAAAGATAAAGGAACCGAACTGTGATTCTACAGCTAAACTGAACTGCCAAACCTAATGTATCCAAATAGTTGTAACTTACTATGATTCTGAACTTATTTACATCAATAAACTAGTCTAACATATGAATTTAATTGATTAGTTTGCAATTATTATTGGTTGGAAAATATAGCAACGAACATGACGTTTTCAATTTTGCATTATCCTGTAGGACTATATGGAGCTAAAAGACCCAGTTGTTGCATGCCATTAATTTGCAATAGCATGTTATATATCTTCTCCACATCATGTGCACACTAATGTTGCCACTGAATTTCTGGTACACATAAAGTATTTAAAAAAGATTGGGTTATTGACACATGAATACATCAACTTAATCTGTCACGAATTTTAAAAATTATCACAAAATACGCAAACTTAATCACTTTAATAATTTTACTACGATTTTAAATTCAGATCAAATTAAATCTGACTTAATAACTCAAAAATTTACCGTAGACAAAAAGATATGTAATATAAATGACATTGTAGAGAGATAACATCGTGATAAGGAGGGCACCCCTAACTTCACCCCAAAAGCGCGCTCAAAGGGGAAGGTTTGGACCCAGCCTTATATACAGCCCAGGATAAGCCTCCGCGGGCGATGTGGGACGCATCACATCGATTGTTTTGATCCCAACGTAAACCAGACGATGAAATAAACGAAAAGATATGATTTTGTTAATGAGTGTTGACGCGATGAACCATAGAAATTAAGAATTCTAATTTATTTTAATGGAACGGAAATGTTTTATATCCTCTCTCTACGACATCATTTACATCGTCAATTGTTTTGTCCATGATAAATTTTTGAGATACCAAGTCAGATTTAATTTGAACCGAATTTGAAATCATGTTCAAATCATTAAGGTGATTAAGTTTGTATATTTTGTGATAATTTTTTAAGCTCGTGAAAAATATCAAAATAAATCCAAAATTGATGTATTTATATGGCAATAACCCAAAAAAGATTTAATGTGATAAAACGGGTGGTTGGATATGCTATAACCAGAATCAATTTGAATCGCAAAGAAAAAAGCGGAAGATGAAAAAAATAGTTGCACTAAACGATAAGTAACAGAAAGAAATTGTTTCCAATTATGTGTCCTTCTCATTTATGGGTATTAGTTGGAGTGATTTTGCAGTCAATAGTTTTGAGTATCTAACTACGGCATAATGAGCAATTGGTTGTGAATATATCTATAGGAAACGGTTTAAAATACTAATCTTATTTAAAGCGAGAGCATGATAATAATTTTTAGTTATTTAGTCGCAAAAATTATGATGAATGCATCACTTAAATTTGAATCTTATGAAGGGTGATAATTTCGTTTTTTTAGTATAGTAACTTTCACAGCGAATGGATCAATTTTTATAGTTAGCACGTTTGCACGGTAATAAAGGTTTTCACTATATATATATATAACAATATATATATAGAGTCAAATAAGAACCATTTTTAACGTTAGAACTAAGAACCATGAAAATTCGATCTGAACAAAATGAATTCGTTATAAAAGTAAATGCATCCACTGAGAAAGTTACTGAATTCAAAAATTCAGAAATTTTCACCCAGGTTTGAATTGAGTCCAAAAAAAAATGAAATTCTCGCTCTTTATAGGATTCGAATCATGGGTAAAAATTTTAAATTTTTGGATTCAGTAACTTTCGCAGCGGATATATTAACTTTCATAGCGAATTCATTTTGTTCATAATTTTTTTTTCATGGTTCTTAGTTTTCACGTTAAAAAAATTCTATTTGAACCTCACTATATATATATGAAGTAGTTATCGTGTAGATACTACTTATAGTGTAAACATGAGGATAAATATCAAGTCTTGATAAATCAATATGAACGTTTTAGATTCAATGTATAAATTATGACATAGATACACAAATATACAATATATATAGATATATGCATATAACTAATTTAGATGTATATTTAAATATAATCATTAGATTACCATTAGATTTTCAAATCTAATGTATATGAATATATATATGGTTTCTTGTTTGAGAGAAATAAATGTGGGCCTCCCAGCCACTTGATGGCAAACATGAGCAAAGAACACCTTTGATGTATTACATCACTTTAATGTGGATATTGTATTAAAATAATGCGATTTTAGCATCAATATATTTCTAAACTCCATATCTATTCACACCAAAAGAACATCTTCCAAAATATTACATTCGCACCTAATTATAAACGCGCAAATTACAAATAATCTAAATTATATATCCCATTCATACCAGTACCATATTAATTTGGTGCATGATTGGAGTAGAAATGATGTGATAACTGTACCAAATTGATGGTTTCGGTGCAACATTGAAGTTGGCCTTAGACGTATATGAACATTGATTAATTTAATTCATTTGAACTAATAAAATATAGATTATAAATCAATTGTTAAAAATGCAAGCATGACAATTATATGACATTTAGAAAGACAATTTTAGATGCATCCACTTAATTAGAGTTCATTATCTTCAAACAATTATGATTCATTAATCACAAGCAAGATTTAATTAAAACTAATGCATCGCACCACTGAATGCATCGGAGTGTGACTCATTTAAAAATTATTAGTGGGTATGCATTATTATGGAGTATTAGTTAGAACATCTTTTCATCTTGAATCACAAAGAATATATATATATATATATATATATATATATATATATATATATATATATATATATATATAGGGATGAGTTCTGTGAGAATGGAAATAAGTGTAGAAATAGGAATAGATATGTAAGTCAGCATATCTTTATATTTGTGTAGCACAATCGAAATTACTATGTCACATATTAGTTTAGCACATATTTCATCTTTTGGTAGCACATATGCAATATATTAGTTTAGATCTTTCATTCTGATAGAGCACAAGAAGGGTTCAGAGCCGCACAATATCCGCAGCACACACACACAAATCGTAAATGTTGAATTAATCTCAACCATTGATCCAGCCAATCAAAGGCCCGATTCATTCTATTTTCACCAATTATCAATTCACCGATCCATCTCCTATATATATATATATATATATATATATATATATATATATGGAGATGGATCGCAGGAATGGATAATTTGGTAGAATTAAGAATGAATCGGGCCTTGATTCACCGGATCAATGGTTGAGATTTAATTTCGCTTAATGCTACGCTTTGTATTGTATGTGCTATGCAGATTATTGTGCAAAGACTAGAACACTTCTTTGTACTACTGAATGAAAGATGCTAAACTAATATATTTAGCATATGTGCTACTAAAAGATGAAATATGTGCAACATAATAATTCGTTCTGCTACACAAATATAAAAAATATGCTACACTTACATATCTATTCCTATTTCCTACACTTATTTTCATTCTCACATGAACCATCCCCTATATATATATATATATATATGGGATGGTTCACGTGAGAATACAAATATTGGTGAGAAATAAGAATGCAGCATTTAAGTATAAAGTTGTTGCACTAAATGTATAAATTTGTTGCATCAAATTATGTGCAACAACTTTATATTAAGTGCTACACTTTATATGTTAAATTTGATGCAACAAATTTATACATTTAGTGCAACAACTTTATACGTTAAATGTTGCATTCTTATTTCTCACCAATATTTGCATTCTCGCGTGATTCATCCCATATATATATATATATATATATTCTAGCATAATTTATGTTGGTTGTGTGGAAAAAACGAGTACGTGTAGTATGCTATCTACTTATTATGCAACTACAACACTGGTGGTTATGGGTTATGGCAATGCTGGCATTTAATTTTACTGATTCAGTATTTTCCGATCGAATGGAGGAAATTTTGGCAACTCTTGGAATTTTTTTTGTCCACATTTAATTTCTATTATATACGAGCAGCCAAAAGATTTAATTTTGCTGCTACAATATAACTAAAATCCATTGCTGAAGTGTATACAGTCATCGACTTTAAATTGATCATATTGTCAATTAAACACTTACGAGAAAAGCAATAATATTATATTAGAATTAGGAGCGACGAGCACCCGGAAAAATTGCGAATGACGATTTATGTGTCCTTTTGTTGAAAAATCGTTTATTTTTTTTCTTCTTCTTTTTCTCATTCTTTTTTGAGAGGGACGTACTTGTTTGTTCTTGTTTATTCTTGTAAAATAGTTTCTTATCATAAAAAAAAGGAAGTCCAGAGTTGTCATTATAAAAGCAGCAGACACATTTTCACAAATAAGGATAATCCTCTATTTCATTTTATTTTATTTTATTTTTGGATAGATAAATTTTCAAATATTACATCACATTAATTCAATAATATTGGTAAAATAGTTAATGTCTGAAGCTAAAGGTCTCAAGTTTGAATTCACGTAACATAATGTTTAAAAATTTTGTATTAATTGATAATTATTTTTTAAAGAAAATATGTTATGATAACAGTAATAAATTTCAGTGGGATAGATAAATTTGTCGATTTGAATATATGAGTCGTTTATAATCTCAACACTCAACGGTAATATAAGAGAGATTTGTTAAATAAAGCTAGCAATCATATATGATAACTTTACATGATCCTTAGTTTTTTAAAAATTAACCTCAAATTCCTATTAGATATAGTAGAAATTGTGAAGATTAGTTTAATTGAATTTTTTACTATATAAAAATACTTAGACAAAAGCTTGGGTGTGAACGCTCTGCAGTCCTTAATTAATAATAATTAGAGAATATTTAGGGAATTAATTAGGATCAATTTGAGTTTTAATTAGAATTTAATAGGACATGATTAGAATATAATAATTATTTTGATTAATCTAGCTAACCACTCTTTTTTTGGCCAAGTGTCAATAGTTATGTTATACATAAGTCTTTTGTCATAGTTGCCACGTGTCTTTAACAACTAATTTATTTTTGATGTATATTGATAAGTGAAAAATATGAGTTTAATATAAACGTGTATATAATTTTTGTAAAAAGAGTACAAAGCATAATGTTCCTGTATTATCGGCTGCCCATGCATACTATTGTTGATTATAGTCTTTATGTTGAGTTGAGTTACCCAATAGGCACAATCCGATCATGTGATTTCTTGTATCTTAATTGAAAAAACTACTTTACCAATTTCAACAAACCAAAAAACGTTTGAAAAATAACACATAATTTTAAACTAATACACTCTAATAGTTTGATTTTATACGATTTTCTTCTTGTATTTGAACTTAATTTGGATCTTGTTTATGTCACATTTAAGGATATTATTTCTTGCGCAAGAGAATCATAGAATGAAACAAAACTAAAGGAGTGTGACTATGTGCAGTCAAAGAGTGGGAATCAGTGGGATGGAGGGAATACAAAATCATTATTTTAATTTATAACTATGGATAAACCTAATTAAAAAGTAGTTTTTATGTTTATCCAATTATATATTCCAAAAAGAAGAAGAAAATGAAAAAGAAACGTAACGAGCTTGTATTGCACAGCTGACGTAGCTAACTAAAGTGTAAATAAAAGAAACGAAAATTTGTTAGTATAATTATGTGGATATCCGATAAATAAAAAGCACAAACCATTTTATATATCATGTACAGCATAAAAATAATTTTGATCCATTAACTAAATTGTATGTTCATTCTGAAACATCCAAGCAGTACGATCTCTTTTATATAAGAATAAGGTAGCATTCAATCCCCATTGCGATCAAAAAAATAGAAAAACCAAATCGTGTCCCTGGTGACAAATTTAATTAATGTGAGTTCTCATGATCAGAGGCCATAGTGCTCAACCCCACCAAACGCCTCATGGGTTTAAGCGCACACCCTGGTTTTCCAAGTGTGGTTTACCCGTCTGTGTGTTTTGCAGACTATCAGCACATGAACGTGGGGTTTACCCATCACAAGATCTAAGGTAGCGGTCATGGCTTCCCATAATATCAAAAAAAAAAAAAAACTAAATCGTATCATGCCATAGTACTAATTGTACCCAAATCATAGTAAGGATCAGATTTAAACAGTTGTCTTGAGCCACTGCAACTTTTAGCAAGTAAAACACTTTCCAAATTAATTCCTGAAATACTATGCTAAAAATATATCCAAATCATTAAACCCTTAGTTCGAAACTGATCAGATCAGCTATACTAACTCAGTTTAGAGGCTGCTATTGCATATTTAGAGGCAGAATATATAACCCAAAATTAATAAATTCATAAAAGTAGAAGTAATTAAATGTAAATAGCATATAGAGGATATAAGCACAGCAACGTAGAAAGTCCAGCTAAGAGAGCGTTGTGCGTCATCAAGTTGTTCATTAAATCCCCTTACCTGCCTTCATTCATTGCTCCCTCCACATTTCCACCTTTTAAATCCCCCCGCCAACCTCCCTCACACCACCACCGCCGCCTTCATTCTCTCTCAAACAAACAAAAATCATGCCGGAAACAGCGCCCGATTTCTCCACCTCCGTGAGGCTCAAATACGTCAAGATAGGTTACCAATACCTGGTGAACCACATCCTGAGCCTCCTCCTCATCCCAGCGGCGCTCGCAACGGCCGTCGAGATCCTCCGAGCCTCCCCCGAGGAGATTCTAGCCACGTGGCGTTCCGTCCATCTGGACCCCGTCCACCTCCTCTGCTGCTCCTTCCTCGCCGTCTTCATCGCCACCGTGTACTTCATGTCGAAGCCGCGCTCCATCTACCTCGTCGACTACGCCTGCTACAAGCCCCCCGTCACCTGCCGCGTCCCCTTCTCCACCTTCATGGAGCACTCCCGCCTCATCCTCAAAGACAATCCCAAAAGCGTCGACTTCCAGATGCGCATCCTCGAACGCTCCGGCCTCGGCGAGGAGACCTGCCTCCCGCCCGCGATCCACTACATCCCCCCCACCCCCACCATGGACGCCGCCCGCGGCGAGGCCGAGATTGTCATCTTCTCCAGCATCGACTCTCTTATGCACAAAACCGGCATTAAACCTAAAGACATCGACATTCTCATTGTCAATTGCAGCCTCTTCTCCCCCACTCCATCTCTCTCCGCCATGATCGTCAACAAATTCAAGCTCCGGAGCAACATCAAGAGCTATAACCTCTCCGGCATGGGTTGCAGCGCCGGATTGATCTCAATTGACCTAGCTAGGGATTTGCTTCAAATGCACCCAAATTCTAACGCGCTTGTGATCAGCACTGAGATTATTACCCCTAATTACTACAAAGGATCGGAACGCGCCATGCTCCTCCCCAATTGCCTCTTCCGCATGGGCGGCGCCGCCATCCTTCTCTCCAACAAGCGGCACGACCGCAGCCGCGCCAAGTATAAATTAGTCCACGTCGTCCGCACGCACAAAGGCGCCGACGACAAGGCCTACAAGTGCGTCTACGAGCAGGAGGATCCCCAGGGCAAAGTTGGCATAAACCTATCCAAAGATCTGATGGTGATCGCCGGCGAAGCCCTAAAATCGAACATCACCACGATCGGTCCATTAGTCCTCCCCGCGTCGGAGCAGCTCCTCTTCCTATTCACCCTAATCGGCCGGAAAATCTTCAATCCGAAGTGGAAACCCTACATCCCCAACTTCAAGCAAGCGTTCGAGCACTTCTGCATCCATGCCGGCGGCCGCGCGGTGATCGACGAGCTGCAGAAGAACCTCCAGCTGTCGGCGGAGCACGTGGAGGCGTCGCGGATGACGCTCCATCGCTTTGGCAACACGTCGTCATCGTCGCTGTGGTATGAATTAGGATACATCGAGGCGAAGGGTAGGATGAAGAAGGGCGATAGGGTTTGGCAGATCGCCTTCGGCAGCGGATTCAAGTGCAACAGCGCCGTCTGGAAATGCAACCGGACGATCAAAACGCCGACCGACGGGCCGTGGACGGATTGCATTGATAGGTATCCGGTGCATATCCCGGAAATAGTCAAGCTCTAATAATCAATTAGAGCTATATATAAAAATTAATTATATATATGCGTTTGTAATCGATAAAGATCAACAGTTTCACTCGTCATGATCGATCAATTGTTAATGTTAATCAATATCTAGTAATTTAGCTCTAGTTTTTTTTTTCTTTTCTGCATGCATTTACTGCTAGTATTGCGTTTGCATGGCCTATTTACTGATGTGGGATAAATTAATCTGTAAGTTTCTATTTTTTTTTACCTTTTTTCCGGAAATTACACTGAGATACCATCATATTCTGGGTGCCCATCGGTAAAAAGATATACAAAATAAAAAATTTACTGCACATGCAATAGTAAATAAATCAATGCCCTTGACATTTATTCTCACTTTATAGCTTTTGCAATCTGTGGCAGCCCCAGCTGTAAATATATAGAATAGGCACACTGTAGAATCTAATAAAAAGCAATTCTTGAAATTGCTGAATTAATTTGTTGTCCTACATGCAAAATCTAGATTGAGACGTCGTGATTGGAGCACACATGTAATTTGATTGATTGAGCAATCGACAGTGGGTTAGTAAATGCTATCACCAACTTTGTTGGCGCTAAATTAGAAAATATTAGTTAGAGGCTCAGAGCCTCTTAATTATGCTAAATAAAGGACCGCCGCGAAGCTATAGTACTGTAGAAGGCCGGCACTAATTAATTAAGTGCATATTCAAATATTCCAAGTGGATGTTTGGGTGTGGCTACTTTCATAGATCTATGAGATGGGATGCTAGTCTTACACAAATGTCATTATCTCCTTCATTATTTGAGTTGTCAGAACTAGATTTTAAATATACGGTCTATGTAAATATATTGATAGAGTGAACTACACAACCATCTAATTTTATTACTTTCTTCATCCTTCATCTTCGTATTTGTTTATTTAATTCTATTTCAATATATATATAAAATTTATTTATTTTTCTTTTATAGACATAGACTCCACTAAAAAATTAATATTTTTATTCACACGCAATCCACTTATTTACAAAAAAACATTCATAACCCATTTTTTCATTCACACAACATATTTTATTATATGAGTCTCATTCTTCACTGACTTTACAGTCATTGCATTTATTAAAACCCGTGTCAGTAAAAATTTGTTCCAAATCTACTAACTCTTAACAAACTGAGTTAAACTCATAGGAACAAAATAACAGTAGAAAAACTAAGACTATATATGATGGACAGAGGGAGCATAAGAAAGTAAAAGCTACTTATTATTATAAAAAATAATCTAGTCTAACTTACTACTAACCACTTGAGATCCGATTTATCAAACTTGATGTCCCACTTTGTATCCCACATTCTTTTTCTGTCCTTTCATATTTTTTTCTTTAATTTTAATTTTGTATATTTTAGTTTAATTTTATAATTATTAACTAAGGTTTGTTGAATCGAATTAGAGTACATAAATTTTTTATCATTTAATTACTTTTATAACTTATAAGTTAATAATTCATTATGAGTATTGACAAGTTCAAAGTTAGGATATATACCTTTTTTTAACTTCAATTTTTTGAAATCAAAGTTTAAATATAATTAATAATATTAATTATAATATAATTTATTTTTATAAAAATATTATAAAAATAATTTATATTATAGTGGTAGACGGTGATACACAAAAATTTGTGGAACACTAGACAGTCCTATTTCATAACAGTGGCTGGACCTTCAACAAGAAAAGTGGCTGGAATTTGTAATTTATTATAAGAGTGACTATCTTTTATTTTTATAATACCAAAAAGGCTAGATCTCATAATTATCTATATATTGTTAACGTATGAATAAGTCAAAGAAGATGTCATATAGTTATGTGTTAATAATCTGTTAAATTGTTTTAATTTTCGAAGAACCCCGAAATGCACATCAGTGGTTTATAAAATCTCATAGCTTCACACAATTTAACACTACAAGATAACTAAGATATGAAAGAAGAAAATATAATGAAACTTGTTCGACAAAGCTTTAAGGGAAAAATCATTGAGATATTTCCGGATTGCATGGTCACAGAGTATTAACAAAATTTCGTTGAGACAAGTTTAGGGTACTAACCAATTTACTTGTAGAACCCAATCAAGACTCTACTAATCCAATCATATCTACACAAACCAATTATATCGTAATAATGTTCGTAATGGAAGACCATATATTACAGTATGCACTATTTAAATTAAATGACTTCATAAACACATGCACGTGTATTAATTATAGTCGAGCAAGAAATTTTATTTAAATTATAAGCAGAAAATAGAATCAATAAACGAAAGCTAAAACATCATAAAATACCAGTCTAACGCATGTAGGATGAATTTAGGGTACCAGAAACTTGACTATTGGAAACGTGTATGCAAAGAATCATGACAATATATAGCTATTATATTTTGTAAAATTTTCGGTGCCACCACACTAATATATATGGAGTTAATGATGTTTCTACACTAACCTAACCTGCAAGGAATGTAAATTCACTAGCACATTGGTGGTTGATAAAAACAGAGCATATCAAAAAAAAAAACAGACTAAATATTATTTTCCATGCAACCATCAGTAATACGCATTATGTCAATAACTACCTAACTTCAAAATTCTATGATTCTGCTGTAGAGTTTGGTACAAAATACCGAAAATTGGCACTAGTAGTAAGAACCATGTCCTCTTATGCTCTGATATGGATCTTGTTGTGTATTGCTGTTCTGTTAGGCAGCTGACCAGCGATCGGAGCTCCAGTAGGGAGCTGGAGACACGTTACGATTTAGATACATGCAATGCTCAGATTCATAGCCCCGGTAACCACCCGGTGGAGGAAACTTATTAGGTCTGGCAGAAGAAGAAGGTTGTTGGTACCCGAGGAATTGTAATCCTCAGAAGTGCCAAAATCAGGAGCAGTTGGAAAAGGATCCTGGTGCCTTCCCCTTGTGGCAGCAAACTAAAACATCCAAAACTAAAATTTAGAACTGCTTTATTGTGATCTTATTTGTGAAGTCCAACTAAAAAATATATATTATATGTGAAGCAGTATACAGTAATTAATTAATGTTAAGACAGTCAGAAAAATAAATTGGAGTATGTGTGTGTGTGTGTGAGAGAGAAAGAGGGAGAGGCAGGCTCTGCATAAATGAAGCAGAAAAAATAGATGGTCCAGCATCTTCAAGTAAATCACCAAAAGACGTTATCTCCTCCAGGGTGATTACATACAATCAAGTTCATTTTAACAAGTATAATAAATCTCACCTCGGAGATGTGGCTCCCTGCTGAGGCTGATACAGAACTAATCCTGGCCTCATTGTAATCCAAATAACTGAAATACAAAAAAGGGACCATGGTTCAAAAAATTCAAATATTATATACATATAAGTACATGGAGGTTGAAAGCAGATGCAAGGTTATGGTGTTATTCCATCTACATATTTTCTTTCTAATGACATGGTTAAAAGTTATTTTGTCTGTAATTTCCTTTCAATCAATACCTGATAAAAATGTAGAAAAGTTAACATCTACAACTTTAGTCTGTACTAGTTTACAGTGTGAAATATTATTATTGAAATCAACAATGGAACAAGGCCTGAACTTGAACTGAAGCTTTCTATTTAATACCGATTGTTTTATCTTCTCAAGATGCATACCCATGGGAAAAGCTTGCTGATAAAACCTGAGTATTACTTGCCAAGTGAATTACAAACACTACCCGAGGTTTGATAACTTATTTAAGAAAACCCTCGTGTAAAAAAGTACAAAAAACCCATTGATGATTCAGATTATCTTACATATATATACCCTAAGCACAGAAAAGAGATCAATTGAAATTTACTAACTCAATTAGGTTTATTTCTGACTGGTAAAGCATCAAGAACAGAGTCTAGTTCAGCCTTAATTTCTCCAGCAAGGTCATTACCCAGTAGCTCGTGTAGGCAGCAGAAAACTTGGAGAATCAAACTCACGAACACTTTCCTGAGAAGCAGCAAAAGAACAGGTGAGTAACATCCTGAATGTCTGAGAGAAACTCATAAATAAAATCTTTTGTTATTGAAAATACAGAAAAAATGTGATCAATCAGGATTTGACGAGTTAGCAGAAGATTGCTTGTGTAAGAGCAACTCTCATAAATTTGAAAAAAAATGCACTCATACGATCTCAGTGAAATGCAGTTCAGGTCCTTACTCTTTCACTGGAAGCTGCTCCAGTATGTTAGATTAAATACTTTATCTCGCTCCAGAAAAATTGCATCCAAGGAACTTTTCTTTTAACTCTGAAGAGTAGTCTAGTCAAGTATATGCAAGCAAGATGATGCAAGCAAGGAACTTGTACCGACAAACCTTGCAAAAGAACTCTCAATCTTACATAGCTTGGAACAGAGAATTCGTACCTGTATATGTTCATATCTTTCTGAGCTTCCAGCTGTGGTAGTACTTGATAGAGGGAGGGCAGCACCACATAAATTCTCTGGTGGGCCAAATCCTGGTAGTGGCATAACTGAGGCGGTTTCCCCCCTAGTATTTACGTCACGAAGATATCTAATTCTAAGTCGTGATGCAATCTCCACCAAGGCATCTTTAACAATTCCAAAACTTCCATAGATCTGATCATGAAGAGCTTAAGCTGACATTCATACTGGTTTAACTTGGGTCAAATCCATGAGCACCATTAGGCACCTTTCATAGCAATTCAAAATTGAGAGCAGATGCATCACCTGCACTAGCTCTTCATCTTCTGATGCACATTTTGGCTTTTCTTTCTTGGAAAATACACGAAATGTCTGCATGTGTACTCCTCCTCATATCACTAATAACATGGCCGCCTTGTCCAAGAATGCAGCCAACCTTACTTGACGGGACAAGGAGTCTTGTCGTAATGTTTCCATCATCAGAATATACACTAGTTTGATTTTGAAGATGAAGAATGGCATCGATAGTATGTGATCTTTGATCCCAAAGAGCCTGAAGCAATGCTAAGCTCAGAAAGGCTAATAATTTACCATTATAAACTAGTCTTAGTTAATGGAAGAAATACAAACCTCAATCGACGAAGAGACACGAATTACTCTTTCATCTGATTCTTTAGATGCATTCTCAACATGGATTCTAGCTCCTGTTTCCTGCTCTAACTGCTTGACATTAGAGCCTCCCTTGCCGATCACACTACCGATCCTTTCGGCAGAGCAGAGTATTTTGATAGTGAGCTCACATGGAGCTTCACGATCATGTGGAGCAACACCATCAAGATCTTCAGGCAGAAGTCCATATCCTCCCTTGAAAGGCATAGGTTGCATCCTGTGGGCATTTATAGTATATTAGTATGTTCAAACCAATGAAGATTTTCTTGAGGAAGCATAGTTCTCATGGGAGGTCTACAAAGGTGGAATTCTTGAGTAGCATACATTGTAGGATGACTTAAAAAAGGTTTGTCCTTCCATGGATTCTGATGCAAGAGAGTTGACATTTCATACAAAGTTTTTTTCACAACAGCAGGTTTACCTGATACCTAGTGCGACAAAATATCAATATCATATAACTTATGCCAAGGAATGTACATCTTCCAATCATTTCATCTTAGTACAAAACAAATATTCAAAGCATCTTCCTTAACTTGTCTCGACATTATATATGTTCAGAATGTCAGGAGCAAAAGGCAAAATCTATGGAGGCAACAAGTACTGCAAAATAACTCACAATATGTCAAAACAAATAATAAAATAACACAGACCAACTGAAAATAACAGTCTTAAGAATTATAATAACACTTCTGCAAGCAATTACCATATACAGGCAAATATCTGTATTATTTTGAATTAGAGTTTTACCAACAAAATCTATACGGCACTGCTCCACAGTTAGTGAAAAACTTATAAGTAGTACAAATGGATAAGAACAAGCTATCTTTTGAGCAACGTATACTTGAATTGCTAGAATATATGTAGGTATAAGGGGCCTCATTGTCCTTGCAATAATATAGATCCAACTTCGTATCCAGAGCTCGAGTTACAAGGTTCACAAAGCTCCAAAAATATTAGAAGTCTATAACTGCAATTATCATCCAGTGGAAGGTTTTCACATACAGTCTACAATCTTAGAGGATAACTGGCAAGATGGACTATGTAGAAGATAAAGTCACCAAGAAGCTTAGATTAGGGGTTCCTGTCCAGTTAATGTGAACCCAGACATAAAACAGAAGCTACTCCAAATAGTAGATAATTAGTCATCCTAAATCAGGTCAAAGAAAGCACATTACTACCCTGCTCAGTGTCTATTCTTGAGCCTAAAAGACATAAAATAATAGAATGTAAAAGAAAGATCAAAGATTTTACTTTGACCAGTTCATCGTTGATCATAGCACAAGCAGGAAGAACACGTATGTTTGCACCAGTCTTGCTACGTAATCGTTGCATTACGTCTCCTTTTCTTCCTAAAAGACATCCAACCAAATTGTCTGGAATCAGAAGTCGAGCACTTACAACAGTTTCACTCCCATAGTCTTTTTCTGGTCCACCAAGATCTTCCTCACCAAGATCTTCCTCAATAATCCTGTCATGAACTTTTAGGAGTGCATCTTGGGCAGCACAATGTGGCTCCAACACATCTCTCTGATCTTGGCGGCCATTATAGGCACTCTGTCTTTTTGCTTGTTTGTCAGAAGGACTACAAATAAGTATTACCCTATCATCTGAGCCAGAAACAGAGTCAGAAACAGTAATCCTTGCTTGAGTCTCTTCCCTGAGGGCTTTCACTATGTTACCACCTTTTCCAATCACACTACCAATCTTTTTAGACTGGCAAAGAATTCGGTAAACAGTATCTGACAGATGAAAGTTCTTAGGAAATTCTTCACGAATAGAATTATATTGCTTTCCTTTCCTGAGACCTGCTGTCTTCTTGAAATGTGGATTAGAAGGTTTGTTAAGAAAAGGTCTTCTGTTTCCTTCCATGACTTGATAAATGTTTGCTGCTGGTTATCGCTATTCTACCTGGCTTAAAACTAAAGGACAAATAATGAGACTTGAAAATGGAAGAGCAACAGAGGCCATAAAATTAAAGGAATCGAGTTTGATGATATTTGAACCTTTAATTGCATCCTCAAAAAAACGTAATCAATAATGATATTACTCTGAGAGTAAAGGAAAGAGGCTAAAACAAAATCCTAGGTCCTAAACTAAAGTAACGTAATCAATGATGATACTACTCAGAGAGTAAAGGAAAGAAAGAGGCTAAAACAAAACCCTAGGTCCAAAAGCTCTGAATGTGACCTTATTTTAAACAGTCGTGTGGATTACAGAATTCAACTTTCAGATACATTAATTTCTGTGGTTGTTATTAGACTGCAGCTAGACTCTAATTTCTCATAAAATTTGAATACTTGAATTATTCTTTTCTTTATCCAGGGGCAAACAAATAATTGGGTAGTTTTAGTTTTA
The DNA here is from genome assembly GCA_036937905.1 of Salvia rosmarinus. Taxonomy (NCBI): domain Eukaryota; kingdom Viridiplantae; phylum Streptophyta; class Magnoliopsida; order Lamiales; family Lamiaceae; genus Salvia; species Salvia rosmarinus. The sequence continues at coordinate 5,820,784 of CM072816.1, forward strand.
GAATCAGCTACATACAAAATATGACACCATCAATTTGCTTTTAATTTCGATTGTCTGACTTCCTATACAGAAAAAGCGTGCGCGCACGCGTGTGTGGTGGGTGGGTTGTGTTCAGGACCAATTACAGACCTGCTCATTTCCTATAATTGCATCTTCTAACTTCTAAGCAAGTGAGGTACAAACTATACATACTCATCCTCAATTTAATTGATCAGCATTTGCATTGATAAACTGATTTTTGCCGCATGATTTTGTTCATATGCCTACTCATATGAGGTTCTGTGATTGCATTTGAACATCAATAACTATACTACCAACAAGCTAGGGGAAAAGGTAACAAGAAGTTGCAAAATAGTTGTCGAAGATTTCTTTTGAGTGAGTTTTCTTCTGTTAGTTACCAACATGAATAACAAAACAATAGAGTCCTCATGTTCTAGTCAACCCCCTAACCCAAAGTTAAGATAATGGCTCCGTCCAGTACAAACTCATAATTTATAGCATTTGATGAGTTCCTTGTTTCTCAGTAGCATAGCATAACATGGACATGCAACTAAGTTCTCAAAACCAATCAATTTGTGTTTTTATAGCCAAAGTCAAACCACCAACGTAGTATTTGTTGTAAGGGATACTGGGATATAAGATCAGGAAATGGTACTCTATTAATATATTCTTGTGCATTGTTGTACAAGTAAAGTCGAGATCAAGATAAATACCTTCATCCTAGCCATAACTAACAATAGCTACAATTTCAAAGTTTTATTGACAGAAAAATGAATCCCCAATTCTAGCCTTTCTAAATCTATTCAAGCTCCGCTCAACCACATCAGACAGCACGCATCAGACAATTTGAACTTCAAAAATTAATTCCACACAATAGAATTATTTTATAATTAAGAAAAACAGCATAAGTGACCCGTCTAGTACCTCGCCAACTTCGACTCTGAAAATCCAATTCAGACTACCACACTCAGAAAACATCTACTGCAA